>OZ004640.1:6252734-6852734 GCA_963924495.1 Nemapogon koenigi | reverse complement strand
GATTAGCTATGGCGATTTTGCTTAGTCCTTACCTTACCTAGTAATTAATACTTCTTTTTAATAATAATAATGAACTGCAAACATTCTACAAATCAAATTATTTAGAAAAAACGCTCCCTTTAAGGCTACGGCTCTCAAAATAAAGTTTTTATTTAGCTGCTGATATTTTTTGATAATTAAGAGTGGTATGTATGTCTTTCACCGAGTCTTTACAGGTATTGTGTTATAATATAGCTAATCCTATTAAATTATATTATTAAAAAATAATAATTTAACAATAAAAACCCCCCAACGCTAAATATTAACATTTAAAAAACATCAAATAATTTATATTCTCTCTCCAAAATAAATCATAAACAATTTTATTAGTGCATCCGGGACCTCGCTGATGAAAATATCAATGTATCGTACAACTACTTAATGTAAAGATATCAGCGCTCACCGACGCATTTATGATTATTGATTTTCGAGACAGTGAATATAAATTATTTGATGCTTTTTAAGTGTTTTTGCGTCTGGGGTTTTTTAAATTGTAAAATTATTTTTTATTTCCCTCTTTTCGAATTACGAAGAGTTTGGTACTTACCATTTTTTCCGTGAGAACTTCATTACATTTTCCTGAAAAAATAAAATAGGAAATATACACACTTTACAGGAAAATCTAAACGAAAAGTTCTCACGTAAAAAAGGTACGAATCCATGTCCACACGATTCCAATCGCTCTTAGCCAATTTTTTTAGTAATATATAGTAATAAAAACTCTCGAATGCGGTTTAATGTGTTATTTTCACTAAGTATTTATAAATAAACTCTTGATAATGTCGATGCAATGATTATCTGAGAGCAAGGTCATAATTGTAAAGTTTGCTTCCTTGTATAGGTAGGTACTCGTATATAGTACATGTTAATGCTGTTCTGAATTGCATCAGTATCTACTAAAGTGGTAAATATTAATAAATATGTCTTACTTGGTGACATTTCTACGCAATAAAAATATTATTCTTAATTGTGACTTTGGATAACATAAATATACTTATAGATAAACTTGTTGAAATATAGTGTTTATGGTACAGTCAAAGTAATTATTGTAGCTATTATTATCTGCCAGTCGCGCCACCAGCTACCTATGCTGAATAATCAGGCGGTGGCAAGATCACATGTCGTCGTAAAAAAAGGACGAAGTGATTAATGAAACAGAATTAATCAGATTATCTAGCCATTTTGTATAATATAATATCTAGTTAGGCTTGGATTTTTTTTCTACCAATTTTCTCTTGAAAAATATGTGCTTTAATCGAATCCTCGTGCTTCGGAGAGCAGGTAAAGCTGGCATCCGCACTTCTTATAAAAATAACAGATATTTACGTCTATATCTAGGTCCATTAAGTGCAGTAACAGGCTTGCCATCTGTTTTCTGTTTAATATGGACAACTGGTATATGTCGCACGGCGTAAGTTAAGCACAACAACACATCTACAGTCTACACACAATTTTTGTGTGTGAGGCGTGCGTGCGCCAAAAACACGCAATATTGTAACCGATATTGTAACCCAAAATTGCCAATAACCAAATCCGAAAATCGGTCCGTATATTTCTAAAATTCTATTAGTGTAAGTACTATATTGTGCTCATCTTACTTTGCGCGACCTATAAAAGTGGACACTGTTACACCGCAAGGTATAAAGGCCGTGAAGATTAGTGTGTGTGTGTGTGTGTGTGTAAGTTATATTATTGCAAATAACATAAATTAAATGATGTAGGTAAGTTAGCCTATGATTCAGACACTGTTATTCTGAAGGGAGTTGTGGGATATTGCAAGAGAGACGTCAATTAATTAAAGAAAATCTGGGTTCCGTATCTCCGGAGTGTGTTAATTGAAAATTAAGAATAACTTAAAAATTTGTTCTCATACATGCTAAAAAGATAGTTTTCATAGAATGTGCTGAAATTTTCAAAACTTTTTTATAATGATAAAATTACCAAATTAGGTATTTAAACATTTCTATTTGGCTACAGAACCCTAAAAAATAAAGTATAATTATTCCTATAATAGGAAAATGTATTCTGTTGCCTTGTTTTATTACTTTAACCAATTAATACCAGCTATTATGAATAATATCTGGACAAAGTTAGAAATTTATTACATTTGACTAAGGAATTTGGTCATTATACAAAATGTCCAGCGATTATGTATAAGTAATCGCTAGTTAATCACTTTGTCTGTAACATTTATATGCCAAAGTTTCATAAAGAGTCATTCGGCAGTTTCAGCGCATATTCTAACTTGACGGACATTTCTAATTTATATATAAAAAAAGTTTTTTCAAATTTCACTTAGTATCTAATAAAATCTACCCTTTTTGAGCTCACGTATATTTACAGGACCTCCGTTTTGGCCGCTTGTAGGAAATTTAATATCAGTTGTAATAAACGTTCGAACTCTGAAATATCATCACGCTATATGGCAGAAATGGCGTCGCCAGTACGGTGACATTCTTGGTCTTAAACTTGGACACCTTAACGTAGTTATAGTTTCTGGTAAAGAATTGATCAAGGAGGTATCTTCGAGGGATGAATTTACAGGACGACCTATCAGTTTGTATTATTTGTTGCGGTCATTTGGTAAAAATATAGGTAATTATCTGTTTTTAATATATTTTTTAGCTAAAATTTAGTTGAAAATTATTGAATTCAATTATAATGTACTATAGATAGGCATAGATATGCCTGAGTGACAGTTCAGATTTGTCAGAAAGTGATGAACTAAAAAATTAAAATAATAAATTCTTAAAATCTCAAAGTGTACAAAATTTTTCCACTACTTCCCCACAGCACTTACTAAGCCGCACTACTGGTAGTGTCGTCCAGTAAAAAGACCGCTACAACTGAAAAATAAAATGTAAAATTTATCAATTTCAGGTTTGGTGTTTGGTTACGGAAAATCGTGGAATACAACGCGAAAAGTTGTTTTAAAGTATTTGAAAAACTTCGGTTTCGGTACACAGTATATGGAGCTTATTATAAACGAAGAAGTTGAATATCTTAAAGAATATTTAACTAACAATCATAACAAGCCTGTTGTTGTTACCAAGTTGTTTGGAGTTTCTATAACAAATATATTGTGGAGAGTCATTGCTGGCAGAAGGTATTATTTTTTCTAATTTATATTAAATTAGCGACCCTGGCTTCGCACGGATAAATTTTCTACTTTCATTTTCTTTCAACAATTCAAAAACGACCGCCTAACTTGTAAAATATACGTACACAATTAAAATAATTTCATAATATCATATAAACGAGTTTGATCTTAGTTTGATAAATACATAAAGTTCACTTTAGTTCCTTCGAGCAGGTTAAAATCGTAAAAAGTTAAGTTGAGTTATTATTAAAAATTGTGTACTCTTGCTCCTTATGTGATGCCCAGCTGTTTATTTGTTTAGGTAACTTTGGTTTTTTTTTCTATCCAGAAAATTTTAAGGAATCACGTTTTTGATCCATATGTTGCTTAGTAGGTATAATCCTTTAATTTATTGTGATTAAGTACAAAAAGAATGGTAAAGTATTGTCCATACAGCAAACGTATGCGAAGTATCCTTAAAGTATCCTATCTGCATTTAGATACCCGTGTATAGCCAATTATAAAATTACAAAGTTATTTGTAAATATATTGAAATATTGCGTTTATTCCACTGCATGACCTTCATAATAAAGATAAATAAATGTGATATAATATTTGTTTTGTTGAAAACGGGTCAGTGTTACCGGGCAATTGGGGAAAAAAACTTATCGATTTGTGGTGAACAAATAATTTATACGTCATTTCGTTTTTAGGGTTCTTTTAAACCGTTATAGGTAGACACTTGAAATTTTCACAGAGTTATCTAAGCTAAAAGAGGTAAAATTGGATTTTTTGTATGTAATGTATAAACTCAAAACTAGGAATCGATTCTAAAAAATATTTTACTAATAGAAATCTACGATATCCCTGAGTTTATACATTACATATTTATACATATACATAATAGGCTATATTTTATATTGTTCGAATATATCCACGGGCGGAAAGTCTAGTCCATAATAATAAATATGTACTTATATTTTAATATTTCAGATACGATTTAAAGGATGAAAAACTTATAACATTAATAGGTTTAATGAAAAGCTCATTTGAAATGGCTGACATGAGTGGTGGACTACTGAGTTTTATTCCAGCAATACGATATATTTTTCCTAATCTTTCTGGTTACAACAAAATTGTAAATATTTACAAAAAGTTCCATGATTTTATATCGGTAAGTAAATTTTGATTGTCATTGATAAGTAAATGGTTTTTAAAATAAGTATATGTAATATGACCCAAAGTATAGATTTTTCCAATATGGAACGCTTTTTACCACATCCAATAATTTTCATTTCTACTTCATTTCCGCACTACTACACTATTTATAGATCTCAGAGTTTCCAAAACATTTTGATAAATGCGAAATTGTGTGTTCGATTGTTTGTTTGTTTGTTAAATTATTATATATAATTTTAAAAAACCACGATCGATGCCTGGGCCGAAAGCTAGTTTTATATTAAATGTAGGGTGTGTGTCTACCAGTTAGTAAATAATAAGAACTTGTTTCTCATATCTAGGAAACCATAAAGGAACATCAACAATCACTTGACGTCACGAAACCCCGAGATGTTATTGACACGATGTTGATTGAAGTGGCTGAACAACGGGAACAGAGTATGTACTATCTATACTAATATTATATATAAAGTTTGTAAGTTTGGATGTAGGGGGTAATTCTCAAACAACAGAACCGATACTAAAAATTATTTCACGAATAGAAAGCTACGATATCCCTGAGTGACATGCTATTTTTTCGAATATATCCACGGGCGGAGCCGTGGGCGTAAAATCTAGTATAATTATATAGGTAGAGTTAGCATCAGAAGTGTTTCGATCTCAGAAAAATGGTTGACAGTACATGTTGTCAGCCAAAACACATTATATCTTTTACATTACATTTACATAGATTTGTAGATAATCCACCCAAATTCCTAAGAAAAACTATGATATTTTCTTTGAAAATCTTAATATCCTCTACTTCAAATAGTCCGCCTCAGGGAGAGTTCATAAATAAAATAATTATAAATGTTGTAAGTTTTATCAAAAAAAAATCTGCTGTTTCGGAGCTTATTGGACAAACATACAATATCTTATAAATGAAAATGAAATGATGTTCGCTAGTAAGCGCGTCACTTTAGAACGGCTGGACCGATTTGGTTATCATTAAAAAATGTTCGTAATACTCCGAATCAGGTTTTTAAAGAAAGGTAAATTGGAAAAGTTACCCGGAAAGTTGAAAAATTGGGGAAAACTGAAGGTGCTTTTTTCTATGGGATTTTTGCATTAACTAAGGAAAGCTTGTTTGTAATAAATTCTATTACAGTTACAGAAGAGAACATGAAAGTAATATGTCTAGATTTCCTGGAAGCTGGAAGTGAAACTGTAAATAACACATTGACATTCCTGATCATGTATATTTTGAAAAATAAACACGTACAAACACGCATTAAAGAAGAAATTAACCATGTTGTCGGAAATAGAGCTCCAAAGCTTTCTGATAGAAATCAGTGAGTACTACATTAATTACTAGAGTCATATAGGAATAGATCGCTTTGGTTCTACAAATTTCCTAAATCCTTACAAAATCGTGAAAAATAGTTTTTCAGGATTCAGTTTTAATGAGCTTTGAAGGAATCAAACACATAATGAGACATAATTGAGCTGAAACCTATTTTTCAGAAGATAACAACGATAGCTTCGCAGCTAGTACTTTTTTCTCAAATAGTTTATACAGAGTTTTTTTATAAATTATAAATAATTCATAACGCCTAGTTTTTTAAGAAAATATAATTATTTGCCTATTACCTATTTTAGTATGAAATACACCGAAGCTACTATTTGTGAAACTTTAAGGCTGTCAAGTGTTGCTCCTATGGGAATCGCACACATGGCTTTAGAAAATGCAACCCTTGGTGACTACGTTATACCTAAGGTAAATATACATTTTATGAAGTGTGAAATACCGTACTTTTCATACAATAAATGGTAAAAACGACACCAATTTTCTGTTTTCAGTCATATATTTTTGTCAGAACGAAAAAGTCTTGAAATTTTGAATATAGATTTCTTCAGTACGAACAGTAATGATTATTTTGCGGCCGTACCACAGGGTTGATCTGTGGCTCTAGTGATTTGGTAAAAAGAATTTTAAAATTTTCAGTCATAATAGTTATTTTCAGAAGAAAAAATCCATTCCTAGATTTTCCTTGCAATAATGTGGTTATTCTTTGTTATAGGGAACGGTTTTGCTTTTAGCGCTCTATGATCTTCATAATGGATCCTACTGGAATAATCCTAGTTCTTTTATTCCTGAAAGATTTTTGAATAAAGACGGCGAGCTAGTACAAGATATCAATTGCTTTATGCCATTCGGTACAGGTATTGTATAAATATATTACTTGCTATTGCTGAAATTGTATTAAATTCCGTCCAGGTTTAAATGCAGCAGACTTTCATCTAAGTCCGTATATTACAAACTAGATTTTGCACGCGGTTTAACCAGCGTGGAAATAGAATATCCCATTACGCCTAAGCAAGCAAAATAGCAAAGTTTGGTGACTTTGCTTATATTTAGTAGGCGCTTATTCGTTTCAGTAGTTCCAGAGATTACCATTAACTACTTAGTAAAACTAGTAGTCGATAGCCTAATTGGTTGGAAGGTGGACTTGAAACCGGAGGTCCCGGGTTCGAATCCCTACCCCCTGCCAAAATGCTAAGCACCAATTTTCTTTAAGTGCTTAAATCGACTCCTCGTGCTCTGGGTCACCAACCCGCCTGCCAAGCATGGTGACTATGGCAATTCCTCTCAATGAGCACCACTAAAATGGTGCACTAGAGGGAGACCATAATCCAGCAGTGGATCTTAAAAGGTTGATGATGATGATGAAAACTAGTAGAGTAATTACTCATAAATGCACATAAAACAGAATAAATTCAAATCATGATAGATGCCGTCATAAGTTATCGCTTGATGGCTCCTTCCTGGTTATATAATATATGATGCATCAGTTTTTTTTATTTCAGGTAAACGACGATGTATTGGTGAAAGTTTGGCTAGAGCAGAACTATTCCTATATACTACAAACTTACTTCAGAATTTTGAAATTTTGTTGCCTGAAGGAGACCCCATTCCAAATGCTGAACCTGACGAGGGTATAGCCCTGTCGCCAAAACCTTTTAGAGTTATATTTAAACCAAGAAATACATAACATTGTCCTTGTGAAAAAAAGTTTATAAAATGCCAGTGTATTAACCAAATGGTTTATTTTTAGAATGTCAGTGTCATTAGACTGAATTAAAATCCTATTTGCTGCAGCATTTCAGATTAAATATTTATTTATAACAAATTATTTACAACGAATAATAATTTTTAGTAAACCTGGGTCGTCCTCTGCCATCATTTCCTTATACTTCAGCCATTGCATATAAACCTATTAGTCAATTATTTTTTTTTTAATCTTTCATTCTTTCAACGTGTCCAAACCAGCGTAAACTACTTTTCTTCATTTTAGTCACAACCTCATCTTTTACTCCTCATTCTTCTCTAATGATATCTTACTTTCATGCTTCTTATTCCATACCCAAATCTCGCTTCCATAAGTAAGTGATGGAACTAAAACAGCATTATGTATATTAATTTTACTTTTAGTTGTAAGTTGTGTATTTCTGCATACATTGTTTAGTCCTTGCTTCCCGCTTTCACTCTCCTTTTGCATTTCCTTGTCTATCTTTCTACTTCTTGTAAACATACTACCTAAATAAACAAATTATTTCACTTACATCCTTTCACGAAAATGTTACACAAAATGTGGTAGAAATTTTATCTAATCTAATGTTAGTAGTTAAATGTAGATTTGTATAGCGTAGTAAGAATAATTTTAGATAAATATTATTCATTATTAAAGTGTACAATCTTTTATGAACCTTTCATTACCTATCCTACATGAATTTGAATGGGTAAACGAATGAATGAATGAACATAATAGAATGACGTTTCTCTAAGTTTGTATATACGTAAACTACTTGTTATAAATAGGTACAACACTGAAAATCAATTCTTCTTAACGCATGCGCGCTGTAGCAGTAGACACCTATCCTGTCAAGTGATCACCGGTGAAAATAACTTCTATATACGTAGGGAAAAGCAAACATTACAGAAATTGTTTTGGTGAAATTGTAAATCAACAATTAATTTACGACAAAGTTATATTAAAATAATAAAAAATACAGCTTCCTTTTGTGATGTAATAAGCAGTGGTAAGAAAGACGATTATACAATACAAATGATTCCGTTTAAGAAAACAAAATAAAACATCATAATATTTAGAATATAAAATTAAGCGAATGAAAATGTTTGAAAATATCAGAGAAAATAATTTAAGGCATATTGTTGATGTTATGATTTTTTTTTAATGAACATTAGAAGAAGAATTTCAAGATGAATGAGACTTTGGGTAGAGGATATGCTAGAATCGATGCCATACGAGCGGCCAGAGGTGATACACCTCATGCAAGTACTACAGAAAGAACCGCACCTCCACCTGATAAATATAACAGCGTTTACATAGCCCTATTTGTGGCAGGTGCTGCATTTTTGCTACCGTTCAACAGGTAAGCTTTTTGTATATTTTTAAAAAAGAATGGATATGGCCCTAACATAACATTTCTTACGCTTTCTCTACATTCATCACACATTTGTGAGTGCTTTCGACCATTGACCTCTTTCATCAAGTTTTTAATGTTTTCAATGAAGGTAAAGCGAGGGCGCCCTCTACTGCCATTTTCTGCCACTTCCGCCACATAAATGGGGGAGTAGAGGACTCTAAAAT
Organism: Nemapogon koenigi; assembly: GCA_963924495.1. Lineage (NCBI taxonomy): Eukaryota > Metazoa > Arthropoda > Insecta > Lepidoptera > Tineidae > Nemapogon > Nemapogon koenigi. The sequence continues at coordinate 6,843,785 of OZ004640.1, read as the reverse complement.
CCGATGAATGCTTTCTATTGCTTATCATTTATATGATCATAACTACTTGGACTTACTTGGTTTAAAAAGAAAGAAATTAAAAAATTAAAAAGCCCAATCACAATTATAAATGCATCAGGGACTGCTGATCTGATATATTTAATTACTATATATTATATATGCAAATCCACTTCTAATTCACTGTATATGAGTTGTTCAATGTTCATTTTTTAAATGCACCTGCCTAATTATTTAATACAAAAATAGTTTAATCAGGTTGTTATCAATAATGAATTAAAACATCTTGGGGCCGATAGCACAGTTCTCGGGAGTCTGAAGGTGCCCGCCTATTGGTCTAATCACCGGCGCGCCTCCGTACGGTCCACCGAAATTGACCACAGATTCGTCCAATTCCTATAACAAATGGCCCACCTAGATCTTATGGCGGCCGGAATGGAAAATTTTCGGTGCGATGCCGAACCAATGTGTGGCCTACTTTAGTACTTGAGTTGTTTTTCTTTGTACCATTTCTAGATAGGGAAAAAAGAAAAAGTAATAATGTCATGGAGATTTTCAGATTACCTATACAAGTTCATTTAATTTTTCAGCTTCATAATGGCAGTTGATTATTTTCAAAACCAGTATCCAGATTCCACTATAATGTTTGATATGTCCACCGTGTATATAACATCCGCCTGTGTCGCTGTCGTCATCAACAATTTGCTCCTGGACCTCTTCTCATATAATACTAGAATTACATTTGGTGAGATTAAATCCTAACTAAGTAATATTATAAAAACGATTTGTTTGTCTTTCTTGCACAAACGTTATTACCGGATCGACGTGATTCTTATCTCACATTAAAAAAAATCCACGTGCTATATACTATAAGGGAACCGTTGTCGGCCCCAGGGTACCCAGCGAAAGACAAAGTCTTCCTCATTGAGACGAAGTTTTTTAAAGGCTTTACCTAACGAGTGGCTAGCTCTATTTAAAATAATATGATAAAAAGAAACAAAAATCTGAGATAACAATTTTTACATATTACTAAGTAAAGTGGCAAAAAGAGGACACTGTCCCTAGCCACATCGCAAGGTTATAAAGGCCGTGTGTATGTTTCGTGTGATAACGATTAAAATATTATTATGATGGGATCGCAAGGTATTTTTATTATGTTTTGCTATATGGGTTCGCTACTCAATTTTCAGGTTCAGAAACAATATTTACCTTAAAATAACTGGCTACTGATTAGGTATCGGCTAAATTAGGAAAACCCATAAAACCCGCGGTTTTTTAAAGACCAGGCCGTGGGAACCGTGGCGTCCGATGAGGCCTGCGATGGCCCGTCGTTGCCCGTTTAATCCGTCGGGAGTCGGTAAGTTCAAAGGTGCGGCGTCACTCAGAGTCAGCATATCAGTTATATCATTGCTAGGCCGCGCCGGGCCGTGGGAACCGCTCAACACAGGCCGCGAAAGGCTTTGCTTCTTACTTTGCATTGTATTCCTAAATAAAATTGGTGCCTAGCATTTTTTGGCTTTTTGGTTTCATCTGGGCCCTTTAAATACAATTACACCATCGACATCAATGCCATTTTCACAAATTTACTATATATTTCAGGTATACTTGTGTCGTTAGCAACAATGCTCTTCGTAGCAGTTTGCAATATTGGCTGGGACGGTTTCTCTAACGAAGTATCGTATAACATCAACTTGGTTGCAATCGGAGTTGTAGCTTTTGGCTGCACGGTGCAACAAGCGTCATATTATGGATTTACAGGCTGTTTACCTCCTAGGTATACGCAAGCCGTGATGGCTGGAGAAAGTAAGTTTAAACTACTGCGAATATTTAAATGTTTGACACTGCTCAACGGTTTACGTTTAGCATTATTGGCCAAAATTTCTACAATGTCTCTACAGACATTAAAATTCTCTTTCATCTCCGCAAGCATAAAATTGTATCTAATAACGAAATAATGTTGATTGTTAATGATTTGTAGTAAGCAGATTTTTATAGCTTTTTATGATTTTATCGAACGACATTAACTTTTAACTCTAATTTTAAAGACACTCCCCTTTCTTGTTTATAGGAATTAATGGTTGAGTTTTTTTTCATTACATAAATTCTATAAAAGATTGCAAACCCAGTGTATTAGATGATAAAACCAAACTCGTATAGGTATTATAGTTTTTTTTTGTAAGTTGATGTTGTATTAATGTGCTGTTAAAAATATATTGCCTTTTTTAGGTGCTGCAGGTTTCTGGGTGTCTTTAGACCGAATTGTAACTAAGTATACTTTCGAACAGCCGCGAAGAAGCACCTTCATGTTTTTCGTTTTCTCAATTTTCATACTACTAGGACATTCGATGATGCATCATCTCATGATGCACCATCCACTGGTTCTTCATTATTTGAAACTCACACAAGAATCTCGTCATCGACGGCGTATACATTTACATCTTAATCCGAATGAAGATTCGACTTTGGTAAGTTACTAATACTTACATATTTAATACGAGTATGCTGGTTAACTGAGCTTAAATGTTCGTCATTTGTTAGCAAGTATTAATTATGAACTTTATAACAAAAACCACACTTGGAGGCTTTTCCATCTGCATATACCTCAACAGAACTGGCTACTCGTTAGTTATTAGTTAGTTACTCACAAATATCATCGGCTAAACGAGGGCGACTTGGTCTTCCGCTGGCGTGTTTCGGGAGCTGTAAGGCAAAGCGTGAAGAAAGAAAAAAACTAAAATGCAATAAAAAGCTATTGTCATCAACAGATGTGACTTAAATCGACTTAAATCCACCGAAATCGACCACACCACAGACTCGTCCAATTCTTGTAAGCGTGGTCCACCATCCGTTTTCAAATCGTTGTATTTGTGGTTGATTTCGATGGCCGGAACGATCTGTCACACACACACACATCCACACGCAAGTGAGTGAATTGCATGTGATCTAGATCGTATGATTTACATTGCTAATGTGTGGCCTGTGTTCAATCTCTATCATACGGCGGCCGGACCGAAAATTTTCTGTGTCGAGATACCGGACCAGTGTGTGGGCTACTTTATATATGAACGATGTATAAAGAAAGAGACACCTGAAACACCCCTGAGAATTAATTATGTAAAAGATTGTAATTTGTTTTAAAGATATTTAACAAAACAAACTTTTGGGCACCAGTAAATATACCTACATATATAAACATACATATACCAAAAAACACATAGGAAAGTCTAGGTGGACATGATTATGATTACATGCTCTGTAACCCAATACGGATTATAGGTACTCAAAATAATATTATGTTATTAAGAAAAACTTTCAGATGGAAACAGAAGGAAATGATGGGGGTTTTGGAGTTTTAAAAATACAGAGTCCTGTCTTGTCTGCAAGCCAAGGTAAAAAACTGAGAAAATGAATGATTTAAAAGAAAATATTTAAATTGACTTTAATGTAGTGCCAATGACCCAAACTAAGTGGCCAATTTAATGAGCTACGAGAATACTAGGAACCCCACCCCCCCCCCCACCCTTTCTCCGAAACTACTGAGTCTAAAATTTTGAAAAGAATAGGGAAAATAAGACCTCTTTTATATTATTTATAAACCTAAACGAAAATCATGTCTGAGTTCTGACCGAAAGCGCACGAGTCGTATTTGCAACTTGTCTAATTTTTTATTCTATAAATTCTATTTCTTTTTTCAGTAAGTAATATTATACAATCTTACAAGTCCAACGCCGAGTCTATGGTCCAACTAAATATTATAATGCTTTTACTTAACAGGTGATGCAGAATCGAGTGCCTTTAGTTTTGCCAACCCTGTATATTCACCAACTGCTACGGCTGCCCCTGTTTCATTGGCAACTGCATCCAGTGCTGCTGATATGTCGTTGTCATCGGGCCAAAGATCACCGAAGCCATCATTCAAAGTTGAAGATATAGTTATAGAACCTCCTGACCGACCGATTTCTTGGCGGGCTTTTAAACGTATGTATACTATTAACAGTTGTTGAACAGCTGATTAATTTTAATATGTTTTGTTACCTCTAACAAAGCGCGGGCTTTCATTCTGAGTTCCAGCCAAAAAGGACCATAGCATGTGGTATTATTGCAGAAATAACGAGTTCTAAATGTTTAGAAACTTAAAAACCTAAAAATAATATTAATAATCAAAATTTGCATTGCCTCTCTGTATAGCTATGCTAATTATCTGGGCGAAGAAAGAGCCAGCCCTCTTGTCACCCGTAGCGACGACAATTTTTGGTGTTATATCTTTATAACATTTTTAGGCACTCGCCCCCCCCCCCCCCCATGAACCTAGAGTCTACTGCAAACGGCACATATATATTATCTTTTTCAATTTGTATATATTTGCGCCATTTGCAAGACTCTGCAACTCTGTTTCGGCAGCTGCCCCGGCTCTTATCGCTGTACTCGAGAGATGCGAAGGCGCCAAATAATTACGCCAAGGTATCAACACAAGTTGCGTCCCATACTAGGGCCATATGTATTATGGACTATTTAATTGTCTATTATTTTTGCACGGTAGTATGTAGGTATAATACAACCACTAACATTTAATACAAATCCCATAAAGCCTACTCCACAAAATATTATAACATTCTAAAATTTAATAATATTAATATTATTATATCTATGGATCCTAATCTTCCTAACTAAAATTATAAATGCGAAAGTGTGTTTGTTTGTCCTTCTTTCAATTTATGCCAGAGCAACGGATCGACATTAATTTTATGCACAGAGATAGTTGGAGGGTCTGGGCTATAGGCAACTAATTCCTCAGGATAAAATCCTAAGTCACATTTCCAAAATTTCTACGGTCAAAGCTAGTATTTAACAAAATTAACATTTTCAGGTGGAGTATCGGCCCGCTGGTCAGTTGCCCGATCTATATACCCCTACATGGTTTCCATCGGACTTGTGTACTTCACAACACTAAGTTTGTACCCAGGAATTGCGTCAGAAGTGCCTTCTTGTAAACTCAGCACGTGGATGCCCATTATTCTGATGTCTGCGTTTAATTTATTTGACTTCATTGGGAAGGTACGTGTGTGTGATATTCCTGCATGTTTTAGATAAGAAAAAAAAGTAATTAAATTTAAATTATGCAAAAAAAAATATAATCAAGAGCTAGGTAACCCAGGAGCTGGTACGTTCTTAAAGCAACGTATAAGTTTAGCCATCCAACGGCGGAACGCAGCTAGCGTCTTGGGTACTATGCCGTTCTCTAAAGGAGTTTTATAATGTAGTTTTTTAGGTTTTATAATTTTTTTTATTTGATGTTTAGATTTAATTTTAAAGTTTTTCATATTGTTATGTTTTCATTTATTAGGTAGGTAGTCATTTATCAGTTTTAATCCCTAAAAAAATAGTATTCCAACATTATGGATAGACCATAAAGACGTTTTATGGATCCACTCAATTCTTTTCGAAGTATTTACATTATTCCTTTGTTCGTGAATTCCTCCTTATTAATTTTCATTTGATATTTTTAAAAATTCAAGATACTTAGGTATCTACTATGCTTTTTCTGGAAATCTCCTTGATTCCTTTTATCCTGTGAAAAGATCACCTGTGCAACAAATGCTTTCATGTTTCTCAACAGATACTATAACATCCAAGAATTAAGAATAAGTTGTGTAACTACAAAACGGTCAAGAAAAAAAACGCATCTGAGCGAGAGACGCAGCACTTATAATGGTAGTGCCTTAGTAGTAGAGTAGTAGTAGTAGAAGAAGTGCCTTCTAAAAATAAGAGATATTTTACGTATGTTAAAGAAGTGATACATCTAGGTCCATTAACTGCAGCAACAGGCTTGCCACCTGTTCAGTTCAATATGGACAACTAGCAAAAGTGAACACTGTTACCGGTGTCGCTGGCCACACCGCAAGGTATAAAGGCCGTGAAGGAGTGTTTGTTTGTTTTGAAGGAACATTCTTGAATAAATAATAAAGTATTTATTACAAATATTTTCAGATCGCAAGTGCATGGCCATACGAATGGAGTCGCAGTCAATTGCTTTTAGCTAGTGGAGTAAGGTTGCTGCTTGTACCTTTGGTGTTACTCTGCGCAGCACCTAGACATGCGCCTCATATTGTTGGAGATGTTCGTATTCATTTTGCTATTCTCAACCGACCACCTAAGCTAAACTGTCCACTAGCTTATTAGGAATAAACAAAATTATTCGTAGACAATTTAACTTTTTGTGTAAATTAGGAATTTTTATTTTTACTAGTTCATAAAGCTGCGTCCAAATCAGAACATTTCACAGTGACATTTTACCGTTGCATGCATGGCACGTGATGACACACTAACGTACGTCTGCCTATGACAAGTAACTGTTCGTGGCGATCATTACTGTGGCGGTTATTATCAAAGGGAATTTACGTTTAATCCGAAATTCGAAATTTCAGAAATCTAAATATACCACAACATAACTGGCCACTCGTAGGTATAGCCTTACAAATAACATCGGCTAAAAGAGGGAGAATTGCTCTTCCGCTGGGTGCCCTGGGACCGATAACACGGTTTCGGGAGCCATAAGACAACCCGTGAAGAAGAAAAAAGCTGAAACGTTTATATTTTTTTCAGATTTACCCTATAATGTTCTCCATTGTGTTGGGATTTAGTAACGGTCTTTTTGGATCCATACCTATGATTGTAGCTCCGTCTAGAGTCAGTCGGGAACATCGGGAAATTGCTGGTAAGTACATAAAATGATTAATTTCTACTAATTAGGTGCCTACCTACACTTAATTATTCTCTCGCGAACTTTTAAGAAGACTGCACTGCAAGAAGATTGCATAAATTATATATATTGCAAAAACAAATGATTGTCTAGTAATAATTATAGAAAATACAAGCGCACTTTTAAATGAATGTATTTATTTTACAAACATATCAAGACTAAATAAAAAATAATAATTATAGTAAAACCAAGCGCACTTTAAATGAATGTATTTATTATTGTGGAAATTTATCCCACTTCTGACACAAATAATAATTATAGAAAAACCAAGCGCACTTTTAAATGAAGTATTTATTTTACAAACATATCAAGACTAAATAAAAAGATTGTGACATATTTATTTTTATAAAATTGACAAGTATTTCTTGCTTGCCAGTATATCGGCAATATCTAGTCTAGACGATGTGCTCAGGGTGCCGAGTATGCTTACCGCGTTCCGTCTTTGTATGGCCACGCTGATCCTCTGTACAATGTACTTACTCCTTGCTCAGAGGGTCTCCAACGGCCAGGCGGAGAGGCTTGCGGGTAAAAGTTTTAGCGGTCTCGGCCTAAAGGCCCATCGATTCAACGGCGAAAGGATTTAGCGTGCCAGTTAGTGATTGTGAGCATTAAACACACCGTGCCGCCTGGGTTCGAATCCTAGGTCAATTTTAATATTAGGTCGGTTGATTTTTAAGCGTTCGCCAAGAATTAGAAGAAGAAAGAATTATTATTACATATGTACTAATAAACTTACAACTGCTTATATACGTTACTATCTTCTCAAAAAGTATTTGCTTCTCTTTTGCAGGTAATATGATGACATTATCTTACAACGGAGGACTGCTATCAGGATCCTTGGTGTCATATTTACTTTTGAATATGTTGGGAGAGGGCGCGGGGGTGACATGCAAAGTATATCCTACACCCCCTTTACCAACAATACCTATACCAACTGCAGCGATCATTCCTTTAAATCGCACTGTTTTTTAAATATCAAAATCTGGACTATGGCAGATGTTATTTCTAGTTATTTATTAAGTAGGTACTTACTTATATCATAGTTGTCTGTCTCTCTTTCTTACCAATCTCGTAACTTACTGCTACCATATTTTGTTGTTTCTACAACAAATGCTATTTGGTTTCATTTATTAGTTAAAAAATACAAGTAATAATAAGTATTTTAATAAAAATTGAGCTTTTAATTTGTTAATAGGTATGGAAAACGACTGTTCCATTCGTTCCATATAAATGAAATATTTTTTTGGGATTTGTTGTCAAAAATATTCATTTAGATATAATATAATCCTAGGTCTCCTAAATATCATATAATCCCTATAAACCTTAATTAATTCCTTGTAGGTAATTATTTATTATTATAGATATTAATTTATGTGTACCTGATATAGTATGATTTTTGTGTATAATTCTTGTAAATAGGTAGGTAATTGACAGAATTTAGTTTAGAGTAATAGCGAGGTTATATAATTTTATTTGATGAATAAATAATTCATAGTAGACGAAATAATAGGTCAGTTTTATACCTACATTATTTATTAAGATTATTTAAGAATTAACTTAATTAGAACATATTTTTATTTGCTCTCGAATCAATATATTTACAAAATGGCAACATAGTAACTTATACCTACTTTATAACTGTCCACCTGAATATATAGGTAACTAAACATAAGACACAAAAATTGTAGAAGTGAATAAGAAAAATAGGTAATCATAATAATATAATTTACTTGTAGGTAGTAGGTAGTAGGTACCTATTATTATGTATTGACTAAATATGGAAATATTGTGAAAAGACTGTTTATCTTACTTACCTAATATCCTTTCATTTATTATACAAAATATATATAAAAATCAATGTCCACATTTTGTTTTATTAACACTACAATATTTTAAATTATTTACTAATTTCTAATCTGTCAACTCCTTAGTAATATGAATTCCACGTCCTACTAGTAGTGGTAATACTACTTAAAAACACATCAGTACCTACACCTACCTGCCTACCTAATTTTATTTTTATTAAACTGTTTTAAAGTATGAACGCATCTCCATTCTACTAACTATATAGAAACAACCGCAATTTCCTTTTGGAATTTTGTTGTCAATATGTCGCAGCCGAATTTTAGAATCCGCCGTTTTATAAAAATGTGATAAAACAGTGGTTCAATCATTCGCAGGGCGAAGCGACATTATGGAAATGGTCTAGCGTTTTGTAATGCGGCGAATTCTACAATTCGGCTGCGCCATATGTTTTTAACGGCGAATAATTGGAACTTAGGTACTAAGATCAGTTTAGCTGTCACGGTGTCCGTAGCAATCATTTAGAATAGAATTAAGTATTTTTTATTTTAAGCTCAACAAATAAAAACATATCCTAAGGACATAATTATCTATTATAGATAAAGAAAATTCAAATGTAAGCAAGTAGGTGAATAAAATTGTAGGCACCTACTTAACAGGTAGGTAGGTAATTATTTCACAGCGGATTTATTATAATCTATGTAAATAAATGCGGGTCAAATAAGTTGAGGCAGATTGAGTGTTAGAGGTGTGATACTTTTCCCCGGCTCAACTTAGACTTGTTTGTTTGATAAAAATTCCTTTTATTACGTGTCTAGAAACCACCGCTAGAAACTAATTACTTTTTGGTAATTCGACCTAGCTGAATCAGAAAATACCGGTTACCAGCTCAAGGTCCTAACCTATTCCCGTGTCTCAACACCGTCAGGGAGACATTTAAGGGGGAGAGGTGTTAGGTCAATATTTCGAGTTGCTAACCGGTATTTTCGGATTCAATGGGGTCGAATTAGTTAGGAAACACCAAACACAATAGCATTTGCTTCTATTAGTCCAGTCGATTGTGGTAAGGCAAAGAAAAATTCCCTTTTAAGACGAGAAACGACTCAGAAATTCCTAATCGTAAGCCACGCCCTAAACTCGTGGTTCTTGCGCATTAGTGGTTTGGGCGCAACACTAGATAAAAATCCTCTAGTTTTCAATGCCCAAATTGTATGTTCATAGCATTCGTAAAATTCGGGAATTTCAGTTCAGAAATCAACTGAAATTATTTGTTCCTCCATTTAATATAATAAAAAATACTAGTTGTATACTGTTTCATTTACTCTTTTATAAATTTCATGTGTATGAATTATTATTTTATCGTATATTAGTGTATATTATGTACCTAATTGGTAGCTTGCACAGAGTTCAGTCAGTAAACAGTAGATCTTGGGTCTTATCAACTTGGCCATCCCTGTTCTAGAGGTTATTTTTTTTTAATTCCTAGCCTAGTCTATTACTTGGCACAAGTTATACCAGAGTCGTACAGAGGTTACCTATAGGTTACCTACCACGTCATTTGAGGGACACACCGAAATTATCGGGAATAAAAAACTAAATGCAGGATATAACTAACTTTTATTGTTTTTTGAAGTATTCTCCCATATAATTTATGCAATTCTGCATTCAATCAAAGCAATTATTAAAAAAGCAATTCCAGTCTGAAGTTGATGTTGACAAAATTATGGCCGATTTGTAAGATTGTACAGCTGTTCAAACCGCTAACAAAGTCGTTCATTGAGTATCAAATCTTTTATTCTAGGGTATGTAAATAAGTCGTTAGGGCTCAGGTCAGGACTGTAGAAAGGATGGCTAATAAACTCAACATTTTTCTGTTTTAAACAATCGTTTGTCTTCTGAGCGGTGTGGGAGCTAGCATTATTAATGATGATGCGACGTTTCGGGTTACCTCTACGGAGTTCGGCAATCATTTCTGGCAAACCGAGATAGGTATATTCTCATTTTTTTATTGAGTAAACGTCATTATGATTTCAAGTACCTACTCGGACCAAGTACCGATCATTTCGGTGTGCCCTTCGTAGGTAGGAATAACATTATTACTTATTGATGACATATTTGTAAAATAAAACATTACCTAGGTCCTTTCTCATGTAAGTATTCGTTATGTTTTAAGTTTATTAAAATAAAACTAAAATTACTGAAAATTAATGTTTTCTTTTGTCCACATTTAGGTACCCAGTTTCCAATATTAAAGGTCGCACTTCCTAGAGTGTTTTTTTTAGAAATTACAATAGGCTGCCAACGGCTTTACGTTTCCTCCAAAGCAAGATAATCTCAGCTTAGATAATCCGTGTTTCTATAGAAAATAAGTATGTGTTAGAATCAAAACTAAGCCCCAACTAGGTCAGCAATTTGAAGACCCAGAAGCAGCCATTTTACAAATCGGCCATTGTCAAAAATATGGCAAATCTACGATGCTCACTTTGAAATAGATGTTATTTCCAAAAACAAAGAAAATGGCAATCGAATATCCCTGAGATTCTTGGATTCGTATTTATTTTATTTAAATGACTTCAAACATTGTTCACTGAAAAGCAAGAAATAATACATATTATGTAGTTTCGCCATTGAATTTGAAGTCGGTTGGTGCCAAATTAAAAACTACCTAGCTCTAAATTTCACTAATCTAGACAATTAATTACAAACATTAATATAGCATTGAACAGATCTTCTATAGAATCAATTTTAATTTTGTAGCCTAATTTGGTACTTATACAACGGCGAAATGAAATATTTAATACTTTCTTATTTTTCAGTGAACAAGTTGAAGTTGGTATACTTTTTTGGCCTTCGAGTCAAAACGAAAGCGAAACATGAAAAATGTTTTCCGCAGTCATTTCGATTTTGGGGAGATTTTCTATTTCATTACCTACCTATTTTACTAAGATTTATTGTACTGAAAATTATGCTAATAGGTCAAATTTGTTTAACCTCGTTAATGTGACCTCAATTATAGAATTATTAATTTATATTAGTCATTATACTTAAGTACTTATGTATAGTAATTAACGTAAATTTTATAATGTAGGTACTAGCTTATGCCCACGACTCCGTCCGCATAGAATTAGGAACATTGACAAAATTTTACTGGCCTGCGTGTTACTGAATAGTTTTGTCTAAACACCATTTCTATATCTCAAATACTACAGGTAGACCTCTAGGACCCATCATCAGTTCTTCCAAGTCACCAGATTTTTTTATTGCTAACATACAAACAAAGAAACAAACACATAATCCTGTCAAAATATCTATGATAGCAGTTGCCCGAGACTTCGTACGCGTTGTATTAGGAATAGTGACGTAATTTATGTAAATCCGCAAAGAGATTTCCCTTAATTTTATTTTTAAACCCTTGTAATTGCCCCCAGAGTCAGCAGTTCGAAAATGTATGGGTAGGTAGAGGGACTTGCCTGCCTGATATTCCAGTCCTCCGTGAAAATGTTTGAAATGCGAATAATTTCCCCATATACAATTGACTCCCCCTTGTTTTTCAAAAAATGCTTCTTTTGGTCACCTACCTCTCCTTTAGCTAAGTTTCAAATAAGTAGTTAGATCCGACCAAAACAACATTTTCTCACATATACGAACTTCAGCACCCCTATACCGTCCAATTTTCATATTTATATCTTCAGTGGTTTTTAGGCTGTGCAGTCAGTAAGCGACACGACAATATATTTAGATACAATATAGATGTAGGGGAGTAAGGGGGAATGGGAACCACGGGGTAATAAAAACCAACGGTTCTGTGCATGCTGCAAGTCTGGAAACTATGCGAGAGTATTACTTACAAACCGCCGTTCCCTCCGGGCTTCGAATATTTCGGCAGTCTCTTACCGTTTGGCAAAGCCAAGGTACTTTGTGTTTTCGCGCGCTCCGTTACAATTATCCCGATATTTTTACTAACATGTAACTACTTTATTTTTACTGGTAAATAAGTTTATGATTTAGCATTGATAACACAATATATTTATTTATTCGAGAAAATGTTAAATGTTTAAATGTTAAATGTTAAACAAAGACATTTAATATTGTTAAATGTTATTGCAACCAAGTAGGTATATTGGGGTTATTTTCATTTTCGATTTTTGCATTACAAGAAACGAATTAGGAGATAGATAATAATTACATAGATTACCTACAGAATTTTATGAAAAGAGAAAATAATAATGTTAGAAAATGTTATAGATCTAATTTTAATTAGGTGGTTCTCATTACCCAGGCCCAAGGGTAATGAGGGCCGAAATAGAATTTCGAAAAATCTTTATTTTTTTGTTATTCTATTAGAGTTTTTTATTTTATTTATTTCTAAATGATAGTTTAATAGGTTTTTTTCATAATTGTAAAGTTTGCAATAAATATTAGCTCATTATAATTTTTTTGCGAATTTAATTCCTTAAGTGGTGCCAATTCCCCTTTGGTCCCCTACGGTCTGAAAAGTTTACCTAGAAAAATAATGGTATGGTAATTCTCAATTATTTATATTTTAAATACTTTTTCCACACGATGACGTAGGTACCTTTGTAACTAAATAATAATATGAACTTCAGAAAACTTATGATAGAAATGAAATAATGGCCAAGTTGCGAGTACGACTTTACTTTCCTGTGAACTATAAGAAAGGCTATTATTCCCTATTTTTATTTTATTTTAGACTCAGTAGTTTCGGAGATAAGGGAGGGGGGAGGGGGACGGTCAATTTTTAAATATAATTTAAACTATGCATTTTAATACCTATATTTTTTGTTTTTATATTATGTAATTATTTACACATAACAATATAAAAACATTAAAATTAATCTAAACATTAAAAATAACTAAATAAACTAGGTCCGCGTGGAATAGTGGCAAGAATACTGGCTGCATTTCCCCACTGAACCGCAAGAAATACAAGGGCCCGACCTGGCTCCCATGCATTTTAAAATAATTTAGAAAAAAATTGTAAGTAGGTATTCCTTATAACTATAAGCCCTTTCATTTTATATGTCATGTATGTTTGGGTATCCTCTCAAATGCTCTAAAAAAATATATATAATTTCAGAAGCTATAATTTTATTTGCTATAAATATTCATTTTCTATAAATTTAGATCCTGTAATTTTAAAAATCTATAAATGTGTTTGATATAATTTTTTAAATCTATAATATTAATTCCTATAACGTATTGTTTTCTATAATTGCAGTTCCCATAATTTTCAAAATCTATAATTTCAAGTCCTATAATTTTTATAATGTCTATTTTCAATTGCACTAATGGCTACTTTTCTATAATTGCAGTTACTATAATTTTGAAAATATATAATCTCAAGTCTTATAATTTTTATAATCTCTAATTTCAATTGAACTAATGGCTACTTTTCTCTAATTGCAGTTATTATAATTTTCTAAATATATAAATTCATTTTCTATAAATTTATTAATCTATAATATCAGTTGCTCTAATGGATTGATAAAATAATTGTACTCACTATATTTTTTAAAGTATAACTTCATTCTATATACATTTACAAATATATAAGCATAAAAAATAATTTTCTATATTGAAATCAGTTTAAATAAGTACTATTACATATTAAAATTTACAGTAGTTTTTGTTAATCTTAACCTGTTGCAGTAATTTTCGATTCCTATTCCCCTAATTTGCAAATAAAAATAGGTTAGCGAGGAGCGAAGCGACGAGCGTGGTTCGAATAGTGCTAAAATAGAGCGCAAGCCGAGCGAGCGAAACGAGCGTTCCGCGGTAGCGGACGGCGAAGCGCCAGAAGCTCAAAACTAGCTAAACAACCTTGCGTTGTACCTTTTGATTATTTAGATATCTTCAAAATTATAGAAAACAATTTTAGATAAAACGAAAATTATAGCAAATTATATATTAGATCATTTAATGTTATATATTTTGACAATAGTGATTTTAAAAATTTCAGAAATCGATTTTAGGGTAAAAAAAATTATAGCAAATGAATAATTATATAATTTAATTTTATATATTTTGATAATAGTGATTTTGAAAATTACAGAAATCGATTTTAGGTTTAAAAAAAATTATAGCAAATGAATAATTATATAATTTAATTTTATATATTTTGATAATAGTGATTTTGAAAATTACAGAAATCGATTTTAGGTTTAAAAAAAATTATAGCAAATGAATAATTATAGAACGTAATTTTATATCTTATGTACATATATATTCTAAAATTATATCGAAACATTTTAGAGATTATGTAGGAGACCCGTATGTTTGTAATTAGTATTTTGACTTTGCCCCTTTACCTAATTCATTGTAGGTACGACCAAAAAAGAATGCACCACCAAAATTAGGCAAATATCGTACCCAAGTACACCTATCCAGTATCATAATATCTGAAGATATTTTCTAACAGTATGTACCTAACCATATAAGTTATCACCACAACTCTGTGAATGTAAATATGATATTACCTACTTGAAAATCGCGACGCAATTTCTGTATCATATCAACCTGTTTAAATAATTACTTATGAACTTTGAGTTTACGATAGTGTACCAAGGGAATGTCGTTAGGTTATGCACACAAACCAATGCATCTGGTTTATACTAGTTATAGATATCAATTTTATAAAGCAATCAATGAACAGGTAGCTACTAATAGTTACCAAATATTTGTCGTCCATTTAATATGTAGAACAATATGTCTGCTAGAATCTTGCACGAAGGAACACAATACAATAAGTAGGTACGTACAAGTACATACTGTACCTACTTTCCTAGGTTCCTAAATGTATAAAATAACAATCCATTTTTTCCGTTTTCTACGCCTTTCAATGATAAATTTGAGGCTAATTTATTGTTATACGGCCTTATGCAGGTAATAAGTTTTTCCGCCCAAGTGTGTTTCTGGCCACGCATACCTACTGCATGTAAGGTCGTCGCCAGCTTTGAACCAGGGGTGGGTAGAAAACATTTTGTGACAATATCAGGCAGGCAAAGTTATAAAAAAGCAGACAGCTGCCCCTACCTGCACCCCCTTGAAACCACAGAAAACAAATTATGGATAGCTACAGCTCCTGAGAACTGAGGAATATTAATAGGATTTTTTTTCCTTTATGAGTATTGAGTATATATCCTATCATTCTACTTTAAGATGGTGTAAAAAAGTTATATGGTTACAATGGAAAAACATCGATAAAAATCAAATTTTATAATATCGATTTTTCCCTAAACTTTAGTTATTCTTTATCTTTCTTTGTACTGATGTTCTGAAAGTCATGCAAAGTTTTAAGTTCCTACAACTTTTATTATTTAACTTTTTTCGATAGGTAGACTTTTCCCAGAAATCGTGAAAAACCGCGTTTCACCTCTAAAAAACACACATTTTCGCACCCCCACCCCCCTTACGGTCATCTGTAGCTGTCCAATCGATTATTCCCCGTTTATGTATAATTTATCCTAAATTTTCCCGCCATCCCTATATATATATATATATATCTACTGCTAAGAATTTTTCAGATTTTTGGACTCTCAAAAGCGCTTTGGCACTGGTCTACATGTGGAGGAGGGATTCGTGAATAAGTAGAAAGAAATTAAAAAATTGTCAGAAAGAGTATTCTGGTTATCGGGCTCGGTTTCGGCAACGAGCGCCTATTTTACGTGAGGCGGGAATTCGGTTACTTTTGCCATCCCAGCTCATCCAGGAAGCCGGTCAGCCCTTTAGTGTTGCCGCATGCCTGCTCAATAGTCCTCGGGCACCGAGAGGAGCAGCTCTGTACTCTGTCAAACCCGCACACTCCAGAAGGACGTGTGTGACCGTTTCTTCAGTCCCCATAGAAGATCTGTAATGTCGATATTAAAACGGTCCACTCTGGCGTAAAAATGTTGACAGACAGATATACCAACATTCAGTCATCTATATTACCATCATATAATTTTGTACCTACCATCAAATAATGAACATATTTTAATTTTAAATAATATTATAAATGCGGGATGTTTTTTTGATTAAACATGGAGGATACTTAAATAGTTACGCAAATTTTTATTCCGGAAAATCTAAACCTGATTTATTTATTTAAGTACCTATTTAATTTTAAGAAAAAAATAAAGCTACAATGGGAACGGGATGCACGTACAGCATGACTAATTATAAGTAAATACACTTGTTATACCTACAAGTGAAACACACCAACAACTCAAGAATAAAATACCTAAACAAAAATAGATTAAAAACTCATAAAATTAAAAATTAAAAAATCAAACACATAAAATTACAGTTACAATTAAAGTTTATTTTCCCTCTCTGAGGAACTGAAAACAATGTTCAAGTCTTTTTTAAAAGAGGAGAGCCATATCGTGTAGGGAAGACAGAAGATGGGGAGAGTCGATGTGGGAGTGGAGAATTATATGCAAGTACCTACAGGAGGTCGTACCGTACCTACCTACCTGCTGCGCTTGTTCCAAGAACGAGAATATAATGTACCATTATAATATAAAGCTTTACTTACTTTTACCTGATGAACCATGAGTTTACGTGGACCGAGCTGGGGCATCCTGATGGCCCAAATGGTTCTGGTTTAGGTATTTTGATAAGAAAATGCCTCTTTATATCATGTAGGTAGGTAATTGATCCCGACTATTGATCCCTACGGTATGTCGAATAGTTTTTATTTAAAAATCCCAGTGGTTTCTACCTACATGGCTGATGTGGGATTCAAAGCCGCACGCATTATCACTCGACCACTGCGACGCTACACAACAAAAATTAAAAAAAAATTTAGAACATTTTTTTATTACAAATACATGTATATCTACTACAAAAACTAAGGTTCGCAGCAATCATCTTCGAATCTTCATTCTTCTGAATAAAATTATTCTCAAAATTCGCGTCTTCGAGTCGTTTATCTCTTTCGTCTTCTACGAGAGCGATCAGTAGACCGAGAATTCCACTCGAAACTCAAGTCACTAGACGATAGTAATTGATCTTCCGGAAACTGAGCATTGGAGGTCCATCTACACGACACACAAACAGATTTCGTTGGCTCGTACGATTTTTCTGTGGTTTCTTTTTCTCCGCGATATTCGTCAAGGATATGCTTGTAGGCGCATTGAAGAGATTCCGGTACGCGTCCTCTTGCGATACTGAGCCGCATGCGAAGACACGGATGGCAATAACCGCAAGTATCATGGCGTAAATTATTTCGGACCATTTTTAAAATAATTATTTTCTGTGAACCGCTTCTGTTCGAGGCGCAGGATGAAACTGTTTGGGACTTTAAGTGGCGACTTATTTATGCTTGTGGTCGCGCACGCGCCATTCTGATAAGAATATCGCGGCGCCCTAGCGTTGTCACCCGCATATCTCCCGCTCTTCAATAAACACTAATTTGATTTGAACTCTGTCAAGATACTAAGACACTAAAAATAGCTCTATTTGCAATTTTGCACTACTCAGTGCCGACACAATTTTAATGCAACTAGCAGTTGCCCACGACTTCGTACGCATTGTATTAGGAATTGTCACGAAATTTAGGTAGGTACCTAATACATATTTTTTACCCCCGTGAGTCGAAAATGTGTAAATTTGGTGCCTATTAGATATCTTCCATACCCCGTGACATTATTTACCCATACGCAACGTGTTTCAATAAATCCTTCCTAAGGCACCTCCTATGTCCTCTAGCTGTTTCATGTAAGTATACTAATTCGACCAAAACATTTTTCCCCATACAAACTTCAACACCCCTCTTTAAGTTGTTCTGAAAAATCCTAAAACACGTGTTTTATTATTTGTTTTGAAGACTATTTGTACAAAGTTTCAAATTGATACACGGAGGGAATACCTACGATTTTCTATACAAACTTTTAGACCCCATTTCACCCCATTAGGGGTGAATTTTCGAAAAATCCTTTTTAGTGGACCTATTTCATAATTATATATTCAGTGGTTTAGGCTATGCGTTGTATATGTCAGAAGGTATACTTATTTAGATAAGTATTTTTTTATTGGAGTCACAATAAGCCTTCCGTTACTACTTAATTAAATTATAGATTATTTATAATTTAGTTGACATGGCTTCATATCTAATATATAAAAATCAATAAGTATTTGTTTGTTTCTTTGTTTATTCATATTCTATAGACTCAAAAAGTATTGGACCGATTTTGATACTGTTGGTACCATTAGATAGTGGTTGTGGTTCAAGGGGAAGGTTATAGGCTAGAAGACACCACGTATACATCCTTTGGGAGCGGAGCAGTAATTAAAAATTTTGTCTAGTGTTCTCAATGTTATAGCATGTTTGTTTTAGTTTAAATATTATTTTATTATTTGATATATTACTTATGTAAAAACCTATATTTGTTTGTTGGTAACTACTGGACCGATCCTTTTTCGTTTGATAGCCCAATTCTTGGGGAATGTTATAGGCTATTTAACTTCAACAAAACAGACTCGAAAAGCACTTATCCTTGGATTTCATATAACATATTAACAAATAAAGGAGCAAATAAATAAAATATTAATAAGTACATTACATATTATAAAATTTATTAAGAAAATTGAGCCTAAATATTCCATTAAAATATAATTTAAAACTAAGCATTTCTTAATGCACTTGATTTGTCATTGTGTTTCACAAGTTATCTTAACATCCACAGTATAACTTAGTACCTAAGTATATGTTGTAGCAATAATTCCAGAATGTGCTAGTTCAATTTATAAACAGAATTTCCTTATCTGTGTACAGAACAAACAGTTTATTTATAAATTTAAAGGCATGGAGCAGTTTACAAACTAGGTGCATAATATGTACAATATTCTCTTAAAATCTTACACATTTATCAAATTATCCAAAATTTACTTTATAATACATACCTACTTATTTAAAATCATTTCTTTTAATTATATATCAGTAAAGATTTCTAATTACAGGGTAAAGATATTAGAAAATATTAGGTAAAATAAAAATCAAGAAAAATGTAGACTAAATAAAAAGAACTTTTATTCTACAAAATTAGATATAAATAGGTTAGAATCTTGCAAGTCTCATTATTCTCTTTTTGTGAAAATAAAATGATCTTATTAGAAACTAAAAATTCTTGATGTCAATGTATTTCTATTTGCCATTGAAGATAAATTAATCATATACAATGTACATTAATTATGCACCTACTAGATGCCAGCCAAGTCTTAACTTATTTGCTGGATCAAAAAACAACATTTAATAAATATTGACAAAATAGACTACAACATATTTTCTCTGAAGCTGTTACAAAGTTTATCTAATGTTTCATTCTTGCACATTACTGTCACAGATTTCAAATAATGGTAGTACCTATTATTTCTCTTAGTGTTTTTATCATAATTGTCTCTTTCTACTCTACAAATAGTCCTACATGTAGACCAATAGTCTGTCGCCAGAGCCTTTCTGTTTAAACTGCTACTTGGACTGAAAGCATTTGTGAGCTTATCATGTCTTGAAATTAGCTTATCTTCAGCCCTGAAAATAAAATAAAACACACATTATTATTTTTACCCATGCTTTCTACTGATATTTCCAGATATTTTTCCTGCTATAAATGCAGATTGTAGTCTGTGACTTTTCACTAAGAGATTGTTTTATATGCGGCTCAAAACGCATACATTTAAAAAATCTTACCATTTAGTTGAAGCATCAGGAAGACACACATCAATGTTGTCTTCAAATTCTGGTTGAACAGGCAATAAGCTTTTAGATATTAGTTCCTGTGATATATCATTCAGTACATCATGGCAATTATCGAAGTTATCAAAATTTTCACACTCTGAGACACTTTCACTTGTATTTAAGTACCATGGACCATAATTGATATATCTCTCTGGTTCTCTTCTAGAACATATTAAGTCATGTATTGAGAAGCTATCCAGAGCATTGGCTATTGCATCAAGTGTAATCTTTTTTACATCACAGCATGAGTCATCCACACTTTCAGAATCTTGACAACTTTGTGGCTGAAACAGTAATTTAGGAATATTCCACCATAATGTTAAATAATTTAAATTTGTTGTAAAGTACATATTCATATGTTTAAATGAATCACTTTGAGAGATATTAGAGTCATTTATTTTTTTGTGAACATCATTGTCTATCCATGATAAGCTTGAACTTTCATCTTCAACATCTATTGAAATTTTAGAATCTGTACTAACTGCACTTTCTTGTGAATCATTTTGTTTATTATTGTTTGCTTCACTGGACATTAAAAACTGAAAATAATTGACCGCTTTTCGTATGTCACCTTTGCAATAATTAAGACATGTTCTGCCTAGTCCAGGCCAACATAATCCTGTTTCAGCTAAACCCATAATATCCAACCAAGTGCCTAAAATATGTGGTTTAAAATGGTGCATTTTAACAATATTCTGACAAAGTAAGAACTTTTGCAAGTGTTGACAGGTCAGTGATGTTGCAACAAGTATTACTGGCCTCTTGGAACATTGAATTATTTGTGTTAGAGCTGGAGTAAATCCATCATCTTGATCAAAAATTATATCTGCATCATCTATTAAGATGAGTGACATTTGTGTTGGGGCACTCTCTTGACTACTTGTTAAGCACTGGCTATCAGATTCAGTCTTAAAAAATGTTTTTTGTTTACATTTGTCTTCATTAATCTTTTTGCTTTTCTTTTTTTGCTTCTTTCCAACATTTTGAGAACTTTCCAAACCTTTCACATTGGTTCTATTAACCTTGTGTGACTGTGTGGCTTCTTGAAGATCTTGCAAAATTATTTTACCAGTTCGTCTACTACTAGCATTAACTTCAATTACTTTCATTGATAACTCAGCAGCAACTGCATAAACACTTGAAGTTTTACCACTACCCACTGGCCCTGTGACAATTAATAAGTTATTGGTTGTCTTCATACCATCCCTGCTATTTGTATCAGAGTAATAATAAAAATCAGAACTATCAGAATCTGATTGATCATTTTTCTTAATGGCATTTTCCTGCCAAGACTGTAACCATTGCTTCATTTCTTTAATACTACTAAAATTACCAATGATATCCTTTGCAAATGTACTTCTATATTTCTCTGTCCATGTAAGGTAATTTAAATCTTCTTTACTTTCAATAGAAACCTCATTTAAAATTTGTGAACTATCATCTAAATCTTTAAGCATAGTAATTTGTTTATAATCTTCAGTACATTTGTTTTGCAATAAGCGATAAGTCCGATATACTGGAAAATTTGGATTTAAATCTTTTATAGTCTTAAGTGAGGCTACAATATCACATTTCATTACATGAATATTTTTATAAGTAGTATTGGTGCAAGAACTCAGCAATTGATTATACCCATCGAAACCTAGTTGCACAGATGTATCATTATCATTATTAAATTCAACAGAAAAATCCAATTTTAGTTTGGTATCACTGGAAATGTTTAAAATGTTTTGTTGGACATGTTTTGTAGCAAAGAAGTGGTTGCTTTGTAAACTTGCACTTAACTGTTTCTTAATCATTTTCTTTATTTCTTTTGGCACCCCACTTTGGAGAAATTTCTTTTTTGCTTCATTTGGTATTGTACTTGTCTGAAATTTGTTAGCAAATATTGGGGCCAATTTGTTTGCATTTTTTGATGAATCTGGCTTTTTTTCTTTATTATCTTCAACATTCTTTTGTTTAGTTTCAATAACTTTCTTCTTCTTGAGTGAAAATATTGTCTCATCATCTGAGCTAGATAACACAACATCTACATATTTAACTGGTTTCTTTATATTTCTTTTGGGTCGAGTGCAATCGGTATTATTGGTAGCAGTTAATGCTTTGTTTACCAAAGTATCACTTTTAAATATTTTAATATTCTTCCTTTTACGTTTTCTGTTAGAACTGCCATTGGCTACTACGTCTAGACTATTACCATCATCAAGAGGTCTACCAATTTCATTTTGGATATTTTCTGCTCTTTCTTTATTTTTATCTTTGTTGTCCTTCGTTATAGTCTGCAGACTATCATTGATTATTTTTTTTATTATTTGAGGGGAAGTCAAGTCAATTACTGAATCTTGCTCCAGGGCAGTTTGTGTAAGTATATTCCCATCGTCTAATACACCGTTCTTCTTTTTTGATTTTTTCTGGCGTTTTGTTCCAAACTTTACTTTGATAATGGTCTCTTCATCACTATTGCTTTTATGGTCAAGTTCATTACTAAACATATCAATTTCAAATTGTTTCTCAACCTTATTGAAATACGACAACATATTTCTATTTTTTAGTGATGGTGATAACTTTTGCAAAAATTCATCGTCATCGTCAGCATTTTGTATTCTTCTTGTTTTACTAATAATAAAAGGATTTTGTACAATTTTGGTTTCTTGCACATTAGTTGACATCTTGTCTACCGCTATATAATTATTGTCTGATAGAACCTTACTAGTATCTGTTTTTAAGTCATCAGTTTTAATTGATTTTGTTGTTAACAATGCTTTAAAATTCCTTTTTCTTTTAGCCATTTGGTGTTTTATGTATGCATCTTTATGTTCCTCCAATTCTTTATTATGAGAGCTTCCTTTAGCTTCTGCCATTTTTTGCAAAATTAAAGATCTTTTCAATTTCAAATTCTTTTTTGTTAACGTTTCTTCAGAATTACCTTCATGACAAGGTTTTTCTTTTCCTGGTGAGTTAGATCCAATACTTCTATTTCGCGAACTCATCATTACTTCAAAAGCATTAGTATTTTTATTTTCCAAAGAAATTTCGTCTGCAGTATTTTCTAGTTCACTTTTATTTAAATTAATAATTGCATGACGAACAATTTGTTTATTCTCCTTTTTCAAATTGATATTGCTATCAAATAGCACTTTCTTCATGGTAGCCTGATTACGACCCATTGCAAAAATATTACAATTAACAGTCACTTCATTACTATTGTTAGTTAGCTTTATTGGAGACTTTATTTTTAATTGCATATGAAAAATTTTTGAAACATCTACAACATCAGGGTCTATATATCCATCTTTTCTTAATTTATATTTTTTGAATTTGTTTCTAAATGACTTGCTGCATTTACATTTCTTTTTCTTTGAACTATCTAATTTACTATGTGTTGCCTGTCTATCAGAACATTTTTTTATGTCCAAATTCAATTCAGTTGACATAACTCATCTGAAAACACAAAAATGCATATATTAGTACCTAGGTAAAATTCATTTCACATCATAAAAAGGTGCAATAAATTGTAATTATTGCTGTATATTTTATAATTTAATGTAGCTCATAGTCATAGAAACACCAGATCAAATAGGTATATATAATATGCCAAAATGAAGGTAATATAATCAGATGGAAAAGGGGTAGATGACTCCCACATACTACCTGGATGTGAACCATTGAAAATGATCAGTTGAGTGTGGATGCTGGGCTTAATGCCAGAAATGGGATAGAACCACAACAGGGGCGAAATAGTATCAGGAGAGCCAACCCCAACTAGGGTGCAAGCCAGGGCATTGATTGATCAAATGTTTTATTTAAGACATTGATCATCAAAATATCTGAGCTCTTCAGTATAAGTCTTACACACATTTTTCAAATAGCAATATCCGTATAAAAATAACACCAAATTTGCAATGATAATTTGTGTTGAGAACATCTATTATAGCATTAAATAGGCAGCAATATATTTTAGATTTTGACCTACTTGTATTGTAATTTTGTAATTCAAAATTTCCACTTTCACCAAATATCAATTAGGTAAGAAAAGCAATTTGCTAGCTTTCCGCGCCCGGCATGGACCATGGATATTTTCGAACAAAATGTACATGCAACACACACACATGCTACAAAACTACACCTGTTTTGTTAGTATAAATTACTTCATTAGACGCCATTGAAGTGATATGTGAATTTGTGTTCATTGCTTGCTTGCACTGTTGTATAAAAATAATACAACACAAAAAAAAAACTTTTAAATACATAACATGTTTGTTTACCAAACTAGGTACTTCAGTCTGGCTCAGAGCACTCAGTCTTGACTTTTTATTTAGTCTGAGATAGCTTAATACTAAATACAGTGCCAATACAGTTGTTGATGTTTGAAAGCAGAACAATGAATCCGGATCTTTTGCACATTCAACCAAGTCAATATGTCCGATGTGTTGATAAAAATATATAGTTACCGTAGTTATAAAACCTACTGATTTATTTGCTTTGAAACGAATAGAATAGTAAGTCCGGCCGCACACCGAAGACACACGCCACATTTATGATATCACTGACGCAACATTTGTTTGCAGCATTCAATTTGTTATAGGCAATTTGCGTCGTGCATGTGGCGTGTGTCTTCGGTGTGCGGCCGGACTTACAGATCTCTAAACAAGTAGAGCTCGTAGGCAATAATCATAACCTCCCAATTTACTTTTTAATTTAAATTTAATTTACCAATAACTTGTCGCAACACAATAATTAGGCATTTGTTTCATCACAATCATACATAGGATTTGATATAGATAGAGTTATAAAATAAGGACTTTAAATATAAACTCACGATTTGATGCTGTTGTTTCCATTAATTGTTTGCCGATTAATTTAGCACTATGAACTTTCCTCAACATTACAATACTTTCAATACACAGAATACTTATGATGCCAAGTATATGTAGCCACAAACTACATTTACAAATTAAACTAAGTATTTATTTTGAAATAAAATTGTTGACATTATCATCGCAAAATTCACAAAATTGGCCACAGAGCAAATTTGGCGCGCAAGTAGGACTGGCAGGGTTACCAACAAAAAAAACTATTTCTTAGATAGCAAGGGAATCTTCATATTCACGATTTTCCGTGACTCATGTTGCTTGAATGAAATGAATATTTTTTGCATTTTGATTTTTCTCGACGATCGACGAGAGTTTGCTGGGTAAATTAAAATTTCAAATTAAAATAAGTTTTTTCCTATACAAATATAATTATTTCGAGTGGATAAGACGTCGGCTCGCAACTGAAAAGTTGCGGGTTCGATTCCTACATCCGACCATGTACCAATGGGTTTTTTATAATGAAAAATCTATGTACATTATACGACAAACCGTACGAAGAGGCTTTTCCATCTATATACCTCAACAGAGCTGGCCACTCGTTTGGTATAGCCTCAAAAAATCATTGGCTAATTGAGGAAGACTTTGTCTTCCACTGGGTACCCTGGAGTCGGCATCGGTTTCGGGAGTTGCAAGGCAACCCGTGAAGAATAATATATATATATATATATATATAGGAAACGTTAGAGGGGCAGCAAAATTTATATTTTCTGACAACTCCTTAGCCAAACACTGCGGCGAAACACTCACCGCCCTTAGAAGTAAACATCCCACACCCTCAGCTTCTTCACAACTACCTGATCCGCCGACAGACAACCAACCGTCCCTTAAAGTAACCGAAGAAGCTGTGATGAATGGGATTAAATCGTTTCAAAATGGTTCCGCCGGTGGGTTGGACGGTATTACCCCACAACATTTAAAGGACCTCACTGGCATGCTTGTAGGGGAGACGGGAAAGGCTCTGCTGAAAGAACTCACGGCTTTGGTCAATTTTATGTTAACAGGCCAGGTTCACAGTGAGATAGTCCCGATCCTTTATGGCGCCAGTTTAGTAGCCTTAGAAAAAAAAGACGGTGGTATACGTCCAATTGCCGTCGGAAGCACTTTGAGACGCCTAACGTCAAAGTTATGCTGCCGCGAGTTTCAGGCTCAACTTCGAAATTCATTTTTACCACGGCAGTTTGGTTTTGGCGTTAGAGGAGGCTGTGAGGCTGCGGTTCATGCTACACGAACTTTTCTAAATTCACAAAATTATGAAGTTTTTTTAAAAATTGACGTACAAAATGCCTTTAATTCGATCGATCGAGGTGCCCTACTAACTGAAATTCAAAAAGAGTTGCCGACAATATTTGGCTACATGTGGCAATGTTATGGGGCACCATCAAAATTAGTGTATGGTGATGACGAAATAGCTTCAAGCGTGGGTTGCCAACAAGGAGACCCGCTTGGTCCAGTATTATTTAGTCTAACAATAAATTCTATCATTTCAAAATTAACATCCAAATTTAATTTATGGTATCTGGAAGACGGGTCATTAGGAGGAGATGTATTAACAGTTCTAAATGATTTAGAAATTATAAATAAATCATTTTCAGAAATTGGCCTTAGTCTAAATTCAAATAAATGTGAACTATACATAGCCGAGTCCATTTCTTCAGACATAAAAACAAAAATTATATCAAAATTCAATTCCGTTACCCCAAATATATCTATACAAAATAAATACACACTTACTTTACTCGGTGCTCCTATTTTTGACGAAGGAATTGAAAATATAGTAAATTCAAAATTAGAAAAATTTAATAACTCTGCAGACAGACTTTTAGAAATTAATCAACACATGGCTTTCTTTATCATTCGACACTGTTTTTTCACACCAAAATTTATGTATTTACTTAGATGCACACCCCTTTGGAAATTTACAAACATAACAAATTCTATAGATGAGTCTCTAAAAATTACTGTTTCCAAAATTTTAAACCAAAATTTCAATAATCGTTCTTGGACCCAAGCGACTCTCCCTGTCCAGTTCGGTGGCTTGGGAATTCGTACTTCGTCGTGTGTTGCACCTCCTGCCTTTTTGTCATCAACCTATAGCGCGCTAACCCTCATCGGTACTATATTGAACTTACCTAACGTAACCGATGGGGAAGTGGCGGGTGTAGACGAGGCCAGAAGTACATGGAGTGCAACTCACCTAGGAGTCGACGTTCCCATAGAGTTAAGTAGCCAGCGAGCGTGGGATTTAGCATCTATAAAGGCAACCCACGCTACATTGCTCGAACAGTGTCCTGATGATTTCGACAGAGCACGGCTTCTAGCTGTATCTGAAAAAGAGTCGGGACACTGGCTTCACGCATTGCCCTCCCATAACATAGGTACGGTGTTGGATTCATCGACCTTACGTATCGCCGTTAGTTTACGATTAGGTACTGTGAACCTCATCGTTGCCTATGTGGAAAAGACGTGGACTATTTTGGTCGCCATTTTCATGCACAAAAAGTGCTGGTCGCGCCTACCGCCACGGTACCTTAAATGATATAGTACGCCGATCTCTTGCCACTGCCTCTGTTCCTGCAATTCTTGAACCATCTGGTATGAGCAGGGATGATGGCAAAAGACCTGATGGCGTAACTTTAGTACCGTGGCATTTAGGAAAAAATTGGTGTGGGACGCTACCTGTGTTGATACACTGGCAGCGTCTCACATACAGTATACAAAATTAAGAGCGGGTGCGGCGGCAGAACAGGCTCAACTGCTCAAGCGCCGAAAATATTCAAATATTATAACAAATTATTTATTTTCGGCGCTTGCGGTGGAAACAATGGGTCCATGGTCTGCCGAAATGAAAATATTCATAAAAGATTTAGGTACGAGACTAGTCCACCCCTCAGGTGACCTAAAGGCTGGCTCTTACCTCGCTGAAAGGATCAGTTTAACCATTCAGCGAGGTAACGCAGCCAGTGTTTTAGGAACCATGCCACAGGGAGGGGTTCTGGAAGAGGTATTCTTTTTGTAATTTGTATATATAGTTTTTCAATATATTATTTATTTATTATTGTACATTTTAGTTAATTAAGTATTTAAATTATATAATTATTTAAAACTATGTATACATATAATAAAAAAAGAATACTTCGTCAAGAATCCCTATGGTATGGATCCAAAAACCATATTTTTGTAAAATATTTATAATTCATTTTAGTTTGCCCACAAATAATATTCTATTCTATCTTACTTTTGGTTTTAATGGATGACATCGGTCCGGACCATAGAGTAACTTATATCCGGACATCGGGTGACAAATGACAATCTGTCATTTTTTTGAGGAGATATAAGGAGATATTTGAGCATTTTATTTAGCCATACACTTTATTATCATGGCTACGAAAGCGTTGAAAACACCTCTGATTCGTCAAGTAACGGTAAAATTATATTTAAGTACCCTAACATTCTTAATCTTACTTAAATTTGTAAAATTAATTTGACATTCTTGGTACTACCAGCCTGTTATGTAAAAGGGATGATTTACTAAAACAAATGTATTTTGCGCTTTTTAGACTCGAGGTTTTGCGCAAGCCGCACCAGCTGTGTCGAAGAATGCGACAATAAAATCAGCAGTTCTAACCAATAAAGTAATTGCTGCAGCAGTCGATAATGGTTCGCCACTTACTCGAGTCACAATTGCATTCAAGTATGTTTAGATAAATTCTTATTATAAATCACAGCAACATAATACACTCATTACTTACACCGATCAGGATTTACTTATAAGTTTATATTTCTATTCTATCCATTTTATCTTTATTATGCACTGTTTACTTTATCCCTATATCAGCAAATACACCTACTTGTTTTTTTTTTGGCAAATGCATCCATCATATATTTACAGGGGGTGCATAAGTATAAAGCCCATTACAGCAAGTTTGTAGGAAAGGCCAAAAAATAAGACTTTATGGCAAATACTGACTTAGCCCAAGGGCAACCTAAATCTACCTCTACATAAATGTATGTTAAATTTATGAAAAACATGGTGTTTGTGAGCTTTGCTTAGGGACAGCCATCAAGACTTAAACACAATAATTAGTATATAACTTAAGTGGCATGGAATAAATAAATGTAGTTTTTTTTTTCTAGGGCTGGCTGCCGTTACGAGCCATCCAATGAGCTGGGCATCAGCCATGTTCTCCGTTCTGCGGCTGGGCTTACAACTGCAAATGCCAGCAATTTCATCATGGCACGAAAACTGCAGCAGATTGGTGCCTCAGTCAGTGCCTCCGGAGATCGTGAATTTGTCTATTACACCCTAGAAGTAATTCATTTTTTATTTTTTTTTATCATTGTTAAATGAAATTATTAAGTGAACTTATAATTCTCCGTTCTGCGGCTGGGCTTACAACTGCAAATGCCAGCAATTTCATCATGGCACGAAAACTGCAGCAGATTGGTGCCTCAGTCAGTGCCTCCGGAGATCGTGAATTTGTCTATTACACCCTAGAAGTAATTCATTTTTTATTTTTTTTTATCATTGTTAAATGAAATTATTAAGTGAACTTATAAATTTTATTATTGTATTTGAGTTTACAGCATTTTATTCTATTTTTATGGGCTCCATGAAAATTTTATAAAAAAACACCCAAAAAGCAATAGAAAATAAGTTCCTAATAAAATATTTTGTAGCATTTTCCATTTATACATTTTGTTTGTTGGTTTGTATTTACCAAATATAAGAGGTTTTGAATTTGAAATTGAAGCATTTAGTAATTAACATTTTGCAGACCACTCAAGACAACTTGCAACCAGCACTGGATTGTTTGACCAACCTTATCACCAACCAGGAGTTTAGGCCATGGGAGCTGAGTGACAATATACCCAGGCTCAAGTATGATATTGCCTCATTGGCTCCTCAAGTAAGCAATTTAAATAACTTACATTTATTGCCCAATTTGTGGCTCATTTGAATCCAAATATGTAATTACTTTAATATTGTCCTGACAATATCTTATAAAGGCAAACAATATATTGATTCCTTGCTAATTTATTTGTAATATAATGTAATTTAACTTCAACTTCAAACATTTAATTGAATTAAATAAATTTATATTATAGGTGAGAGCTGTTGACCTGCTCCACAAGGCTGCTTTCAGGCGCAGTCTCGGGAATTCTCTCTTCATTTCACCCAAGAAAATTGGAAAAATTTCATCAGAGTCCCTGCAGCACTATGTGTCCAACACTCTGACATTTGATAGGTGTGCCGTGACAGTTGTTGGAGATAATCTAGTAAGTATTTTTTATTGTTTTTAGAAATTGTGAAGTAAATGTGTAGATAAGTGTCAAGTAAGGTGAACTGTCAAAAGAAACCTGAGAACTTAAGCACTGTGCGTTTCATAATTGTCAGATACTCATGTCTGTAGATATTGGGTAGAAACAACCAATTCCATTGACATTATGCTCTGTCTATTTACAGTCTTTGTCTCATCTTGCCATTCCTTTTATATAATTTTGTTTGTTACTCAATACCTTGTGAGAGTAGAGTAGTGAGGTAAAATAAGAGATTTAACCTTAGTTGACTCAGTATCCAAAAGATTGAGCATTTTTTTAAACTTTTGAGTTTCAACTTTCAAGAAACTAATATAATAATGAATATTACAAATGATTGATTGCAGGACCGTGCTAAGAGCATTGCACAGACTCTTCAACTGAATACCGGTAGCAATGCTTCTAAGGAACCATCTAAATACTTTACCGGAGAACTAAGGTACAAAATCTAAATCACATATATTTATTTTCATATACAAATCTAATTTAAAGAGCTATTTAGAAATATGTATTTCTGTTGTAGTTTATACCCCTTTATTAATTAGTCAATAGAGTCAAATTGAAAACTACAGAAATTAGTAAATTGGTTTCATTTATTGCTTGTTGCAATTATGCTGACAATATAATATAACCAAAAATTTGTTTCCCATAAAGGAAGGAGATTGGTGGAGATTTGGCTCATGTGGCTCTGGCACTCGCTGGCGCTCCGGCTGGTTCCCAACAAGCAATCGCTCTTGCAATTGCCGCTAAAGGTATTATTACATCACTTATAAAGACTGAAAAAAAAATGTTTTAATCTAAAATCAGGTCAAAAAATTGGTACGCCATATATTGGAGTCTATGTGGAGCTATATGAATAAATAAAATATTCAAGGCAATGGCACGTCAAGTCGATGTTGGACAGGCAACCCGCCCCAACAACCCCCCCACCGACCCTTGTTGCCCACATTGTCCTAAGGGTTGGTGGTGGGGGGGGGGGGGGGGGTTTGTTGGGGCGGGAGGGGGGATTGTAATAGATAATGAGCATACACAGACCTTTTAAAAGTCCAAGCAGTCGTTAAATATTAATTGAAAAGGATTTTCAACAATTTTTTGCACCATATGGAATTATTGGTATTTTTATGAGGTTTGGGGGGGGTGGCTAAATAGGGGTTAATTTAATCGAAATCGGATGGCATTGATACACACCATTATTTGTACTTAGGACAGTATAAATTTCGAATGCCATCAGATTTGAACAAATTTTATTATTATTTTTTTAATTATTGTTGAAACAATCGAAAAAAAAGTGTTTTCGGCGACTTTGAGGTGTTGTTTCTCCGAAACTGCCCATCAGGATCGGATGGCAATTTTTTCCC
Source organism: Nemapogon koenigi (assembly GCA_963924495.1). NCBI lineage: Eukaryota > Metazoa > Arthropoda > Insecta > Lepidoptera > Tineidae > Nemapogon > Nemapogon koenigi. The sequence goes on along the minus strand of OZ004640.1, from coordinate 6,811,940 downwards.
AACGTTTGGTGGTGTCAATAAGTATGCTCACAAATTTTGAAGCGGTTGCCTTTTCACTTTTTTTTTTGTACTCGCTAGTGCAAGAACGGCCCGCGTGTTTCGGCTGGCAAAAAAAAATTGTTATATAATTAGGGTATTTCCTTTAATGCTACCGCATTTTTATCCGGTTGCCTTTTCAAAAAAATTTCGATTTTGCCCCTCCCCCATATCGCCGAACCTGTCCATTTGGGGTCACTTTGGCCGCTACCAGGGGACTCTGTACCACTCAAAGGCCCAGATTACCACTCGCCATCCGGTTGCCTGTCCAACATCGGCTTGACGTGCCATTGCCTTGAATAAAACGCGACTATTGCCTGCAGTTTCACGGAAATAGAACTAAGAAAATAATTATTTCTGTTTATATTAATGTTTATTTCAACCATCTCCAATTCATTTTCGGGGATAAAAAGTAGCCTATGCTGTAATCCAGGATATAATCTTCAAGTTTCATCCAAATCTGTTCAGGTCTTAAGGAGTGATTGGACAACAAAAATCCAAACTTTGGCTTATATAACATTAAGTAGCATAATATTAATATTACTTTTACAGCTCTTGGTAACGGCCCAGTGACCAAATGGGGTGCTGATAACTCCCCGCTTGCGAAGGCTATTGGCAACATCGGCCCGTTCGCGGCAGCTGGCTTCAACGTTACCTACTCGGACACCGGGCTGTTTGGTGTCGTTCTGTCTGTTCCCAAGGACGAAGCTAATGCTGTTAGTATTCTATATTTACTAGATTTCCGTCCTGACTTCAGCCATGGATATTTAAAAAAATACTTCTGCAACAGTTGAGCCTCGCGGAAGCCCGGGAAGATGGTAAGCGGCCCGACGGATTGACTCCAGTGCTCTGGAAATTGTGATTGTGCCATGTGTGGGATGCCACATGCGTCGTCGCATTTCCAGAGCACCTCCCGTGAATCCGGGGCAGTCGCGCAAAACGTCGAATCCCCGAGGTCATCGCTAGGGACTTCATTTAAAACAAAGTTAACACAGTGTATATTTTATTAAATCGGTCTAGTAGTTTTTGACATTACTTCTTACAAATAAACTCACACGGAATAAAAACGAAATCAGCCCCCCTAGACAATGTATTCCTGTATTCATAAACTAATCAAGTGAATAAAACTTATAGCGTGAATCAGAGTAATAAATGGTTATTTTTAGGTTATTGAATAATAAAATGTAATGAATTGACCAAAGTGTAAACTTTTTAACAGGCAGTGAAAGGAGTCGCCAACCTCTTGAAGAATCCCAACCTTTCCGCCGATGCCATTAAAGCTGGCAAGAGTCAACTGAAAGTGCAAATCTTGCATGAGGCTGAGGAAGGCGCGTCTCTTAGCGAAGCTCTTGCCGCCCAAAGCCTTTACACCGGCAGTGTGAAGTCGCCCGGCGAACTGGCAGCCATTGTTGATCAAGTGTCTAACTCGGAAATTGCCAGTGTGAGTATCAGAGATGCGAAATAGAAATATCGGCCGTCATAAAGTACAATCAAACTAAGATAAGTATGTAGTATTGCGCCGCCTACAAACATTGCCTTAATCTATATGTCGTAGCAAGCGATAATATACCTTAAGTTAATATAATTAGAACTATTTTGTAGTAATTAATGAACGCCGTGACAAACTACCTGTTGTCATGTGAACGGAGTCGTCATGTGAGGAACAAGAGGAGGCCTGAGGAAGTGAGGAGGGAAGAGCAGAAATGACGGCGCTGTAGAGCCGTGAGATGAATTGAGTAGACAGTTGAGCTTTGGACTTGGTTTGGATAGTGAGACCATATCGAGACCTCCCAGTTAAATGGTTATAGAGAGCTTCCTACATGTCGAACCCGTTGGTTCCATTACATTACTTTATCTTTCGTATTATTACTTAGTTCTGTTATATTGTCCGGACATTATAGTAGTGAAGTGCATATTAAGACTTATCATATACCTACATCATGGACCTAAGTAACATCCTTGTAGGAGGTCAGGACTCAGAAAGACCTCCTACCGACCCCTCCTACTCCGACATATATATAAAAAGAGAAGTTCCCATTCACTGACTCATCAACGCCCAGCCCAAACCCTTAGACCTATGAAGCTGACATTTTGCACAGAGGGAACCTATATTATTTATTTAAAAAAAACCGTAAAAAATCGCGTTATTTTAAAACGCCCGTATCTCTTTGAAAAAAAAATTTTTGAAACCGATAAATAGTGAAAATGTAGCTCTTGACAAGCCAAAAGAGAGCGTATTTTCAAATTTTAAAAATATTAAAAAGATCTTGCAGAAATTTGATTTTTCGAAAAAAAAGTGTTTTTTTTAAATTCCTATAACTCATAAACCCGTGACTTTTTATAATCGTGTCTATGCTTAAAATTTTCTTTAATAGTTGCCGTTATATGTGCGAGTATTGCGCGCTTCATTAATTGATCGGTTATATGCGAAATATTGGTCAAAAAATCGGTTTCTTTTTTTTGTTCCAAAAACGTAATTTATCTTTAATAGTTAAAATTGTATAAAATTGACGTTTACGCGATGTTATAGCTGGTATTTTTCTGCAAATTTTAAAAACAATTTTTTTTCTCACCGACCTTCTGGAGCTAAGATTTTTTTTTTGCTTGAAAAAAATCACACGGAGCTTAGCGCCGTGGTACCATACTTCAGCTCTAGCGGTGGAGTAGGGGGGGAGAGCCGACCGAGGTCGCATGCATATGAGCGACTGACGCGACGCGGTTCCTGCATTTTTCCGAAAAATACCCATTTTTCGACCGATATTTCGCATATTACCGATCAGTTAATGAAGCGCGCAAAACTCGCACATGTTACGGCAACTATTAAAGAAAATTTTAAGCATAGACACGATTATAAAAAGTCACGGATTTATGAGTTATAGGAATTAAAAAAAAACACTTTTTTTTTCGAAAAATCAAATTTCTGCAAGATCTTTTTAATATTTTTAAAATTTGAAAATACGCTCTTTTTTGGCTTGTCAAGAGCTACATTTTTACTATTTTTCGGTTTCAAAAAAATTTTTTTTTCAAAGAGATACGGGCGTTTTAAAATAATGCGATTTTTTACGGTTTTTTTTAAATAAATAATATATTTTACAATTTATTGACATCGGACCAGACTAGACCGATCCGAAATAAATAGTCCCACAACTTGTGTATTAAACTTTTTTTAAATAAAGCCTATTTTTTTTTAAAACGAAATAAAGTGTTTTTTACCAACTTTGACCGCCATTTTCTATAAGTTCCCCTAATGTCAGTTGTTTTAAAAATAGTGCATTGAATTCTACGGAATATTTCCGATTTTTTACATATATTCGTTTGCTGTATAACGGTTACCAAAAATTTCCATACAGCTCAAAATAGCCAGACTGGCCTATAGGTATCAACTTGAAACTTGGTAAAAATATTATTCAAAACAAATAATAAAACACGTTTTTTTTTGATTTTTAAAAACGACCCAAGGAGGGGTGCAACTGGGTGTAGAAGTTTGTATAGGGATATCGTATTACCTGCGTGTATCAACTTGAAACTTGGTACAAATATTCTTCAAAACATATAATAAAACACGTTTTTTTGGATTCTTAATAAATATTTTTTATACGCCATTTTGAAGATTATTTTCCCCTCTAATGACGAAAAATAATCAAACAAATCAAAACTAAATGTTTCTTTTAAAATCAGACTGTATTTTGTAAAAGACGCCATCTGTTGGAGATCACTTGAACTAACGGTGTGAAGTTATTCGCACGGGTCATCTAGTTTTCTATATAAAAATTAATTTTGCTATTAATTTACGTTCTTTTAAAAAGCGACAGGTTTTTTTTTTCATGGGTTCCTCCCAAAAGCGTGTTAGACCCAGTCTCCCTCTTTTAGCCGATGGTGTTTGTGAGGCTACACCTATTTAAATATTATAGCCTTTATAGCTGATAAATCGGTATTAAAGATAACGGTGATATGTCTTATTAATAACTGATTAATGACAACCATCACAGCACGAACAGGATTAAACTGGATTCCACATCACGCCATGACGAAAACGCGTGCGTACGTCGCCATGACCGGATGTGGAATCCCAGTTGCATGTTATTATAAACTTACATGTGCTTGTCATTTTGATGTGTGTATCAAAATGCTGTTTTATATTAATTTTCATATAATGTTGTATTTTCAGGTCCTTTCCTCTGTATCAAGCCAGAAGTTTTCACTGGGAGCTGCGGGAAATTTGTCAACTGTACCTTTTGTTGACGAAATTTAAAGTGAAACAACTTAGCAAACCTAGTTCAAATGTGTAATAGATCCATAATTTATTCAGTATGTAATTGGAAACAAATAAATCATGTTTTTTTGTTAAAGAATGTTTTTTATGGTTGTTCCCAACTGTCAACTGGCTCAATGCAGCCTGTGCCCTGCTGGTTGTATGCTAACAGTAAAACTTGTTTAAATATAACATTGTCAAATGATCATGTAACTTTTGAAGATTAATCATTTCTTTTTTGTCTCAGAGAACCAATATTATTCCATAAGTAGCTACTTAAAATTTTAAAATTATATTTATTTAATAACATACTTATAATATGTATCCTATAACTATAAGTTAACTATATTTATAGTGATACAGGTATAATTTTTGTTTTACAGTAAAGCACACACACATGGACTTGTCCATGGGGAACAAGACAAGAATAGTAACAATACACAAAAACTGTCATAATGTGCTCCATGTCAGGGAAATGAGATAAAAGTAAACTCAAATATCTTGTAAATGATTTATTGTACTTCTGCTTCAGTAAGCAACATATTTGGAATACCTTTTGTGATAGGAAATTTTCTACCAGACTCAGGGCAAGTTAAAGAACCTTCCTCTATTTCAATTTCTAAGATAACCTTGTGTGCTTTCTTCAAGAATTCTTCATTATCTTCAAATTTTTCATCTACTGTCTTCGGCAATCCTTCACTGTGACCTATGCTGTCTGCTGCTATCCATAACACGTTCCAATCAAGTTTCGGTATAATCCGTGATATAAACTCAGGGTTGAAGTCTACTTCAGTAATTTTAATGTTCGTCGCGTTTATAGACAGTGGATAGCCAGTTAAAACTCCTTTCAAACATTTTGAGGTTAGCATATTGTGTGTTATTAATTTCATTTCTCTTTCTAATGTTCATAAAGTTTTACAAAACAGATATTTGTTAATATTATAATGATTTATATATTATTGGTTTCAAGATAACTATCACAGCTATTTCAGTTATTGATTTTGTTGTTTCAATTTCAAGTTTTTTTTTATATTTGTATTGATTTGTATTACCAAATTGTAAGTAACTTTTGAAACTTGATTGACTGATTGACAGTAGGTGACTGAATAAATAGAAATATTCCTTGCTGAATCAGCAAAGCAACAAGCATAGACAAAAGGCCCATGCCCATAGGCAAGAAGCTTTGAAACTATACGGTCGCTGAGATATCTTTATTCTTCTTGTTTCTTCATAACAGTGATTTTCTGACTGAAGCTGTTCTTAACAATGAGCTATCAGCTGACTGTAAATAATAGGGTTTTATTATTTTCTTGTTGTATTTTACAACAAACTGAATAGGTTTTGAGTTAGTAGAACCCTATTTTTTTTAGTGACAAAGACAACGAGATTTTATTTTTTATTTCGGTATGGAAACCCTAAATTGCTGGTGAATTTGTGCAGGTTATATTATTTTTTCTGTTTATCTTGCGAAACTCCAATAATGATGCACTTAATATATATTAATGCCTTCAAACTGTTAAGCACAATTAAATAATAGTACTATAAGTGTTTTTAGATCTCATAAGATTAGTGAAATTTAAAAGAAGTTATTCATAATAAGTAAGCTACGGTACTACCAGAATGTCGGAAAGAAGCTTAGAAATAAATAAACCGTCAACGTCATCTACGATAACACACCAGCCTAAAAGTAGAACCGTTCCATTTCGCGCTAAATCAAAGGACAAAGCGACTCGAGTTTCTCCAAAGCACAGTTCTGGACATGGCCACAAACCGCCACATCAAACAAACGCCATCACGGTCGATACTGTAGAAAACATCACTAACGAGTGCCAGAATTTGACTATATCTACCCCAAACGATGTTCAAGAGGAATGTGATATTGTCACAACTTGCAAGAGGAAGAATGCAAAAAAGAAACAGAGACAACTATCCACTATACAGACTCCTCAACCCAGTGGCTTTGCGCCCCCATTATTACAACAAGACAGGAATATTGGACAGGAAATGCTTGTCATGCCAATGTATCAAATGTGCCCACCTCAAAATGTTAACACAATGTATTTTGAAAATATGTCATACCACCCTAATTTCCAATATTTACAAACTCCACAAGGATTGATAAATTTGCAAAATATACAGAATGTACAAGATCAGAATGGTGCCCGATATTTACAGAATGTTATGCAACATCCATTGCTATCAAGATTTAATGGCTCTGTGTCTCAAATTCCTACAATATATCAAAATACTATGTTCACACAGAATAGACAAGGTCAGTATCAACATCAGCAGAATCTTCATAAAACTCAAAAAAGGACAAAGAAGCCTCAGAAACCAGAAAGAAAGAAAGAGAAAAAAGAAGATCCTAAATTTGAACCTTATGTAACATATGAAGAAGTTGAATTGGGTCTTGAACAAAAAACATTGGTGCAGGGTGTTCTACGTATTAACCCTAAAATATACCATCATGCCTATATGTCTAGTGATAACCGCAGTGAACAAGATATATTTCTTGATGGCCTATTTACTCGGAATCGTGCTTTGGAGGGTGATATTGTGGTTGTGCAATTATTACAAGATAAAGAATTAACTGAGAGAAAACAAAAACATGGGAAAGTTGTTTATATTAGAGAAAAAGTGCATACAAGGACTTGTATAGGAACATTGAAGTTAATGCCAGATAAAAATGGAAAAATGGCTTATTTTGCACCAAGAGACTATAGAGTTCCAAGATTAAATATACCTTGCACAAGTTGGCCAAATAATTTCTTTAATGATCCAAAAGCATATGAAAACACTTTATTTATGGCAAAAATTATTGATTGGTCAGATACAAGATTTGCCTTGGGTTTAATAGAACAGCAAATTGGTGAATCTGGTGATTTAGCTGCAGAACGTAGAGCAATATTAGCTCAAAATGATTTGGACATAACCCCTTTCGATCCAGAAATGCAAAATTTATATCCTCATGCAGATTATACCATACCACCTGAAGAAATTCAGAAAAGGGAGGACTTGCGTAAGCTCTGTATTTTTAGCATAGACCCATACAATTGCCGTGATATTGATGATGCAGTTTCTTGTAGAGAATTAGAAAATGGAAACTATGAAATTGGTGTGCATATATCAGATGTCACTCATCATTTGACGGAGGGTACAAAACTGGATGAGAAGGTTGCACAGAGGGCTACTACTATCTACATGGTAGACAAAGCATATCACATGTTACCTGATGATCTATGTTATCTTTGCTCTCTTTTTCCAGACCTAGATAAACTGGCATTTTCAGTCATTTGGGAAATTACAAAAGATGCTGAAGTCATAAGTCATAGACTTACCAAATCTGTGATACATTCCTGTTGTAAACTTTCATATGAACATGCCCAAGGCATTCTAGATGATTCTATGGAAGTAAAAGATTTCCCAGAGATTTATAATGGTATTAAATTTGATGACATATGTAAAACTATAAAAGCTTTGGGCAACATTGCAGCTATTCTGAGAAAAAACAGATTTGAAGGTGGTTCTTTGAGGATTGACCAGCCCAAGGTATACTTTACCTTGAACCCTTCAGGACTTCCTGAATCAATTGCTGTTTACCAAAGTACATTGAGCCACCAATTGATAGAAGAGTTCATGTTGCTAGCAAACATTACAGTGGCTAACCAAATTTATGAAGATTACCCAAGTTTAGCTTTTTTGAGATGTCACCCAGTACCTAGTAAATTTATGTTTCAAGAATTGGTAGCTTCACTTGCGCCAATGGGTATAGACATAGATATAACTACAGCTGGTGGCATCCATAAATCACTAGCACCATTTTTTGACACTACTGATAAAGCTAAGGCTATTGTTTTAAGTCAATTATGTGCAAAACCAATGCAAAGGGCTAAATACTTTTGTGCTGGATGTCAGTCTCGTGAAAACTTCTGTCACTATGCATTGAATGTACCATTGTACACACACTTTACGAGTCCCATTAGACGGTATGCAGATATTATGGTTCACAGGTAAATATTTTGTTCATTTTATATAGGTACATATTTTCTGGTTGAGATAAATATTTATTTTTGAAAAACAAGCATCATAATAGCATAATAATATGACATAATAATGTGACTGTCAAAGACAATCTTTTTCTTCTAAATGCACACCCATGGCTGTAAATACTGTAATGTTGTTCCCTACAGCTTCATTATTAGATGAAAAGTAGTGTGTGCTCATGACCTATTTTTGTATTTTTACAGATTATTAGCAGCCAGTCTTAAATACAGAGAAAATCCAGAATGGACAATAGACATGGTGAATTCCATTGCCCTACAATGTAATAAGCAGAAGTACAATGCAAAGAGGGCAGGAGAAATGTCCACAGAATTCTACACATTGAAGTACATAGAATTACACTCACCTTTAACAATGGAGGCTGTTGTTATTGACATCAAAGAACGCCATATTGATGTGATCATTGTTGATATGGGACTCAATAGAAGGATTTATTTTAATAAAGTAAGTTATGACAGCATTGGCTTGTGTTTAGCCATTCTATCTACATGAAGAAGTAGAATACTTTCCTGGGTTGGAGGTTGGAATTCCAGGTCCAGATAAATATTATTACCTTAAAGTGCAAACTACAAACATTTGTTTGTGGTGTTGGAATACAGTAAGATTTGCTGTCAAATCAGACTTTTTTTATTAACATTGTCCTAGTATAAACTTAAGCTATGTATCATCTGTTTTCAGGACTTCCCAGGGGATTACAAATGTATTACCAATGATGCTAGTGCTAAGATGTCCAAAATGGAAATTACTTGGCATGCCAAAGATGATCTACCTGAAGTGACACAGGCTCTTGAACTATTCTCTACTATAAATGTTGAGATGCGTAAAGGTGATGACATGATCAAAATTGAAACTAGACTCATAAGACCTATTTAGTATTTTAAATAACTTCTTGCAACAATACTGTTGATTATTATACACTTTTAATAATACTGACTGTTGTAGATGTAATAGAATTAATTAAGTATATTTTTTTAAATTTGAAATTTGAATTACTATTTTACGTAGTACAATTTATTCTCTATAATGACATAATATATTTCTTATTTTAAACGATAAATGATTTTTTATAAATTTAATATTGAATCAATGTTTTTTTAATAAAATTTTGATTTATTGTAATTGACAATTGTTACTTCCAACATACTGTTTGTCTTGTATTTGTAGAAGTGTTATATGTAGTTTATAAAGCGGTCATAGAGTGTTAGTTCTTTTAATATATTATAAATATTATAGTAGTGTTGCCAACGATAACCTATATATAATCAATCATGTATTTACCTGACTAAGACCAATACCATCATTGTTATCAATAAAGAACTTTTTTTTTGTACTAGCTACTAAGTAGAAAACCTAATAAAGCTCTTGAATGTCTAACATTAAAGTAACCCAAATAACTACATATGCATGATAATTTGCACTGCATCAGACCAAATAAGCCACATTCTAGCCATCTAGTCTTGGTCAGTTAGTAAATTACTTAAAAACTGTTATCCAATATTCATTCTGTCAAAATTTTATAGAACTAATTAATATTTTAATATATTTAATAATTTATTGTAAAATAATGTTATTTATATTTCTAGTTTTGGATCTTTAAACTTTTTTATAATAAACTAGAAGCACTTAGGAGTGCTATCACTCTGGGCACATATTTTTAGAAGTGAGTAATTGAATAAAAATTTAGTGTTGGGAGTTTCAACTGAGTCAACATAATAATAGTTGTTAGTCTTGATGCTCAAACATGACGATTGTGCAGCACTTTGACATTTAATGGTAGTAAAAGTTGTTCACATGATAATTATGTTGTTTTATTTGTTTAAAAAACTAACGAATTTATTTAATGTGAGAACTTCTTAAGTAAGGAAGATCGATATAAAATTAAAATCCACCAATAGAATGGACGGTTTTTACTTTTGTCTCGTTCTATCCAATCAATCGTTCTGAGGATGACCCCTAAAGAGATTCAAATATAATTATATACCTACCCTAAATCAGCCATGTCAAACATGCGGCCCACTGAGCATGTTCCTGCGGCCCGAATCAATTTTTAAAACAGCCAGATAATGAGGCCCGCGACGTTTTTGAAAACGCGCGCGCAGCAAACAAGTGTCCTTTTTATTGGAATTTTAATAAATATACATGTCCTTTAATAATACTTCTTTTTGTTAAGATTTTTAGTACTTTGTTTCCATTAAAATTAGGTTTTGCGGCCTACCTAGTTTACGGTCTTCATGCTTTTGGTCCACCAGTGACTTTGACTTTGACATGGCTGCCCTAAATAGAGGAGCCAATACAGCAGAAATCTTAGGCCACTCAGTTACGATTCGACCAGTTCTGCGACGGCGTCTATACCAAAGAAATTCGAGTCGAGCGAGGCTCTCTTATTCAAGTGTTATGCCATTTATACAGTCATTATATAACATTGTTCTCAATGCTTGCCCTATATATTATTTCAATTTCTTTGATCACCCCTATGTACCTAGATGCAACTGAAAATGGCGGCTTTTGTATGAGCCTCTCGCGATGTGAGCCTTACTGATAGGTTTTAAATTTCTTTGTGTTAGATCAGAGATCATGCTAAGCTGTTTGATCACAGACTACTATATATGACGGGAAATAGACGGGTATCTCGAGGTGATTATTCGTCATAGCATGTGTCGCCATCTATCCCTGGGAACCAGTACTACATTGCTGTATAATTAACACTGGCAAATTACCTAATGTAACATTAACTTTGTTGCTATTATACAGTAGGTAGGTAGGTATATAATATTTAAAGTAGTTTGTTGGTATTGCTCTCTTTTGACTTGTCTTATTTGGTAAACAAGCTTTGCATGTCTTTTTATTGTATTTTTTTAATATAAGACTTAGTATGTAACATTGTTAATATAACGTCTTTAAAGTATTTTAAATGGCAACTTAATAAAAAAGACATGCAAAGTTTGTTTACCAAATAAGGCAAGTCAAAAGAGATACACTTTATATTAGTTACTAACAAAACTTGGATTTTTTACAAAATTCCCAAGTTTTGTTCACAAATGCAGAAGAGGTTAAAAAACAGCATAGGATTGTTTTAAAATAATACAAAGTTTTTCATTACAATATTAATTTATTAATTCCAACTCTTAATATAAATTCTCACTTAGATTAGATTCTATAGCCCTTCTATATAATGCCATAATTAAAATGAGTAGTTGTGTTGGTTTGATATACTGAATGAATGGTAGTTTCATAAACCACTAGGGGAAATTTTCATCATTTAATACCAGCCTTGTAAGAAATCAAAATTATGTTCTACTTCGCCTTTATTGAGAAATTTCAAATCAAATAAAGGATTTATAGGAATATCAATATTTTTAGATTTAAAAAAATATTTTAGAGACTGTAGGCACTTGCTAGTATCTTTTTCGCAATTGGCACCAATAGAGTGATAAGAAGTCATATTGTTTATTAGTAAGGTCTTGTAAGAGGCCTCAAACGACGCTGCACTAGGCATGATATTTCTTTGGCCATGGACACTATTTGGTCCGAAAAAAAGTGGGTATTGATTAAAATGCCACAACAAAAGCGAATTGTTTCCCACATGCAAGAGCATCTTTACAACAAGTTGAAAGGCTGATATTTTTCTTACCCAGCTAGAGAGTGACGGACTACTGCAAATGTTCCATTGCTTTTTGATATTTCATACTCTTTAGTACTGGTATACTGTCCCGCCTTGTGATGAAGAGACGAAGGCTTTACAGCAGTAATTTTTGGCACTACCCCGGAGCTCTTTTGGAGTTGCAATTGCCAGATGATGGTCATGGCCTCTGGTGATATTATCTGAAATTGTAGTTATTAAATTACTTTATGTAAAAAAAATATTTCATAGGGTTGTTATTAACTTGATTGTCTCATCTATATATCAACACAATCAACAGGTGGTAGTTTCATCAGAAAATACATTTTAAAAATAATTTAATCAACTCAGTTTTGGAGGAGAAAACAGGGAAACCTGGAACATCTATCTGGTCAGGTTTTTATAGGTATAATCAGTAAGCGCTGCAGTTGTCCCTATTGCACTCTACGGGGGGATCAAAAGTTGAGAGTGAGGGCCATAATTTCTTGAAATATTATTTCTCAATTCCCTTGTAAACAAACTACTAAACTTAAATGAAGTAAAAATGTACTTATGCTATTACAAGCAAAGCTTGGGGTTATTAGTACCTAATTAAAATATAAATATGAAAATAGCATACCTGGTAGGCGGAGGTTTGGTATAGCCAAAGGACACAGTTTGTTTCTTAGGTAGTGATGCACTGGAGAAAATGTTTATGGCACACTCTTCTATTTCTTAAAATTATGAGCGTTGTCCAAGTCAACTATTTCACCTCCAATAATTATCACCCATATCCAGAATCGTTCCATATCATGTTCATAGTTCGGAAACTTATGAAGAGGTATACCTTAAAAATAAAGAAAGCATATTACTCTGAGTGAAGTGATATAAAGAAACAGATTTTATATATATTTTTATTAGGGTTGCAGAGATATGTAACCTGACATGAGCAGAATTTGATTATTAATGTTAATAATAAATTTACACATGGTTTTATTATGTACCTACTGTATAAATATGCCAGCCTATATGGTTATTACGAGCTATGAAGGATACTGTGGGGACCAAGATGAAATTATAAGTTACTCTATGACACTTACCATCACCATACTTGACTGTACATCCAGGTACACAGCACGCCTTACTCGTCATGATGAAGACGGCAAAGACGAAGCAAGAGAACGGAGGAACTTTGAGCTCAACGTAGAGAGTAGCATATTCCTTGCACTCGGCACTTCGGCAGACAAATCACAAACCAAACGTAGTCTGTGATATAAGGCGTTTAAAGACTGGACACGAAAGAAAACGGAGGAACTTGAAGCTAAACTCATCACACTCCACAGCACAGAGCAAGAAAATAAACGCGAAACAGATTTATTCGATTTATTAGAGAATAGAAGAAAACGCGAGAACGCGAGGTTGTAGAAACTAATGTTGCCATCTCAAATTTCTTTTTTTAACTAATATTTTCCACATTTTTTTGTTAAATATTTTCGGAAAGTATACATTAGAGCGTATTTATCTGTCTTAAAATACTGCTTATATATTAAAATACATTATTTTTATTTTTTGGTTCCAATAATTAATTACATAATTACATAAATTGACAAATGATCCAGATACGTGTTCCACCAAATACATGTATTTTTTTAATGTAGAAACTCAGTATTTTCACTTTAAATTATAGAACAGGTTCCCAGAGAGAGATGGCGCTGATATCAGTAACGGCTGACGTTCTATGAAGAGAACACAGCGTGTGTTTGATGACATCGCCACATGACATGAAGTCCTTAAATACAAAGTGAAACTTTTAATGTGATGTTTTTATCTGTAAATAAAGTAGATCATTGACATAATGGTGGATGACGCAGACGAAGTAGCAGGCGTCAGCTAGTGGAGAAATAACGGGCAACATTAAACCCACAGAGCACGAAATTTTGTCGCTGCACGGGCTGAGGGGCCGCAGCGACGGATAATTCGTACTCTGTGATTAAACTCTGTAGTTGGTTCCCTTGCATCAACTAATTACGGCCCCAGTAGTACAATTGCCAATCAATAAAAAAAAAAAAAAAAAAAAAAGTAGGTACGTGATAAACAAGGGACACAAGTGTGAGGCGATTTGGTGCGGAGGATGCTTAGGTTGGATCATAGAATAAATATTGGAGCGCCTTTATAATAAACATTCGACATTGTACCTACTACTAGTAGTAAACCTCGATTCTCCATTTACTTTGCATAGACAACTATGTATTAGGTATATAGCCTCGCAAATTCCATCAGCTAAAGGAGGAAGACTTCGTTTCCTGTTGGGTACCTACCCTAGGGCCAGTAACACGATTCCGGGAGTCGTAAGGCAACTCTTGAACTAAATGAAAGATTATCACATAATTTTAATATTTATTATTATTACAAATTATGTAGACAATATTTTACGGTTACACAGATAACTCAGTATTATGTTTAAGAAAGTGGAGTTTGTACCTGCCTACGTTTATTTCACTTGTGCAAATACAATTATGTTTACTGAACAAATTATAATCATTACTCAATATTGTATAAAAGGGCAAAAATGGTACAGGAAAGCATCTATTATTACATGACAATATAACTTATCTTTAAAATAAGATTGCACACTCTATTTTGCTTTAGTCAAGCCTCACTGTATACCCTTGTTTTTCTTCAAACTATACAATTTTATTAAATACCTACTCCCCAAATTCATAAACATTGTTAAATGTGTTTTATCTCGCTCTATTATTTTAAATGACAAGATTGGCAGAAAGTGACAAAACCTATTTCAACTGAAACATTCTTCAAATAAAGTTATTAATTTTGGGGCACACTTTTTTATTAGAAACTTATTGCCGCTAGGATAGCATAGATTGCATTGTAGAGCTACAAACAAGTTATTCAGTTATTAAAACATTAGATGAGTTTATTATTATTAACTAAAATAGTGAACTTATTCACACTGTACTCCATTTCACATAACAAGAATAGCTACTTATTACCATAAGCATTTTCTTTTTTATTGGAAATTGGTTATACTTAATTTAAACATCAATGTATGTAGATGTGCCACTTGAAATTCGCGACTCCTTTAGTGTTCCAGTGAGAAGTGGAAGGCTAATAGCATTAAGGGTCCTATACTGGGAATTTGTATGGAGATATTACTATTCCCAATTTCTCTGTAAATACTCCACCTGTGTCACTGTAATTTAGCATATAGTTACTTATTCAATATGTCTAAGTGAAATAGTCGTTATTTTTTCAATTGGTTTTATTTAATAGGAAATATGGGTGGTAGAATAAAGGATTATTCTGCCCCTTCTGTATCTTTCATAATCTATCACAAAACTCTAAATTTTTTTTAAAGCGCTCTTATACCATTATTCTTCAATTATATATATCGCTTTTTTTTTGTAGCTTATTAAAAATTATAAAAAAAAATATTTTATGATTTTTTAATTTGGCAAAAATAATAAAATAATTATTATTTTAAATTTTCAGTAAGCTACCGAAAAATTCGACATATATAATTGAAGGGTAATGGTATAACAGTGCTTTTAAAAAATTTTAGAGTTTTGTGATAGATTATGAAAGAGACAGCAGGGGCAAAGTTAAACTACCCATATTTCCTATTCAATAAAACCCATTGAAAAAATAAGAGCTATTTCACTTAGATATATTCAATAAGTAACTATATGCTAAATTACAGTGATACAGGTGGATTATTTACAGAGAAATTGGGAATAGTTTATCCCAGAAAAATTCCCAATATAGGACCCTTAAGTCACTGTTTTTCATTTCATGTAGAGGAAGTGCTTGTTTTGTGTTTTATAGTAAAAAATAGACCACAGAATACTATCATATGAATAAGCCAGTTTTATGATATTAATAAATTAAACAAGAAAATCATATTATGTATATACACTCTCAGTTATTGCAACTATATTTATATTGTCATGTAACAATTTAATCTCGTATGATATTAATGCTACACACAATAATCTTAATCAATATCCCAAAAAAAAAACATATCTATTTCTTTGACCCTTCTGAAAGTTTAATTAAAATATATGATTTAATATTGAGAAAGCCTTCATTGTATTAATTGGAGTTTAAAAATAATGTCTAACTAAACCTACAAGTTTTCCCTATGAGTTTAGACAATTTAAGGGATAAATAGGCAAAGGTGTTAGCCAGCTAATCTTATAATTGGCTTTATAGTTACCTAAAACCATTGCTTATTAAAAATAGTAATTTGTTTTATTTTCCTTACTTGTCACTTTTGTCCATTTAACCCTTTTTAGACATCTTGTTTTTGGGATGCTGATCAGTGAATACATTTACGTGTTAACATATAAACATCATTAATAAATTTTAAAGTGTTTTATAATAGATCACAAGGGCACTGTATCAAAGGTGCGAGGTGTCAAACTAGTGCTGGAGCCAGGAGCTTCTCCACCTTGAGGACCAGATTCTCTACTGTGATTCTGAAATAAAAATAATAATAATTAGAATAAAAATAAACATTTTTTTTTTAGTTCAAATTGGACTGGAACTCAGATCTTAAAAGAAAATCGGGAGCTCGTGGGCACTTTTGGGGTGCACACCAGTTTCAGATAGTCATGTTTTCAAGTTTATGAATAAAGTCCAATTTGACCACTGATTTTTTTCCCCAGGAACCCTATGTACTACAGATGGTATTACTGTATTGTTTATTCCCTTTTCCTTATATTCAATTTTACATTGTCATTTTTAAATACATATGTATAATTTAATATAACTCTCGCCAAATAGCTTCTGATGTTCAGTGCGAAGTACAAAAATCGCCCTATTTTTTAAAATTTTCAAATAGTTTGTCAAGAGTTATACTTCATACTGTAGAAAGATTTCAAAATATGGGTTATAATGCAAAATCCACAATACAAACAACTTCACAGCTTTCATAGCTTGTGGTGTGACCAGAGACACCAGTAACAGTGTCCACTTTTTGACAGTTGTCCATATTGAACAGAACAGGTGGCAAGCCTGTTGCTACACTTAATGAACCTAGATGTGTCACTTCTTTAAAAGATGTATATCTGTTATTTTTAGAATCATGCATATTGTTTCACTCAAATATTTACTAGCATTGGCTGCAATTTGATATTCTAACCAATATCATAAATGAAAAGTGTTGTTTGTCCTTCTTTCACATTAAGGGTCCTATATTGAGAATTTTTCTGGGATAAACTATTCCCAATTTCTCTGTAAATAATCCACCTGTATCACTGTAATTTAGCGTATAGTTACTTATTGAATATATCTAAGTGAAATAGCTGTTATTTTTTCAATGGGTTTTATTGAATAGGAAATATGGGTAGTTTAACTTTGCCCCTGCTGTCTCTTTCATAATCTATCACAAAACACAAAAATTTTTTAAAAGCACTGTTATACCATTACCCTTCAATTATATATGTCGAATTTTTCGGTAGCTTATTGAAAATTTAAAATAATAATTATTTTATTATTTTTGCCAAATTAAAAAATCATAAAATATTTTTTTTTATAATTTTTAATAAGCTACAAAAAAAAAGCGATATATATAATTGAAGAATAATGGTATAAGAGCGCTTTAAAAAAAATTTAGAGTTTTATAGATTATGAAAGATACAGAAGGGGCAGAATAATCCTTTATTCTACCACCCATATTTCCTATTAATTAAAACCAATTGAAAAAATAACGACTATTTCACTTAGACATATTGAATAAGTAACTATATGCTAAATTACAGTGACACAGGTGGAGTATTTACAGAGAAATTGGTAATAGTTCCCAGTATAGGACCCTTAAGGAGCACCTAATGATTTTTGTCCCATACAAATCAGATGTCTAGTTTGTTGATAATTCTAATAGTTTTGTAAAAACATAGAAAAGCCGAAGTCCTTTTCGTGTTTTTCAAAATACCTACTTTCTCATGTTTCTGGTACGTGAATATTGGTCTATATTATCTTATCCTTGGTTACCTTATCGATTTTAATAGTAGTCAATGTCGCTCACGTCTTTGTAAAGAGATATGGACAAAATAAGCCGCGCGTAAAAGTGAGTTCTTTGTGCTGTGATGCGTCGCCTTAATTAAAACAATGAGATGGATCAGAGATAGTTGGAGCTACGTGACATAGGCTATTTTTTTCTCAGGTAAATTCAGGCAAAAATCCAAAGGCAAAGCTGGGGCAGAAAATTTGTATGTACTTAACTACATATAAATTGTATCTCCCACCCATCCCCTGCCCTATTTTACCAGAGTATGTTTTTATTATAGATGTCCATTGTCCATGACTGTTTAAACAACTTCCATACCAAATTGAATATTGTAATTTGTTTGATATCAAACAAGATAGACAAACAAAAATATTTTTTATAGGAGCCTGTTTTCGCACGATTAGCTCAATTAGCATGTTGATGAAATATTGCTTGGATTCTACGTCATGTCATGGCGACCGACGCACGCGTTCCGTCATGACATGATGGGGAATCCAGGTTAATCCCATCCTTGTGATTAGTCTGTGATTATTTAAAAAATAGAATAGAATATAATTGCTTTAAATAGTTACTTGTTTATCAATATTTACTAACCTTAACATGTATCTGATTCTTTAGCATTGCAGCACGTAAAATCAGCATGGATGTTCGCCTTTGATATTCCTTGCCAATGGTTAAGCTTCTTTCAAATGTGGTGCCCCGTTGATCCACATCTTTAGCATACAGTATTTTATTGTGTGAATCTATGCGTGCTTGTATTTGCCCATCGAGTATTAATTGCATTAATTCATCTTCCAGTGCACTTACACTACGGTTGAAAGCAGCCGCCATGATATGCATGTCGGCTGACAAGTACGGACTGAAGTATTGAATGAGAGCCCTGTTCCGAATTTGCATGTAAAGCAAGTTTACATGTGGCGCTAAATACATATCTAACATGAGATTGTCTCTTATCTCGTCCAGTAGTCTAAGACAAGAGGCATACTTGGACTCATAGAATTTGAAAATGATGTCACGCAGTTGAGGCTCTAATTCTAGGAATAACTTAAATGAACTGCTAACTATAACATGTTTCTGTAGTTCAGTGCGATCGTATGTGGCTAAAGCACACAAACCTCCATACACAGCCACATTGTTGCTGCTCAGAAGCTCTGGGTAGTCGCAGTGATCAATGCTGGCTTGCAGGAAAAATTTTGCAGCAGATTTATATTTCTTTGTAGCTAGCTCTGCCAGCCCTGCTGCACATTTTAGGCGGGTTAGTATGGTCAAATTAGAATCTTTACCATGTACTTCATTAAAATCTGGGGTAGTTTCAGCTTTTGTAACATAATTAATAACATGAGCCCAATTTTGCAAATATACAGATACTTTAACTACATTTAGGCACATCATGATGATATGCTTCCCACTTGTGCAGTAGTCTCGCGCCCTAGAGAAACATTTGAGAGCACTGGCCAAGTCTCCACAGTCCAAGTAATGATCTCCTAGGTCATCATGACCTCTTCTGATACTTTCCTTAATAGAATTAGTTTTATAATTTTTTAGATCTGTATCTAGTTTTTCGAGCTTTATAGCAGCTTTTTTATTTTTAGATTCAACCCAAACAGGATCTAAAGGTATCATATCTTGTGAACCTACTGGAGCTGCAACATCAGGTAAACGTGGAACAGCCAGGGCATCTGCAAGCTTTTTGTGTAGTGTGTGATACAAACCTACATTATAGGTTGTCATAACATATGTGATGGCCATTTTCAAAGCCTCAACACGCAAGGATGGGCAGTGATCCGCCACAAACATTAATCGATACAATTTCGCCAGTCCCAAGTAAGAGGCGGCATACGTTTCTAGATCCAACGTAGGGTTTTCTACTACATAGCATTCTGATTCGTTATTTTCGTTATCTTCCAGTGGCATATCCACTTGCATAGGTTCTGCGGTGTTCTGAAATTAATATTGCAGCGAATATTTATCAAAGTTTAAGAGAACAATAATTACGAATAATAAGTTTGTACATACCATTTCGAACATTTTATTATTCACCACCTAAATATGTGAATCTTCGGAGTCACTGTCAACGATGGAAACCAACCTAAAAGCACAGTTCATCTATATTCACAGGTATTATTGAAAATTACCTATAAGAGATCTCGAATTATATAAGAACAGTTTGAAACAAAAACAATTCTGTATACATTTTGACCAAAGTACCTTTATCATTGTATTCTTGATTACCAGCGGCATTTTTCTTTCAACGAATCTTCATTCAAGTGACGTATAACATTTGGGCGAAAGATCGGTGTTGTCACTCTAAAAAATTTACAAATTAACAAAATCAAATCAATCATTCAATCAATCTAATAAAAAACAAAAGGTGCGTAATTTATATTTTATTTCTATTTCTAAGTAAATTTTAGGTAATAGGAAAAGTTAGGATCATAAATTAATATTATGTTATCGAGCGCAAAGAGCATTAAAAAGCGCGCTCGAATATGAAAATCACTACGCTCTATCGGGCGCGGGCTAAAAAGACTACCTGCCTATTTTTTTTAATATCGATCTCATTATTTCTATCAGTCCCTCAGCCTTTCCCTCAGCGCAACGCGAGCCCTAAGGGTTCGCAATCTAGTACCTATTTTTTCTTTGAGTATTTACCAAAGGAGACGTGAAGGGGGGGGGGGGGGGAGGGAGGTAAACGCCTAGTACTAGACCCTGTACCACTGTATTTTTCTGTCGTTTTATTGTCGCAACGGATTTTACGTTATATGATGATTATGTTAAAATACAAACATAATAATTAAGTAACCTACCTCATAATTTGAAAATAAATAGAGTTTAACATTCGTTCAGGTAACTAGAAGTTTTGAACTGTTTATTGCAGACTAGCATTCTGCCTTCGGCTTCGCCCGTGGATATTTTCGACCAAAATAAAATATACCCTATAGCACTCAGAGATAATGTAGCTTCCTATTAGTGAAAGAATTTTCAGAATCGGATCAGTAGTTTCAGAGATTACCCTCCACATACAAAATTCATAAAAAAACATAGAGAAACTTCTGCACTACTCCTACCCCCTACCCCTACCCCCTTAAATTTGGCAGGAGTAGGAACTAAACCCGGGATTTCTTTTATGATTTTAAAATGCACAGTTTAAATTTATTGTATTTAAAGTTTCTTTTTGTCTGTGGTTAGTAGTAGACTACTTGTTTCTAGTAGTACTTAGTCGTTGGTCGTAAATGAAAATTACTAGTACGACTGCCGTACGACGGTTCTTATTTTTTAAACGACTTCAAAAAAAGGAGGAGGTTCTCAATTCGACTGTAAATACAGTTATTATTTTTTTATGTTTGTTACCTCAGAACTTTCGACTTTGAATGATTCTATTTTTATTTGAAAGCTTGTATTTTTTATTTCCGTGTAGTCCCATTTTTTTAGTGAAAATTGGTTTAGTAGCTTTTTAGAAATTTTGAAAAAACTGACTTTATAAGTAAATTATTCTCGATGAAATATGTACCTACCCATTTTAACGACTTATTTTTTTTAAGGATATGATAATTTCTCGACATTATCTCAGTAGTTTTTCAGAAATTCAGTAATTTGTCTCTGTTTACGGATGAAAATTATGTATCAGAGAAAAGCCTTAGCAACGGTAGAAGTTAATTAAGTTAATTATTATTTTCCTTTACTATAACAATACAAGAAAATTAGAATTTGACTTCGAAGATATTCCGACGCTGTATTTTGGTGGAGACCTTTATTTTATCCGCACGAGCTTCGACCATTGAAAATTTTGAAATGTGACTTACAAATTTATACCGAAGGGATAGAAATTAACTCTATGTAGGTAATACTGTCCGGCCTTCCAATTATCCCTGTGCAAAAAATCACATCGATCCGATGCTCTGCTGTGACCTGAAAGAAGGGCAAACATACAAACACATACTTTCACATTTATAATGTTAGTTAGAAGTGTTAGGACGTACCGTGGTTTTTGTAGACGGTGAACAGAGGTGAAATCGCATTTTCTTTCAATATTTCAAAATCGTTATGGATGTAAGGTACAGGTGCGTAACATCGAGAAGGAGAAAGACTTAGTTTCAGAGTTTCCCATACTGACCATTCTCGTTTTACATCACTAAGTACCTATATATAAATAATATGATGACATAGGCACTCACAAAGAAATTATTTTTCGGAGGCCTTTGACACATTTAGGTCCATTAAGTGCTGCAGCAACGGGCTTGCCACTTGTTCTGTTCAATATGGACATCAGGCAAAAAGTCAGGAAAAAGTGGACTAAAGTGGTGTCTCTGGCTACACCGCAAGATATAAAAGGCCGTGAAGCACCGTGAAGGTGTATTTGTTGTAAAAATATCGTAGGATTCTAATCTGACCCCGACTCATACGTATCAGTTAGTGGTTATAGTAACCACGAGACCAATTGAAATATTTTCCATGTTCAGTCAGAACTTTCAGATTTAGCATTTTCGTTTAGGTCATTCCTGTAAAGTGTAAACTATAAGACTCTATATTCCCTATTTTAGACTCAGTAGTACGAAACCCTAAAAATCGGTACCAAACCACTGAATTCCTAAACTGATTGTCAGGAAGCGTCTGTGAAACAAGCACTCGTATTTTACACAAGTCATCGAAATCGATTTCTTTCATCGAACCCTTTTTTCCATTTCGGAAATAGGTACAATCATACATAAGGAGTTTAAGGGCATAAGACGGACACGAGCTGAATGATATTCTTGTCTGAAAATATATTTTTTCAAGATTTTTCGACTTTTTCGGATAAATGCCACTGTCATTGTCGCATATCAAGCGCATGCGCGATAATATTATTGATCATGACCTGCTGTCAGAAAATAAAAACAACAAGAAAATATTTTCTTGTGTTCTAATAAAAATTAAATAGAAGCTTTCTAGAGCTATGTTTCAAACAATAACTGAATACATGAATATAAACAATATGTGCTTCTTTTTAGCATGTTATTACATGAAGAAAAGTTTGAAATTTATACAGTGTTACAGATATTTACATTTGGGAGGTATGTATTAAATAATAATAATAATAATGTAGGTTAACAATGGTAAATATTGAACATAACGGAACATACAACATCATCACAGCCCCTATGTCTTGTGGCATGGTCAGACAAAGCACTGGCAACGTCTGAAATAATATAGGTAGATTATTGGAAATTACTAATTAGTAGATACCTACCTACTATTGATAATGTATGTAGGTGGTAGAGTACAAATAGAGCGTGCCTACTATTATTAACCTCATACTCTACTTGCACTCTACTTCCACTTTGACATAGTGAAAATAGAGTATTAAAAATTAAGTGCTGCAGCAACGGGCTTGCCACTTGTTCTGTTCAATATGTCTGGATAACTGGCAAAAAGTCAGCAAAAAGTGGACTAAAGTGGTGTCTCTGGCTACACCGCAAGATATAAAAGGCCGTGAAGCACCGTGAAGGTGTATTTGTTGTAAAAAAACGTAGGATTCTAATCTGACCCCGACTCATACGTATCAGTTAGTGGTTATAGTAACCACGAGACCAATTGAAATATTTTCCGTGTTCAGTCAGAACTTTCAGATTTAGGATTTTCGTTTAGGTTATTCCTGTAAAGTGTAAACTATAAGAGAAGTTCTATATTCCCTATTTTAGACTCAGTAAGTACGAAACCCTAAAAATCGGTACCAAACCACTGAATTCCTAAACTGATTTTCAGGAAGCGTCTGTGAAACAAGCACTCGTATCTTACATAAGTCATCGAAATCGATTTCTTTCATCGAACCCTTTTTCAAAATTTCCATTTCCGAAATAGGTACAATCATTAACATAAAGACGGACACGAGCTGAAGAATATTCTTGTCTTAAAAATATTTTTTTAAGATTTTTCGATTTTTTCTGACTGTCATTGACGCATATCAAGCGCATGCGCGATAATATTATTGATCATGACCTGCTGTCAGAGAATAAAAACAACAAGAAAATATTTTCTTGTGTTCTAATCAAAATTAAATAGAAGCTTTCTAGAGCTATGTTTCAAACAATAACTGAATAGTGAATACATGAATATAAACAATATGTGCTATAAATAATAATAATAAAGTGAATATTGAACATAACGGAACATTCAACATCATCACAGTCCCTTTGTCTTGTGGCATGTTTGAAATAACACAGGTAGTTATTATTGGAAATTACTGATTAGTACCTACCTACTATTGATAATGTATGTATGTGGTAGAGTACAAATAGAGCGTGCGTACTATTATTAACCTCATACTCTACTTGCACTCTACTTCCACTTTGACATAGTGAAAATAGAGTATTAATAGTATAAGCCGTATGAGCATAATGGTGTAGAAAAAATCTACCTAGGTAGACAAAATCTCAGTTAGAAAGAGAAAGAGATAATGTCCCATAGTCATAACGCAAGACAAAAATTACCCGTGTCCGCGACGCTACACTTTGTCCTGCTTTGTCACTGCGGGAAATTATATATTTCTCTTTGTGAATGTGAAATGTGTATACCGGTTTACATTAGTATTTGCTAGAGTTAGCAGGTAGAGCTAAGTTTGCACATGTAACATTGTGATTTGTGATAAATTATTTGGTGTGGAAGATACTTTTCTTACTCCAGTGAAACGTGAATCGCGTCGGTAGAAAGGAAACAAGGAAACGTCACCGCTCAAAATAAACTTCGTTGGATAGCTGCTTGTCTCGAAAATTGTGTCAAGAAACGATAGTAAAGAATTTAAAATTGCAGAAACTCGTACCTACGTAATTTGAATTATAAAAGTACGCGTAAAAAGTGCAAACATTTCATAGGTAAATTGAAAATTTATTATTTTGCGTGCAAATAAGTTATTTTAAATTCGCGATTTTCTAAACGGTACCTATCTTTTTCTAATCTTAGATAAGATATTGTCTATTCAGTGCAGAATGCGTTATACTAACGTTATCAGTGAAGATACGGCCTTAATCAGGACTCCTATAGTTAATTAATATACCAATTATCTAAATCAATGATTTTTTTATCTATCATCAAATCTTTTGTTTATGTTTCTATTAGTGAAGTGTTATGTGTATTTTTATTATGGTAAGTGAGTCCAATAGTCATTAGTTAATCATCTCTATCACTAGACTATATAACATAAAACAAAGTTCGCGTCTATCTGTCTGTCCGTGACTGTTTTACTACTGAACGGATTTTGATGAGGTTTTAACGATTAGTAGGAAGGTACAAGTATTTTGTTTATTTAATGTTTAGGAGCTGAGCTTTATATAACAGAGTCGGGATTAATAGTAGCTCCAGCGCGTTTTTATGGCGAATGCTCTCTAACTAAATCGTCGGAGTGTGGTCAAAGTAAGTAGGTAAGTACTTAGTTGTTATAAACCGATATTGTACCTGGGCGAAGCCGGGTGGGTCGCTATCTCTATGATATGACTTCATCATCATCATCATCATCATCACTATTATAAAACAATGTCTCCCGCGTCTGTCTGTCTGTCTGTCTGTACCCTTTTTACGCAAAAACTACTGAACGGATATTTTTGTTGTTTTCACTATTAGGTAGATAGGTTGATTCACCCGGAAGGTTTACGAGTACTAAATATCATGTTTAGGAGCTGAGCATTAACAGTAGGTATATGTGAATAAATTCTTCGAAAAAGTTTAGCCCAAGCGAGTTTTCATGGCGTATGCTGTCTAATCCGACAGAGATATAATGATCTAGGAAAGAATTATGTAGAATAAAATCATCATCAAAAAACTCCGTGGTAGCATATGTCTATCTCTACCTAATAGATAATTTAGTTATACGCGTATTTGTGATGGCATATTGTTGTAAACCGATATTGTACCCGTGAGAAGCCGGGTGTAGGTCGCTAGTATTTTAATAAGAAGATTATATTTAGGGGTAAAAACAGTAATTACAGTTTTTTTAAATCTTGCATTTTCATAGAGGTTGCAAATTGCCTCTCTGGCCACTGGATAAAATTTTTCCAATTATACCCCTTGCACTATATAGCGGCAATTGCGGGTGACGTGGACACACAAATGCTTGATAGGAAGCGAACGCGGGTTTCGAGAACAGCAGCCAGGCATGGTCGCTTCACTACCAACTATGACATGGACACACAACACCTGCCACTACTAGTGATCGTGGAGACGGCTCCCACGCGTAGAACGTCCTCCGCGTCACGGTACGGGACCGACTGGCAATCTACGGAGAACTACTCCGAGATAGGCTGCCAGGACCTCTCTCCTCACCAGAGGACATCGAGACGGCGGTCGCTCATCTGATGGCAGAGATCAAGTCCAACAAAGGAAGTGCCGGCCGACTTTGGTACTCCCCGAACACCTACGGAGAAAACTCCGCCTAAAGCGCCCGCTTCTTAGCGAGTGGACCCACTCGCACTGCCCGGCGACTAAGAAAGAGTTGAACCGGGTAGCCGAGGAGCTCCGCGGTGAGATCCTCACCTTCAGAGGAGACTCCTGGGAGACATTCCTGGACGGAGTAAGAGACGCAGCTCTCTATTGCCTTACGAAGAGCCTCACAAGTATATCCAGTAATCGACAGCCATGGGAACCGCCGAGCTAGCGCCAAGGATCGTGCAGTTCCGGCCGTTCCCAGTGACCAATCTCGAGCATGACTAACTAGTGTCGCGTAGTGCCGGAGTAAGCACTCCCTACTTTCCAGCTTGTGCTTGTGAGAGTACTGCACCTATTGGCGAACGAGCGCAACAGGGGGCGCTGCTCTGTCGGTGAATAAAGCATTCGACAGAGTGTGGCACAGCGGCCTTCTCTTCAAAATGCTCGAGACGTACGTACCGCCAATGGCCGTGAGGGTGATAGAGTCCTTTCTGGAGGGCCGCCGCACTTTTTACGTAAACTTGGAAGGAGAGCAATCACCTCTGAGAACGGTCTCAGTTGGAGTACCCCAAGGGAACTGTCTATCTCCTGCACTCTACGCGATATACACTGATGACATACCAAACTTAGGACTTCGCTAAATCTCTAGCTCTAAATTTGGACCATTTTTAAAACATTATTTAGGGCGAATAAAAGTTATCCTATATTAGTGTTGCAAGTCCTTATAATAATTATATAAATATCTGACAGGACATGTAGAGACTTTTGGCAAATATGACGACATTTTAATTACGAAATTTATTAATTCTTGAATTTGACGCACATCCCGTTATCCCATCAAGCTGAAATATTACATACGACACCTTTGGTTCTGATGAATTTAATGTTTAAAAATGGTTTAATGGATTGTAGTATAAAAATATATATAAGTAATTATCTGTATACCTACTACTAAAATACTATTAACGGTCTTCAAATTCTACCACGAATTATTCATTATTTCTTACTTTTCAGTAATACAATTCCCTTGGGTAGCCTAGCGTGATGTTTAATAGCCTATACAAGAATTGGGCTATCAAATGCAAAAATAATTTTTCAGAGTTTTTGAGTCTATTGAATACGAACAAACAAATATTATTTTTTATACATTAGATTACATATAAGGGCATGTAACACTTTAACAAAAATAACTTTTACCCTATAAACCCTAATTTGTGTGCCTACTAATAGGACAAAATAGTAGGACTACGAGAAAATGTTAAAAAACATATAAACATTTTCTTTATAACTTAATGCAACGATGATCGTCGCCATCGTCGGGATCACTTCCACATTTTTTTTTCACGGACGAAGTCGTGGCGGAAATCTAGTGTCTTCATATGAAATACCAAAGACTCACATGCAGATTTCAAGTGCTTATTATGAAATAAATCGTATATAAAAAAAATTATAATCAGTTAATTTGGTCATCGTCGCCTGAATGAGTCACGGATTCAAAATCAATTTTAATACCTATTAAATTAAAGACAGTCACGGCTATTTGTCTAATTCATAATGAGATTCTTCATATGAAATACCAAAGACTCACATGCAGATTTCAAGTGCTTATTATGAAATAAACCGTATATAAAAAAATTATAATCAGTTAATTTGGTCATAGTCGCCTGAATGAGTCACGGATTCAAAATCAATTTTAATACCTATTAAATTAAAGACATTCACGGCTATTTATCTAATTCATAATGAGATTGCTTTATTTTACGATCACAGTCACAGATTAATTGGTTTTGTAATACGAGTAGGTACTTACTTTTTTATAGAAAAACAAAATTTTCATGACTTTTCAATATGCAGTGAAAATATTTTAAAATTATTTATAAATAAATTCGTAAGTGACAATTTAAAATGGTTCGAACCTTCTAATTGTCATTATTTATTATAATCTCTAATGAAACTTGATAAATTCTGGGGTTACTTTTCCTAAAAATAATCCAACTGATTTTATAATTATTTTGTTTCTAGGTGGTTAAATTATACCCTGGACATTATCTTCCTGGTAACAATGAAGTTAATTCTGGTGCTTACCTTGGTCTACTTCTTCCAATGTGAAGGTGCGGTGTTGCAGCACCAGACGGAATCGGCAGCAGAAGGAAATCATGTGGAAACTTTGAATGGGAGACCTATTATCGGTATTCTGACCATAGACCAGTCCTGGAGCCATGTCGATAAATACAAGGAGAACTTCACAAGTTATATACCATCATCGTATGTGAAAGCTTTGGAAGCTTCGGGAGCTAGGGTTGTACCAATCATGTAAGAAATTTTAATTAACTTATATAATTACTAATGACTCGCACGAGCTTATGAAAAATTCAATGGGGAAATGAAATATCTTCCCGGGACAAAAAGTAGGATATGTCAATCTCCGGCTCTCCAGCTATCTCTGTGTAAATAATGCCGATCCGTTGCTCTGTTTAAATGACAAACAAACAAAGAAACTTTCGCATTTATAATAATTTAGTATAGAAATAGATGTGATGTAAAGCAGTCGATAGCGTAATTAGTAGAGCATTGAGCTGGAACCGGAATAAGGTTCAATTCTGTGCCTCAATTTTTTTTTAAGAATATAATGTGCTTTTTACGTGCCCTGCTTCTGAAGGACTAAGGAGGGTGTTAAAAAAATCTGTTTAATATGAATAACTGGCAAAAAGTGGACACCGTTACTGGTATCTCTGGCCACATCGCAAGGTATGAATGCTGTGAAGATGTGTGCGTGTTTAGATGTGAGCAATATATAATTTATTTATTTCTAAACCCTAACTAAACAATGATCATATTTAATGTGATCGCTGAAAGTTTCATGAAAATTAATTCAGCCATTTTGGGCTCTATTTTGGACAAAAAGATGGGCTATAAAAGTTTTATTTGGAAATCATAGACAGACTTGTCGCCAAAACGCGATGCAGTATCCAACCAAGCAGTCGCAAAATAGCCTATTAAAAACCGCCAGTCTGCTGAGGCCCTCAATGACTATTAATATAATATTTATGTCAAAGACTTGCATTGAAATTTCATTTATAATATCTATCTAATCACGCAACAAACATTCCTATTTATAATTCAATACGCACGCCACTTAAATTTTTCACAATTTTGATTGTTTCAGGATTAATAAAGATCGACGATATTATGAAAACTTACTTAGTAAATTGAATGGGTAAGTTTGCTACTTTGCGATTCCAACTTCAACATAAATTTCAACGTGACTAAAGAGTATATAATCACTTTACCTACAAATCTAAGTAGGTACTATATAACGATTTTGTTGCAGCTTTCAGAAGTGTAAAATCTAACAAATGCATATAAATTACTCTAGTAATTACCCTAGTAATTACTCTAGTAATTATTACTATTAGTAGTAGACTTGGAAGACCTGACTCTAAGGTTCTATACCTAAGCAATTAGAGACGGAGAGAAATGCTCAAACCTCAGAATAAGGATTGCTCGTCCTTAAGGTCCTTATTCTGTCTGAGACGCAAAAAGCGTAGTATCGCTCTGTGATTCTTGACTGGTAAAAAATCAGCAAGGGAATTCCCCTAGGTTTTATAAAGTAAGGACAACGAGACTAGAGAAAGAATGTAAACAAACCGACCGCTACTGAGGTGCGTTATGTCTATGAGCAATTAGTATTTCCGTCCCTTTCTCTCGCATGCAATAACGTCACACGTGACTGTCGCTAGGTGAATCACAGTACTGTCCAGTACTGTATAAACAATTGGGACGGCTTTTTGAAAATACAGTTTATTCCTTTTTGGGATGCGCTCGGAGAGTGTTGATTTCGTTTCCGAGTTTTGCTGTTATAAACCCCTTCCCTATTAATATAAATGCGAATGTAAGTTTGTTTGTTACGCTTTCACGCAAAAACTACTTAACCGATCATCATGAAATTTTGCACATATATTCTTGGAGGTATTAGAAGTAACATAGGATACTTTTTATTATCACGGCATGACGACGGGAACGGGGTGGGCAGAGGTGAACATGACAAAAGCTATGTATGAAGTGTCAACATTTTGAAATTAGAAGTCGTGGGAAACAGCTATTTCTAATATGTTTATACTAGCTATCCACCCCGGCTTCGCGTGTGGACAATATTAAAATCTTATATATAAAATTCTCGTGTCACGGTGTACGTAATTGAACTCCTCTGAAACGGCTCGACCGATTTTCGTGAATTTTAGTGTGCATATCCGTTAGGGTTGAGAATCGGACAACATCTATTTTTCATCCCCCTAAATGTTAAGGGTGGTCCACCCCTATTTTTTTTTTATAGGTAGGTTAGGGGTAGGGGTAGGGGTAGGAGTAGGGGTAGGGGTAGGGGTAGGGGTAGGGGTAGGGGTAGGGTTAGGGGTAGGGGTAGGGTTAGGGGTAGGGGTAGGGGTAGTGCGGGCAAGTCAACGTTTGGGCAGGACAACGTATGCTTAAACGCTAGTAAATTATAAATGATATTTGTTATCATTGGTTATTATATTATTTTATTAGTGTTTTTGTTACTTTGTTGTTATCGTGAGTTTTGATTTTTAGGGTTCCGTACCCAAAGGGTAAAAACCGAAACTCTATTAAATAACTATTATATAACTCTATGAAAATATAGTCACTTGACAGTTAACGCGCATGCGCAGAAAGTAGGTAATCGCGATTTACCGCCAATTTGTCGATTAAGAAAAATATCTTGGTTCAATTTGTTTTGTACTATTGCATGCGATTAGATAAAGTAGTGTATGAACGGGCACATAACTTGGAATTAAAACACTCGTGGATGCTATTGAAAATTTCGGCTGCGCCTCATTTTTAAAAATTCCACTTGTGTTTTAATTACCCCTATTATGATCCCGTTTCATAAACTACTATTATAGATCCTGGCTAGAAGTTCTGTGGTCCTGGCTATTTTGTGTAAACAAACCTGTATTTTCATTCAATATAGTAAATATGGGTTAGAATGTTGGATTAGAAATTTAAGGTCCCGAGTTCAATCAAGCCAAAAAAGCCAAGCACCAATTTTATTTAAGAGTATACCTAAGAGCTTTAATCGTGATTTTGAGGGCTGGCAGTACCCAACTAGCAAAAATGTTGTATAACATATAAGATTATATCCCTAAACAGTTGAATAACAGTTGTATTAAGGTTTTGCGGTGACAGCTTGTTATATAAAAGACATTTTTGCTCTATAAGCCTATACAGCAAAAATGTCCTATTAACAGGTGATGTAAATATTTACTACGCCATTTTATAATGCTGTTCCATAGACTTGGGTATGGAATAAAAGGCATGAAAGTGAGATAAATGCAGTGGAAATGCGGCGTGGTTTATATATGTGCAAGACCCTGTTGTATAAACTATTGCTAACGTGTTAACAGATTGACGTGAAATATATAACCTTTACCTACCATTTATCTACACGTATTTTCTTTTTCAGAGTTCTATTTCCCGGTGGTGCAGTGTTCTTCAATGACTCCGGTTACGCTGACGCTGGCCAGCACATATATGAAATAGCCCAAAAGTTAAATGACAACGGTCATTATTTTCCGATTTTTGGAACTTGTCTTGGCTTCGAGCTACTTATTAATTTAGCCTTGGGGCGAAAAGAGAAAGATAACAGAATAAGCTGCTCCTCAAATGGAAATACATATGTGGAATTCAACCAAGGTTGGTGCACACAAATGGAACATTAAAGATATATTGTTTTGTTATGACTCATTGGTCAATATCAAGTTTTGGGAAATAGCTAGGTATACAATGCAAAATATACTATAATTAATACTGTCCGAGCAGGGAGTCTCTTGTTTGACATAACAACTTTTGACATAATTTCACTAGGACTAACAATGTTTCGTATAATGGTCACTAAGCATAATTTTGGTTCACATATTTTTTTATTCAAATAATATTTGTTTGATAGAACAACGGTTGCGCTAATATTTATTTTATATAAAACTCATTTGACATAATGGTCGTTTGGTATAAATTTTGCTTTATCTAATATTATTTTATATAATGACTAGCTGTGCCCGCATATGTATATGACCTAAAGTAGTTAGAGTGTGATCTTTGTCTACATTATGCAATTTCTCGCAAGTCAAGATATTATAACAATATTAAAACTCTTTTATGTTTGGTCTCTGGCTGGGGTAGACGGAATAAAAACATAGGTTAGCGAGGAGCGTAGCGCGAGCGTGCCGCTGAAGCTGCCGGCGAGCGCAGAAACCCTTTTGTTTTTTTAGTTCTAAAAGATAATTATTATGGAGGTATGGAGGTATTGGAAACCGCTGGTCGCCGTCGGGCTGTGTGATTAAAAACTATACTGTACATAAAGGGTTATCCAATATATGTACAAAATATTATATCAAAAATGAAAATTCAATAAAATAAAAATAGGACAAATGATAATATTTGTCCTATTTGATTGAATTTTCATTTGACATAATATTATTTGAATTATGTACTAGCCCCTGTACCACTGTATTTTTCTGTCGTTTTATTGTCGCAACAGATTTTACGTTATATGATGATTATGTTAAAATACAAACATAATAATTATAATAAATTATTGGAAACACTAAGTTTGACGTCCTAGATCGCCTTTCCCGTTTAAAACATCACAATTAACTATTTTCCTAGAGCTCTGTCTCGCGACACAAAACGATACCAACGAAATCTAAGGTAACTTATTACTGCGCACCTGGTCAGTATAACTGGTCAAAGGGGAAAAAATTGGCGAAAGGGGGAGCCCGTCTATGGCCCCTCCATAGACTTAGTACTCTATGATGTGAAATGATTATGGCAATTGATTTTATACGAACTAAAATTATACGAAATTAAATTATATCAAAAGTTGTTAAGTAAAACAAGAGAGAACCATCCGAGCACCACCACATGATGTGAAATCAAAAGCTTATAACAAAAGTTGCATGCAAGTATAGTGTTAATGGGGCTTATCTTATTATAGAACTTTTAAAGTCTTACTTATTTTTTGCAAAACTAGCAAATACTGCAATAGTCGCATTTATGCTTTTTCACGTTTTTATATGTGGCTAAGAATCAAGTTCATGAAACTTTCATGTCATATTCAAACATATATTTTTCTTTGATACGTACGTTGTATGAACCTAATATATTAAACTGTATTTTGTTTTCAGATTTCCGCGACAGTAAGATGTTTGACAAAGTTCCTGAAAATATTGTCAATATACTGTCTAAAGAAAATTCCACTGTAAATCATCATCAATATTGCATAACAGACGAGGTAGGTTGATATTACAAATAATCTAATTAAAATAATATTTCCGTCTACTTTAAAGAATAATAAGTAACTACTATTTGTGCATTGTATTTACCTTCAGTTTTTCCCTTTCCATATAGTTTTTCCTAAATTTACAAATTTTCTGGGCAATTTTTCCAGTTTTTCTTGCACTGCAAACCTTATTCAGACTATTACGAACATTTAAAGAAAATGACAAATCGGTCCAGCCGTTCTAAAGTGATGGGCTTATCAACGAACAGCATTTAATTTTTATATATATATGTAGATAGATTTTATTACCTACTTAAACTGTTAGGAATTTTCATATTTATTACAAACTTTATGTTACAGGGTTTAAAAGTGAAAGACTTATATAAAGATTGGAAAGTCTTATCCCACAGTTACGACAAAAATGGCATCAAATTTATATCTTCAGTGGAAAATAATAGGTGAATATTATTATATAATTAATTTACTCTAAGAAATTATGCAACGAAATATGTATTGCACACGACTTCCACGACAGAGTGCTTTTAGTGCTCAGATTATAAATATTTAACAGATAGTTTCGTATTTTTCTGTAGTCCCACATTTTAAACTAGCCAGAATATTTTTCACAATAGTTTAATTGTTCTACGTGTTCTTCTCTTTATGATGTGTTTGTTAAATGAACTTAAATTAAGGGTCCTATATCCATAATTTGTATGGGGGATAAACTATTCTCAATTACTGTTTAAATAAAATCCACCTGTATCACTGTAATTAAGCATATAGTTACCTACTTATTCATATATCTAAGTGAAATAACCATTATTTTTGGTTTTATTGAATAGGAAATATGGGTTGGTAGAGTAAAGGATTATTTTGCCCCTGTTTGCTCTTAATTCTTATTTAGAACAGCAACAAAAAAAAACGAGTTGTATATAACTGAAGGGTAATGGTATAACAGAGCTTTGTGATAGATTATGTAAGAGAAACGGGGGCAAAGTTTTACCACCCATATTTTCTATTCAATAAAACCCATTGAAAAAATAACAGCTATTTCACTTAGATATATTGAATATTGTAACTATATGCTAAATTACAATGACACAGATGGATCATTTACAGAGAAATTGGGAATAGTTTATCCCACGGATTAACTACGACTTATCCTTCTTTCACGTCAAAGTCGGCGTGATTTTTTGCACAGAGATTATTTAAGTATTTAAAAAAATATATAACCTAAAAATGTATTAGGTCATTCAATAAGTCCGTAGGATGACACATAGATGGCGCCAGTAGAATTTTACGTACATAATTTACAAGCCTAGTGATCAAGTGCAAAAATAAATAATATTAAGATAATTTATGTTTGTTGACATTAATCTTTACTACTAAGCTTAGATAATAAAGTAATAAATTATGAATGATTAAAAAGACCTATGTTATGGCTTGATACATCCTGTTTTCTATGTCCCTTTCCATTTAACCAATCCAATGTCCACAATCCCACGACGGCGAGCGACCAACCAATCACCGCCTGTGACGTCGTCGTATTAACCGAGTGCATTAGAAAACCTACTCATTGAAAAAGAACCATTTGTAGACATTTTGTCGACACGTGCGCAGAGGGTTCCGTACCATCAAATATTGTCGTCACGAACTCTAGAGTCACGGATTTTTAGTTATTTAGTATTTACCTTAAATAACTTAACAATTTACCTACCTACATTTTTTATAAAATAATTAATTGCTGAAATTTCTGAAAAATTTTTTCATTATTTTTATTTTTCATGTAAATCTTGACAAGTGAGTAGGTACTAATTATTCCCATATTTTTCATAATTTTTTTCATAGTCCTGAAAATTCCTGAAAAAACTCTTCTTTCACATTTTCCTTTCATGCAAATTTATACTAAGCAATTAATAATAACGCATATAAAAACAATTTTATTGTTTTCATAATTCCTGAAAATTCCTGAAAAACATTTTTTAATACTTTTTTTGTAAATACCATACAAAAGCAATTAGTTGTACTTTTTCATATATCCTGAAAATTACTGAAATCTGTTTTTGACAATGTGAAAAAATGTGTTATTATGTACCTCGGGGTTTTAAGAACTCATATCTCGCTAAATATTTACCAAATAAAATATATTATAAAGAGGTTAAAATAAGTCCATGCGACATCAATGTGTATTATAAGTTACTCTATGATCAATGTCGACTACAAAATGACCACTCGACACCATGTCGTGCGCTAGGAATAGAGATACGTCTAAAAAACATGGCGGATTTCAAATGACGTAGCTGTCAACATCTTGTAGTAGTTATTATATCTAACGTGAGACAAAACGAGTAAAAACAAGTTTATTCCTCGACATACGACATCCAACTCTATCGTTCCCAAGAATTAACTTTTATAAAAAGCAGATATTTTCGTGATATTTTGACGTAGAGATTTCTCTAATTCGACTAAATGTCTAAAGAGCGAGAATCGGCCCCCTGAAAAGCCAACTCGACCGTGTACATGTATTTCGAGAATTAAAATTAAATCAATTCAATCAAATTATAAAAAGCGAATTAAACAACCTAACTAGTAGAGTTGAGTAGGAGGACCGTTCCTACCTCCCGCATCACATAACAACCTACATCAATTATTTTATTATTGTTTTTGTTGTCATTTCATGTAGAGACGATAATTTTAAGAGTAAATCGTACTTTTGGATCAAAAACTGTACTATTTAAACAGTATAATTTCCATGAAGCACTTCAAGAAATTAACTGTTATTTAGCCACATTATAGAGAATATTGTTATCTAAAAAGTTAATTGAGAAAACTTTTAAATTATTAAGGATTTTTTTAATTATAACAAGATAATTGAGACTTTTCTCAATTTTGCTTTCATCATCAAGTTTCAAACTTCTAATATCTGAAATCACTTGCCGATCTCACAACAAAAAAATATTATTAGACTATAAATATCCTCAGGAAAATAGTTATCAATAAATATATTAATATTTTGGTTCTTTTCTTCAGAAATTAAAATCACAATCATATTAAAAAAAGTTAAAATTATAGCCTATAAAATTGTTATTTTCTCTATAAATCTCACTTCATTTTAAATGATAATTTTTATTGTAATAGAACAACATCTTCTTTAGAATTTGAGCGTTAAAATTACAATTATAGTATTTTTATAATATTTTTAAATATTTTTAAAAAGTGCTATTAAAATCAGCGAGCGATGTGTTTTATTTTTTTTAACCTTTATCATACTGGGGACCAAAATTGGTTAGTCCAGTCCGACTATAATGACAGAAAATACATTATTTACGCACACAAACACTCGCAGTCCATGCAGGTGGACATAAAAAAACTCACAAATTGTGGTCGTTAACCCTCTTAATAGAAAACGAATGTACTAATAAAAAAATAGAGCAAGTATTGCAGTAGTCGTCTTATGATGGGAAACATCTATAGAACCTTAAAAGTTCAATTCAAAATTTGAATTTGAATTTTCTTACTTCCGGTTACGCATTTCCGACTTTCCGTTCCATTTCACTACAGACGTTCCTAGGCATTTCACGAAATTACTCCCCACAAAATGACACATACATAGCAAAATATTAATTTATATTTTTTTCTTTTAGATACCCGTTTTACGGAGTCCAGTTCCACCCCGAGAAGCCTGCTTATGAATGGAAAAAGAACAAAAACTATGTTCACACGTCTTCCTGTATTATTGCGAATAGATATTTTATAGACTTTTTTGTTAACGAGTGCAGGAAAAGCAATCACGGTTTCATAAATGAAACGGAGGAGAATGAGTATCTCATTTATAACTATGATCCAAAGTTTACTGCACGTAAGGGGAGTTCTTTCACTCAATGTTATATGTTTGAACCAACTTTAAAGGTTACCACAACTTAATAAATATTTTTTGAAAATTTTATTTGACTATAAACTTCATCCTCAAGTTCTATGCTCTACTCCTAAAAATATTTTCTAACTATAAAATTGTATGGCGGTTTACATAAATTAAATCTGTCTTTGACTCTGAAAAAATTCCGACAAGGCCAAATTTTGGTGTAGACCTTTATTTGAATGTCGTAAAACTTGAGCCGTGTGATTTAGGGGTGAAATTACGTTTTATACAAATATTTTGAAACTGTTAGATAAAATACCTCACAAATACCATCGGATAAAAGAGGAAGACTTCGTCTTCCGCTTTGTACCCTGAGGCCGATAATACGCTTCCGGAACAAGGCAAATTTCGAAGCTATCGAAACGGCTGAACCGATTTGCACAGACCCTTCTTATAAATGTTCAGGGTTTCTACGTATAAAACTCGAAACTGTTGTAATTAAAGGTAATATTACAGATTACAGACAACGCACAGCTTAAACGACTGAATATACAAAATATGAAATTCGATCGACTTGAAACGTAGCAAAAACATTGTATACCATGTTATGTAATTTGTAATCTACCGTTTTAAAAAATATGTCCATACTCCATATTTTTTTAACGTTTCAATGTGGCGGGAATATAAGTAGGTGCTTACTTAATAATTTACAGATTTTTAAACTTCTGACTGTACGGCGGTATATACATATATACATTATACATGTACCTAGGCAGCGGCGGCCCTCCTTTAGGATAAAGCGAGATTGCCTTTCGGCGCCCTTTGGTCGACACGTTGGAATCAACTATAGTTTAGTTTCTGGTAATAAAATTCAAACATCTCCGTGATGGGTCACCAAAAAGAAAGCAAAAATTAATCGGATTTTGGCGCCTCTTCCCAAATGGCGCCGGCCGCTCCTCTGGCTCTATATAGACCAGTCTGTCTATTTTGAGTTCTATGTAAATTTTCCTAACCATTATGTACAGCAAACGAAGATATGTAAAAAATCTGAAAATTGGGGTGGTCTTATAGAAAAGGTGAAAAACACTTTAGTTCGTTATAAAAAAAATAGGCTTTGTATTAAA
Organism: Nemapogon koenigi; assembly: GCA_963924495.1. NCBI lineage: Eukaryota > Metazoa > Arthropoda > Insecta > Lepidoptera > Tineidae > Nemapogon > Nemapogon koenigi. The sequence continues at coordinate 6,773,296 of OZ004640.1, read as the reverse complement.
TTTTGTTTTTTAAATAAATAGATTATTTTACAATTTTTTGACATCGGACCGGGCTAGATCGATCCGAAATAAATAGTTGCACAACTTTTGTACGAAACTTTTATTAATACAAAGCCTATTTTTTTTAAACGAAATAAAGTGTTTTTCTTTAACTTTGGCCACCATTTTCTATAAGACCCCTAATGTCAGTTGTTTTAAAAATATTGGAATTTATTGAAGTTTAAATATATTTGCTGTATAATGGTTTTGGTCCAAAGACTGGGTTACCTGGCCTATAGGTTATAATACACACAAATTACAGATGTCATTACTCCTAACTCTGCGCGTATGAAGCTGCGGGCAACTGCTAGTAGTCAATGACACATTTCTTTCAGTATAGGGAAGATACTTTAAAATATTAGTCTAATCATATCATATACTAAATCTAAATATTGATATTAATCATTAATATAGTTTGAAAATATGATTATCCTCATATTACTCATAATCTCAAAAATAGAACACGACTTAGTCTACTTTGAGAGACAAGCTTTTCCGGGTGGCTTTTCTTTTGGCAAAGTAAAATTTTTAACCGACTTCCAAAAAAATAAGGAGAAGGTTCTCTATTCTGACCGTATTTTTTATTTCTTTTATTGTAGGTATGTATGAACATCGATTACTTCGCCAGTTGTGAACCGATTTTCATGTTTTTTTTATTCGACAGTAGTTTTTCAGAAATTTTGAATGTACTTAAGTAAATTTTTCTTAACTCGATGAAATATGTACCAATTTTGACGACTTATTTTTTCAAGGATATAATAATTTCTCGACATTATCTCACAGTCATAAGGCGAAAATGGGTTCAGTAGTTTTCAGAAATTCAGTAATTTGCCTCTGTTTACGGTTGAAAATTATATATCAGAGAAAAGCCTTTTAGCAACGGTTGCTTGTTGATTTAAACAAAAAGTGACGATGCGCAGCGGTTTTTATTTTTATTTTTCCTTAATTTTTTTTATTTGCTTTATTATTTGTCTCTCAGTGCAGCAAAATCACTAACCTAAATAGGAAAAATAAACATTTTAAAAAAAGTGTACCGACTTCAAAATTTGTACACTGAAAAGTAAGAAATAATTAATATTTCTTCGTAAAATTTGAAGACTTTTTTCATACCTCTTATGTTCAAAATGAAATCTTTCACAAAATGCATTTTGTTTCAACGCGATGACGAAATATAACACTCTATGACACCTCCTTTGACCTCACCTGACTTTCAGATATATATAGATAACCAAGTTTGATAACTAATGAGAAAAAATATTTCTTCTTAGCTAACCTGGTTATCAAATGGGATTATTTTCCTCGTAGAAAACTGGGTTTAATATTAATACTATTATTTTAGGTATATTTCTACAAGGAAAAAATACTTATCAAATGATATAATTTTTCCTCGTGTAAAATTTATCAATGGACAAGGAAATCACGAAGTTTTCTCTTTAATTCAGTGTCATAGGGCTAATTGGGAAAATTTTATCTTATTGTATATTGAAGCTCATGAATTTACAGTTCTAGCGTGCTAGTTGAACTCTTGATATCTACTCGTAATATGCATTTAGAGGACACTGTTGCCTGAAAATTGCTGCAAAATGACTACTGATTATTTACTCAGACCTCGGTGTGCCGAAGGGGTCAGCACGCTACTACCGGGAGCGGGAATGGTTACTCAAGGAATACAGAAGACATAGCTCTCTAGGACGCAAACTAAGAAAAATCGTGGACAATATTATACCAATATTTAGCCCACAGAAGCGCCGAACGGGATGTTCTGCCTTTGTACTGAGAGCGACCCCCCACTCCCTGTGCAGGAGTATATATTCTGTGGTAATGCATGCTGGGCTCGTTGTGCCCTCATTAAGTAGGTCATTGTTGCTAAACCATATCCTTCCACATCAGTCACTTTGGTCAAATGCCAGAAAATAGACATAAGTATTCCGAATTCTGCCTGAAACTGTATTGAAGACAGTATCTATTTATCTATCATCACGCCTTTTATTTACCAAGAGGGGTAGGCAGAGACAATCGAATGCCATTTGTTACGATCCTGACATACCTCTTTCGCTTCTTTTATATTTATCATACCTTTCATACATGCTACCAAGACAGATCCCTGTCTATAAATGGTGACCCCACTCTATCGTAGGTACCTGTTCCAAATTGGGGCAGTAACACCTAGTAGTCGAGTCACATTCTCTTTTATTGAGCAGCCGTGCGAGCATGACGGTGTAGGTAGAGAATTTGTACCTAAGCTCACATATTCACTAAGATCATACCAGTTTTGGAATCACACAGAATTTAATCACTAGTTTAGACAACAGAATCAAACAAATACTAATTTCCATATTTAATATAGAATTTTCTGAACGAACCCTGGACTCAGTATTTTTTACCTGCATTTTTATCTTCAGTGGAACCCCTATGTAAACAAATTTAATAAATAGGTAGGAAATATTTTATAAAATACACGGTTATGCCAAGGCTAAAAATGCATGGCTCATAGCCTGCCCAAAAAAGATGTACCCATAGTCACGTCATTACAAAAACAGTGGGACGACCCACTTTGCACATTAGTACAGAATAATTTACGAGAAACGTCAAATAATGATGCAGAGCGGGTACGTCTCTTAGATGTTGCTGAGTGGGAGTCGGGGACTATGGCTACAACGTTGGTACTCTGCTACAGCAGAACACAATTACAATTTATTTTATTTATAGGTTTATTTATATCATAATGAGATAGTTTCTGTAATAGGATCGGAATAGATACAGTGTCGAATGCCTTTGCATTTGAGTTACATCACCCGATATTTTTTGTACGGCGTTGGCAGTGGACTCGGCATAAGTACATAATCTTGTTCGTGAATGATTTCCTGATATAGATAGACCAGTCGGATGCTGTTTCAGAGTGGATGCACGTGACGTAACGCTAAAAAAATTTTTTTCGGATTCTTTGTACCATATAGAATATAGATCCGTGGGTTGCGCCCCCTCGAAGGTACCCGCTTCATTGTTCAAATCAACAAAATATGATTTTTATAATGAAAAATGCGTATTTTACGTTTGCACAAATAACTTGGAATCTGAGGGTTTTAGGCCAAAATCTCATTAGACAAAAATATAAAAAAATACACAAGATATGTAGGTTTTAATACCCCGTTTTTTCAATTAACCATGTTGAAATGGCTATTGTTTATAAAAAAAAACGAAGAAATGCAAGAAATTTCTCGAATTTTTTAAAGTTATTAATAATCATCTTAGCTTAACGAAACTTCAGCTTAAGTTACCTCAATATATCATAAGTAAGCCATAAAATTTTCAGGGCGATCGCTCATGCGATTTTATAACCTATTTTATGGCTTACTTATGATGATGGCTTACTTTTTATCGCCCTGAAAATTTTATGGCTTACTTATGATATATTGAAGTAACTTAAGCTGAAGTTTCGTTAAGCTAAGATGATTATTAATAACTTTAAAAAATTCGAGAAATTTCTTGCATTTCTTAGATTTTTTTTATAAACAATAGCCATTTCAACATGGTTAATTGAAAAAACAGGGTATTAAAACCCACGTATCTTGTGTATTACGATACATACGATATATACGCTACAGAAAATGCTGGTGGAGTTGAATTATTTTCATGAGAAAAAAAACATTCAGGTCTCTCTACATCTATGTTTACATGTTGCAATGAATAATTTGCTGGTACCGTTAATCTCTCACTTGCGTAGTAGCTTGAAAACCTAATGTGACCTGTTTATCTAGGACAAGCTTTCCGCCCCCGGCTCCGCCCGTGCATATAGTCGAACAAAATAAAATATAGCCTATGTCACTCAGGGATATAGTTCGTAGCTTTCTATTAGTGAAATATTTTTTAAATCGGTATAGTACCACTTTTTGAGTTTATTAATTAAAAACAAAAATACAAAAAATCAAATCTTTTCTCTTTAAAATTTTTGTATAATACAAAAAAAGTAGGTACCTACATGTACATTTGAATGTTTTTTCAGCCATCTCTATACTATAGCTGTAGGTATATAAACACATCAATAAGTATGTATATTATAAAATACATGTAATATGTGTGTAAGTAATAAATATTAAACTATGTTACTATTTTAAATAAACAAATAAATACCTATCTATATATATAAAAATGAAACCCGTTTTCCGTTGTCACGACATAACATGAAAACGGCTGAACCGATTTGGCTGATTTTAGTCTTAAAATATTCCTAGATATCCAGGGAAGGTTTTAAAGGTGAGACAATTCGAATAATTGCCGAAAAACCCCTAAAAACAGCCCTTTTCTTTTTCTCATAATAACAGAGTCAATTTGAACCTTATTGCTATTCAATAAAGTTAATTTTAAATTAAAAGCACTCATTGTTGTCTATGCAATGTAGATGTGTTCCTAATGTCACCGCACAAATTTAAAATTCGCGTGCGTGTTGGAGAATCTAATGTCGCGTTCCGACACTCAACAAAAGTGATAATATCGCGAACGCGACCAAATTGAATAGTCACAAAATGTAATTTAAGTAATTTAATAGATCATTAGCCACCATAGAGTACTAAGCCTATGGAGGGGCCATAGATGGGCTTCCCCTTTTGCCAATTTTTCCCCCTTTGACCAGTTAAACTGACCAGGTGCGCAGTAATAAGTAACCTTAGATTTTGTTGGTATCGTTTAGTGTCGCAAGACAGAGCTCTAGGAAAATAGTTAATTGTGATGTTTTAAATGGGAAAGGCGATCTAGGACGTCAAACTTGCTGAAACATAGTGTTTCCAATCATTAATTATAATTATTATGTTTGTATTTTAACATAATCATCATATAACGTAAAATCCGTTGCGACAATAAAACGACAGAAAAATACAGTGGTACAGGGGCTAGTACTAGACGTTTACCTCCCCTCCCGCCAAAATTGGCAGAAAAAATTGTTCGGTGATTTAGCTCTTCCCGTCTCCAGTCTTAAATACTCAAAGTAAGCCACGCATCGTCTTATAAAATCTTAGAGTAGTACTGATTTTCAGTTTGGTCGGCTTCGCGAAACTTAATTTTGCCTAGGAGTAGGGGAAGGAGTAGAGGTAGGAGTAGGGGTAGGTGTAATGGTAGGGTAGGGTAGGGTAGGGTAGGGTAGGGTAGGGTAGGGGTTGGGGTAGGGGTAGGGGTAGGGGTTGGGGTAGGGGTAGGGGTAGGGTAGGGTAGGGTAGGGGTAGGGGTAGGAGTAGGAGTAGGAGTAGGAGTAGGGGTAGGTGTAGGGGTAGGGTAGGGTAGGGTAGGGTAGGGTAGGGGTAGGGGTAGGGGGTAGGGTAGGGGTAGGGTAGGGGTAGGGGTAGGGTAGGGGTAGGGGTAGTGCAGGCAAGCCAACGTTTGGGCAGGACAACGTCTGCCGAGTCCGCTAGTATTATTTATAAGAGAAGACAATAGGTGGGTATGCTTACAACGAGTCATTCATAGAGCGGGTGATGTCGCAGCGAAACCGCGGGGCCGCGCAACACAAACTATTTTTTTACACCATCTTTTTAAAATAGCAGTCGTTTGAAATTTATATTTTTAGAATGTGCATAAAATACGCTTCAAGCAAGTATTTTTTTCATCATAGATGTTTGCACTATTTAAAAGTTATAAAAACTCAAAGAAAAAAAATCCCATGGACATTTTCAATTTTTATCATTTTTTTTATGAAATTCCTATGAAAATGGTAAAATGTAATACCAGAAATGAATTCTACATCTTCGTTTTACGCGAAAATGATACCAAACATGCCATGGTAGCTATACAAAAAGAATTAGAATTTTTTAAATGATGACAGGCGGCGCCCGACTTTGACCCTCCCCCACCCCTACCAGCAGCATATATCTCAATGAGTCTCGAGCTAGATCGGCTTAGAATGACTCAAGAAACATCTGTGCTGAGTGGCTTGCTTTAATACCAAAATCAAAGGTCAAGTGCAATACTTCCTCCACTATAACAGACTCTCTGCGCGCAAGTCGCGACTTTGTTTTTGTTATTATTGGTGTATGTGGTGCAATGATTTATGATGGGCTATAATTTTCTACATAGATAATAATATCTTTGACGTAAAACTATGTAATTTTACTTACCTACCTACTTATATATTTATGCAATTAGTTATGTTTTTATATTTCTTATCACCTACATATTATTATTATAAAACAATGTCTTTCCGCCACGTCTGTCTGTGACCGATTTTCTTCAAAACTTAAGAACGGATTTTGTTTTGGATTTCATAACCTAACCTAACCTTATAGGAGCTCAATATTATTATTGAATATTATGCGAAAAAAAATATACATACCTACTTACAATATAATTCCTAATATTTCAATATGTATATGATGTTTATTCAAGTTGTTTAAAAATTAGAGTGGACTACTAGGAACTTATATCTCGCGAAATATTCACCAACTTAGTTTAAAATATTTCTAGGAACCTCATCTACTATACTCTAAACGATTTTTTATAAAAAAAAACATTTCACAGTTTTATGTAGGTAGATGTATTCATAATTTGACTACAAAATAAGACACCTTTCTGAATTAACATAAAAATCAATGCAATGATGTGACGGACAGACGGACGGACATGACGAACTAATGAGAGCTCCTATTTCGCCATTTTGGCTGCAGAACCCTAAAATAAAATTGTAACATTTCAATGAACTATTACATTAGGTATATAAATTACACGTCACAATCCTTGATAACAATGGAGATACAATCTTTTTGATACTATTTTTATTATGATTGTCGATATATATATATTAGTAACTAAGTAGTTTAGTCCTGCAGATTTCCATAGTTCACAGTGAAAATGAAGTGGTTCCTGCTGATCACGTTGGTGTACGTTCTTGGCTGTGAAGGAGCTTTCTTGACTCAAGAGGAATTAAAAAATGAGGTGATACTAAATGATCGTCCAATCATTGGACTATTATCGCAAGAGCCAACTATGTTCCTGAATTACCAATTTCGTGAAGAAAACTACAGAAGCTACATAGTCGCTTCATATGTAAAAAATTTGGAGTCAGCTGGCGCAAGAGTTGTGCCGATCATGTAAGTTTTTTTACTTTCGCTGTGTTGCCGGCCGCAAAAAAATATTGCAAAAGACATGTTTTCCTCGTGCTAATAATATTTTTGGATTATGTAAATAAGTTTTACTAGACGACCCGTGCGAATACTTCGCACCGTTAGTGTATGGTGTCAATATTGTTATCATAGTTTAACTGACGTCTTTTAGAAAATAAATAAATTAGACTAATTTAAGAAAAACAATTTAATTTTGATTTGTTTGTTTATTTTTCGTCATTAGAGGGAAAATAATATTCGAAATGGCATAACAAACATTACCTTTGAGAAATAATATAAACATTTTTATTACTACCTAGTGCTACCTTGCCCGTACATGCACAATTGTACATACTCGCTTTTATGTTCCCACCTGCCAACTGGCAAAAAGTGGACTTTGTTGTGTGTCTCTGACCACACTGTAAGGTATTAAGACCGTGAAGATTTGTGTCTGTGCTATTATTAAAAATAAACTTTATTTGAATGAAGATTACCAGGTAAATAGCCTGCAGCATAGTAACATTTGTTTTTAAAAACATTGGTCTAAAAATATTTAAAAAGAAATATTTTCAAGGATTGTCCAAAAGACCCCAAGTAAATCGAATTTAGGCTAAAATTAATTTGGTAACTGTTTATTTCAGGATTGGCAGGGACCGGTCTTATTATGAAAACCTCCTAAAAAAATTAAACGGGTAAGTTACATTCTTGAAAAAAACTTTGGATACCGTGAATACTGTTATACCTACTTAATATCATGCTGGCTAGTATGCTGGCTTTCTACTAGATTGGTAATGTCGCAATTAGAACGAGACCAAAAAATTAATACATCAATGCATTTTTTTTCATCTTAGATGACTCACATCCAGGCACTGCACAATAATCACGTCTATTAAACACCAAATTATACTTTAAAACAGGATATTTTACAAAAATAAAATTTACTACTGACGCTAGGCTGTCTCGCTTTAACATACGCCTATATATGCGCTTTCTCTTTTGTATTGCCAATCTAGTAGAGTGCCTGAGCGACTATACGAAAACCTATGCTCCGAAGAGTTGCATGACCTTATTCCTCCTTCTCCATTTCGAAACCGAACCACACGCTCCAAGTACGAGATGCATCCATACACTATCAATACAATTGACAGACAAACTAAAAGGTGCGGCGCATAGATTTTGTTTATATCTATGGTGCGGCGACTCCTAATGTGCTATAGACATAAGAGTAGGTACTAAGCCTATGGAGGGGCCATAGACGGGCTCCCCCTTTCGCCAATTTTTTCCCCCTTTGACCAGTTATACTGACCAGGTGCGCAGTAATAAGTTACCTTAGATTTCGTTGGTATCGTTTTGTGTCGCGAGACAGAGCTCTAGGAAAATAGTTAATTGTGATGTTTTTAACGGGAAAGGCGATCTAGGGCGTCAAACTTAGTGTTTCCAATCATTAATTATAATTATTATGTTTGTATTTTAACATAATCATCATATAACGTAAAATCCGTTGCGACAATAAAACTACAGAAAAATACAGTGGTACAGGGGCTAGTACTAGGCGTTTACCTCCCCCCCGCCAAAAGTGGCAGAAAAAATTGTTCGGTAATTTACACCCTTCACGTCTCCTTTGGTAAATACTCAAAGGCTATAGAGAAGTAGAACAGAGGTCCTTCAAGCAAAGTCTGAAAAAGTATCTCTACGAATTGCGACTCTCATTGCAGAGGTTGCCTTTACTAAAAGACTCACCACTTTAGTCAATGGTAGAGTCATATACTTGTTACATTATGTCATGCAATAAAGAAAAGCTCTAATTAAGAGCTCTCTTGGTCGCGTAACTAACTAAAAAACGCACGTGTTCGAAAATGTTGCATCTCTTTCACCATTCTCACCTAGGCTACGCGTAAATAGAGAAAGAAATTTTCGAAACAAAATCGGTAGGTACAATAAAATAAACAAAACGGACTTCCGCAAATCAAGTATTGTACAAAAAATATAGTAGGTATGTGAAATTATCTTTACTCTAAATGTTGAAAATATATACAAATAATTATATTAAGAGAACTCGAGTCGCAAAGTCGGTTGAAAATATGCGTGTAATTGATGACTTTCAGGGCTTCATAAAACCTAGGTCATAGATTAAATAATAATTACTACGTCCTAGGTGTAGGTGATATTGACATATTTTTTATATTTAGAGTATAGATAATTTCACATACTTTAAGAGTCCATTAACTAGAACTTGCTATATTTAATAAGTTTTGTACAATACGTGATTTGCTGAAGTCCGTTTTTGTATGGGACAAAAGTTTTTGTTCTGTGGACTTTGCTAAAGTTAGGAGAACCTAAAAAGCTATGTTGACTTTGCTTTTAGGAGAGTTCAATGCTGGAACGCAAGTAAAGTAAAAAAATCGCCCGACAGAAAAAACTATCAGGCTGAGGACTGACAGGGAAATTACATAATAGGTTGAGCAAGACCACAATAATACGTTGGTTGCAAATATACTGGTATAGAAACTTCCTCCGAATGCGACCCTAAAATCAGTTGGACAGACTAACCTGCTAAGTCGGAGAGTGGCAGACCAAGCTTTTCTAGCCATACTTATCGAGTCTAATCGTATAAACAGAGTTCAATGCTTATTAACATAGTTTGACATCAATAATGACCTACTTTTTTCATGATTGTATACCACCTGCCAGGTTTCGCCTAGGTTAAAAGTAATTTTTGTACTGGTACTCGATCAACCGAGCGTGACCACACGAAGAAAGAAAGATAAAAGTAGTTTGTCTATTTATGACATTTGTCACGTGATCCCACACAACGAAATAATCTCATTGAGAAGACTGAATCTCGGTTAGAAAGAGAAGGACCTGTTTCCGCGTAGTTACTTTTTGTCTTGTTTTATTTCTATGAAATTTTATATCTTTCTCTTTCTAGCTGAGATTCAGTCTTCGCACTGAGATTCAGTCTTTTCAATGAGATTCTGTCTTCGTGTGGAATCACGTGACGAATGTCATAAATGGACAAATTACTTTTTTTTTCTTCGTGTGGTCATGCTACCTGACGAGGTAGGGTTGCCGATCGCAACGGTGCCATTTCGGTCTATATGAATGTTTGTTAAAATTGTGTCAAGGTAGCATTTTCCTGAAATAAAAGTCATAAGACTCATACAATTTCTTTTTATTTCACAGAGTAATGTTGCCTGGAGGCTCTGCTCCCTTAAGACGGTCAGATGGTTACGCGGATGCTGGACAGTACATATATGAAATAGCAAAACAGTTCAATGATAATGGCGACTATTTTCCCGTCTTTGGAACTTGCCTCGGTTTTGAGCTTTTCATTATATTAGCTTCAGGCAGAGGACCTGTAGAGAACAGAGAACTCTGTTATTCTGTCGAAAATCTGCCTTTGCAATTTACTAAGGGTATGTAAAATACAATTACATAACATAATATACATACATAACTTGGCCACTCTCATTTTCAATTTCAGCAATTTCTGGAATTACCTAATATTTAACAAATCGGGTATTTAATATGATAGAGAGAGACAAAACATTCTTATAGGTAACTAAACAGTTGTACATGTTCGTTTATTTGTAAAACCCACTATGGCTTACCTACACTATTTTTATTTTAAAGATTATAAAAACTGATGACCACATTTAGGCAAATTGAATTAAATAGTACCTACTTGTGTATTGTGTATCTAATAAAATTTAAACAATTTTAGATTACCGTGACAGCAAGCTGTTTGCGAACGTTCCAGAAGACATATCCCAAACATTGGCAAATGAGAAAGTTACTGTTAATGCTCACCAATTTTGTATTACTGATAGGGTAAGATGAGTGTATTAATGGTAAATTTTAGTTGCAATACAAATTGCAAAAAATCCACCGTGGATGGGATTAGAACCACGTGCATCCTGCGCTGCACCCCATACGTTGAACCGCTAGGACCACCGTCGATACGAAAATTGACAACTTCGTGTCAATAGCAACGGTTGCTAAGGCTTTTCTCTGATATATAATTTTCAGCCGCAAAATAGCAAATTACTGAATTTGTAAAAAAACTTCTGAACCGATTTTCGTCAATTATGTCTGTGAGATAATGTCGAGAAATTATTATATCCTTAAAAAAAATTAAAAAGTCAGTTTTTTCAAAATTTCTGAAAAACCAGTGAACCAATTATTATGAGAAATAAATGGGACCAATCCGGAAGAATTATCTGTCGATTAAAAAAATCATCAAAATCGGTTCACAACTGGCGGAGTAATCGATGTTCATACGTAGGTACCTACATAAAAAAATGCGGCCCGAATTGAGAACTTTCTCCTTTTTTTTTTGGAAGTCGGTTAAAGAGGGCGTTCTTCAAAAAGAGCCAGCGCGATTCATGTCTGTGAAGTTAGCCATACCACTTTTAATTAATGTTAGAAAAAATCAAAATTGTACTATAATGTGCTGGACTTATGCTATCCTAACGGACATGTTCAGCGGTAGCTCCCCGTAAGCAGGCAACTGACAGTGAAACATTTCAAACAATATATTTATCGTTTGTTCCAGAACATGAGGTCATATAATCTCACTAATAATTGGAGAGTAATGTCTTACAACCATGATAGATTTGGAAAACTCTTCATTTCTTCACTGGAACACAGAAGGTAACATTTATTATGTTTTTAATATTTATTTTCATACAACTTATTATTATCCCAACTACTTCTAAGTACTCGTATTGTTTCATAAATCCATACAAAAAAAAATAGATTTCACAATTTTATAAATACTTAACTAATGTTTGCCCAAAATAGGCTCCGAATTGGCCATGCTAACTTTTTGAACAGAAACGAAGATCTCGAAACCGTTTCGAGATATAAGCTTTCAGTACAATTTCTATTTATCAGATTTTAAATTAAGTTTATACTTTTTAAGATATTCAATAACAAACAATAACCTTAATTTGACCGATGTATGACGTCATCTTAAGCAGTATGAAAAAATGATACCTTTGCCTACAAAAAAGGGCAATCGTCAATCTTTGAATGACATCTTTATAAATTATATTTTACGTGTAATTATTTTCTTTGTTATTAGGACATGACGGGATGAAACACTATTTACTTGCCATTGTAAAAAACTATTCAATTTAAATAAATATAAACACGAGTATATAAACAAGAGTAATTTTTAGGTTAGTCGACCTTGACTGACGTTTGCTTGACGTTAATTTGATTGACTGTCACTTTTTATGTGTAGTGGCCAAGATTATAATCCTGTTCTAAATTCTTGTGACGTCACGTTTACTTTTCGCGGGTAAAATTTGTAAAATATATTAAAAATAGACGCAATGGATAAAAAACAAAAATATCGAAATTAGTTTCTTAAAATGGGCTATATTTTCAAAACAAATTATAAAAAAAGTATATTATAAATATGTAGCATGGCCAATTGTTTGAATTGATTTTGACAAAAATTTTAAAAACCATTAGTATTTAGAGTAGGATAGGCAGTAACATCAAATTGACATGGGCGAAGCCGAGGACAGTACTTAAATAATATAAATCTAATAATTTAGTGCCAATTGAATTTTTACTCAATAGTTCTATGCTATGAAGAGCTTATTTCTGCTATTGACTTTAATTCCGATTTTCTGTTACAGTTACCCTATTTACGGTGTTCAGTTCCATCCGGAAAGAAGCTTATATGAATGGAAAGCATCCAAAAACCATCCTCATTCGCAATCAGCTCTTAAGGCCAATAGATATTTTATGGACTTCTTCGTCAATGAAAGCAGGAAAAGTCAGCATGCATTCAATAGTGTAGCAGAGGAAAATGAATATCTTATTTTCAATCATAACCCCACGTTTACAGATGTTGTGGGCAGTTCCTTTTTGCAAGTATATTTCTTTGAGCCGCGTGGTGGATCCCAAGAATAAATACCTAAGTAATTTAACAAATAAATAACTGCAATCATTATTTGTATTGATTTATTCATCTTCTATCCTCCAGTTTATAAAAATAGTACTGACAGTAGATCAAACCAGTGATAATTTTGTCATGTCCGTCAGTTCGTCCATATGACAAAGTGTGTACTTGATTCTACGTTATGTCATGGCGACCGACGCACGCGTTCCGTCGTGACATTATGGGGAATCCGGTTTAATCCCGCCCGCATATCACAGTCGGCGGGATCATCTTAGATACCGATTGATCGGCATATTGTTACTATTAAAGGCTATAATACTTGACATTGGCAAATCATCGATTAACGTTATTGGAGTCACAATAAAAGAAGAAGATTATACGTCAGTAGGTCAGTCTGCCATGGATTTTAATAAAAAATTACAGATGTGGTTTACAAATTGTATTGTTGATATGTCAAAGAAAGAGATGTTTCTATTATGAATTATAACACCCGCCCGTATAATCATTTTAAATGCAAAACTTTTAGTTTTTGTTGCAAATTGATGTATTTATCTAATTGCCCCCAATTAATTTTAGTATGTATTTTAAGCTAGAAGCAATATAGGCATACATAATCTCGTTTTTGCGTGTGAAAACCGTGTGGCTATTCCCAGTGTACCCCAGCGGGAAACAAGTGTTCCTCGTTTAGCAGCATGTCTTCAGTTCTGTTGATAAATGTAAATATTATATAAGTATGTTTAATTTAAAAATTCATTCTATATCGAGATGGAAATCGAACTCAAAATAAAAAAAAAAAAACAAAAAAATAAATAAATCAAAGTCCTCATATGATTGGCATAGCCTTTACATACGATGATGCTATGTAAACCTGTGCAGTTTTCTTTGCATTTGTCCACTTGATTCCCTAACGTAATAGGTCCATGTTGTTATATTAATATACCTTCCTTGTCAATCAATGTATGTAATCGTTAATCGGACACAGAGAGGCAGACGCGGCGGGGGACTTGTTTTATAATGTAGTGATATATTATATTATGTGATAGAATGCATTGTCAACGAATTTTGGAAATCCTTTTTCCCGAAATAATTAAATAAATAAACTATTAATAAAATATTACAGTTGAGCCAGAAAGTATAATCCAGAGCCAAGACTTAATTATCACAGATAAAAAAGAAATCTTATTCACTCACATATTTCATACGCCGTTTTTCAATACATTTGCGAGGGAAAATTATAACTTATTTGATGAAATATGGATTTTCCAATAATGGCGGGCGTATTTTTCACAAGCGCGCGTATTTTTCAATGATAGTTTGGTAAGAAATATATGTAATTTGAAGAAATAAATTGTTTGTTCATTATATTTTAGTTATTTTGCGTAAATAGTTTCATTTCTGTTCGAAATGAAAATCCTTTGCCTTTTTTTAGCATATTAAAACTAAGCTGTAATAAAAAAGGACAAAGGCTGTAATGTGAAATGAAAAAGCACAAAGGGAATACGCTAAATCAACCCAGTCCATTTTCCACCGTGATGTTTATTTGTGTTGCTCTCCATAAAAAGGCAGCCGTCTGAAGCTCGGTTTCCTAGGACGGCGGTGCTGTCGTGTAGCGGCCGCTTCATATAGCGTCGAATGACGTCACCTAAACGTTGTCTAAGTGTGCTACACGGTTCGACAAACGACTCAAGACGGTTGAAAAAACCACCCACCTCAACCGACAACTTGCCACGACTTGGACTTGAACCGACCTTTGTTGCGAGTAATGTTTCCAACTCCAAAAAATTAGTACCTTTATTATAAATACTTATATATATATATTTTTGTTTTGCTAAAGTCAAAAACCCCTAAAATCTCAAAAATTACATTGAAATCCCCCTTAACATTTTTTATAATATTCTTCATTTATAAATTATTTAATATTTCAAATATAATTTCGTTTCTTCTGGTTCTGACTTTTTAAAATTATACATTTGGATATTAAATTATTTTTAGTTATCCCGAGGCCTGTACACGAGTATCAATCAAATAGCCCCTTGAAAATCCCATAAATTTTATTTACCCCCTTAATTTGGGGGAAAAACCCCTATAAGTTGGGAACCCTGGTTGCGGTACGTCTCTATGGGCGAGTAGAGGGGATTGAAAAAGGCGTTCCACGCACCAAGGTCAAGTTGGTTCGAACCATCAAAAACTTTCGTAGCCACAGTAGAGGGGATTGAAGAAGACGTTCTATAGGTTAGGTCATAGAGTAACTTATGGTTAGGTCACGTCGGTTGAGTCGGTTGTCGCACCGTGTAGAAGTGCGTGGTTTCCTAGAAAGCGTTTTTTGACACCGTAACGTCAAATAGCGGTCAAATATAATCCACACAACAGACACCAACCAAACAGAACAGCCAATATGTCCAGAGCGCCTAGTGGAAGTTTACGATGCATTGTGGAAGTTTCGGTAGTGAGACTTTCCTCCATTCTATTATTTTCGATTACTATTAATAACGTTAAGTACAATAAAGCTTGTCGGGTTGTGGGGTAGCCAGGACGGGTAGGTATAGCAGGAAAACTCGTAGTAAACTTTCACCATTCGTTTATTGGTCGAATTAACAAGGAAGGAACAAGCAGGAGCAGCAAAAGAACAACCAGTAAAAGCATCCGTAAGGAGCCTTCAAAGGAACCAAGGAGAAGGAGCCGTAAGGAGAAGGAGCAAGGAGAAGGAGCAAGGAGCGCACTGTAATAAAAATGAACTACACATTACTACAGGGCGTTAAGCTATTGAAGTAACACAATACAAAGTATGATAAAAATACTTACAATACTTATTTGCGCTCCTTTTATATTAACATAGATATTAGTTCTTGAATATTGATTCAATACATTTTATATAGTTATTTACTTAGTTGATAAAATAGAAATATAATAAATTTTACAATTGGCAGAGTACTGCCTAAGTCAACAGTTTGTGAAGGAAACAGTAAAATTTTAATTTAGGTTCCATACAATGTTCTATTGAATTAAAATGAACAATATCGTGTTCTAAAATCAAAATAAATGCTATTTATGATGGCCAGCTTGTAAGCGGCCAGGAAAATAAGGTCGTATCATCACAATACCGGGGTTCCCCCGAAAAAATCCTGACCTTAATGAAGGATTTTATTCAGAGAATTAATAAAATAAAGTTTGATGATGAGACTTATATAAAAATACTAATGAATGAAATGAAAAGATACATTTACAAGTTTTATTATAAATAAAACTAATTATTTTACAAGAGAAACGATTTCCACAATCACACAAATCACAAACATTCATCTTCATTTAATCTGTTTAATCTGTTATTAGTAAGTACAGTAAACTCATTTATAATATAGAGTAATTCCCATTTAATAAGGAATGACTCAAAACGTTCTCAAATTTAGTAAGGGCTTAGTTATACAGTTACCATCCGCTGTTTTAAGTTTATTTATATATATAATACAATAGACGAAGGCTTGTTTAAAGAGTCGCAATCCGCTCATACGAACACCCATGGGAAATACATCCACAGATATAATAAGTAGTAATAATAGACGAAGGCTTTTTTAACGAGTCGCAATCCGCTCTAAAAGACACCCATGAATACCCTGATATTCATAGATATAATAATAATAAACGAATGTTTATTTAAAGAGCCGTAATTTGCTCTAATAAACACCCATGGAAATACATCCACAGATATTAGATATAATATTTATAATAGACGAAGGCTTTTTTAAAGAGTCGCAATCCGCTCTAAATAATTACAAGTATTTACAATAAATGAAATGATGAGAATGAAATAAGGAAAATAGTAATTATTAATCATGGTTAAATATTTAACCTGTAATTTGTAAATATGTAAAAGTTTTAGTTACTTATATGTTTACAACCAAATTGTGAAATTGAAATAAATTTGACCTCCCTTGTAACCATAAGGTTATAAATACAATTTAATAAATTGTAAATAAAATAAAGAAAAATGTAAAATAATATAGATATAAAAAATTCCTCGGTTTAAGTAAGTGTAACTCATCCATATTGAAAGAGAAAAAAAATTATAAAATAAAATCAACGCATGCGTTAAGGTATGCGCTAACCCAAACTATCAACGAGCAAAGCCAGTGAAAAGCTTATAATATAAGTACATGAAATAAAATAATATTTAAATTTCAATCAACATGACTACCCCTAGTTGTAATAAGAGTGTAATCATATGTCTATGAAATAGACTTCATAGTAAATAACAATTGAAAATTAAAAGAAAATCGAACGTCGTCGATTCAAAATTTAAAAATTTGTCAATGACAAAGAAATTATATAGGATACATTTGAAAATCGAATATTCCAATGCAATATTGCCGAGCAAAACAAATTGTGTAAAACAAAGAAAAATCAAGTGAGTTCAAATTCTGATATCGAGGTGCTTTTATATGTATCATAATTTATTTGAAATTTATTATTATATATTAAATTTATTCTCGGAAATATTTTAATATTTTAATTGCCTTACTTATGTAAACTGTAGTGTGATATTAGAAATCATTAAAATAAGAATGGACAAATTGTTTTGGATATTTTTAAAAATGTATTAAAAAAATCGCAATTAATGAAATTTTGGAATTAAATAATATTTATTTATGTATTATTTTCTAGAATCACGATAGACTTTTAGGATAAAAATAGATATTTTAGTAATTATAAGAAAAAATAATATATATTATTTTTCTTGAAAAAATTACGACTATAAAAAGAACCTTTTTCTATTAAGAGATATTGAATTGACGGGGTATGATAATGGAAATTAAATTAACTATTAATAAGTTTAAGTTATGGGAAGTTTAATCTATAGATTTCAGATATATATGATGAAAATCTCACATACAACCATACATTCAATGTGAATATATAATCTGAATTTACGAAATTAATAAGTGAATTTTGTGTAAAATTATTCAAGAATACTGCTTTTGTATAGAAATTAAAAATATCCTCTTCAATAATGGAATCTGACCAAGATCATCAGACCCGTCAACCTCGAAGGTTTGCCGACATAACCTTGATTCAGAACCATCATCTCCAAGAAATATTCTACTGAATTTAAATAGAATTACGTTATATATTGAGATTATATAGACATTACAAATCCTGAAATAAAAGTTTGTATTAAAATAAATATTATGTTCTCTTACTTCGTTATTCTTTCTTCTTTATTCCTTCTTCGTGCAGCATTTTAATCACGTTGGGCGCCATTGTCGGGTTTGGGGTAGCCAGGCCGGGTTGGGGTAGCCAGGATGGGTATAGCAGGAAAACTCGTAGTAAACTTTCACCATTCGTTTATTGGTCGAATTAACAAGGAAGGAACAAGCAGCAAAAGAACAACCAGTAAAAGCATCCGTAAGGAGCCAAGGAGAAGGAGCAGGTAAGGAGAAAGGAGCAAGGAGAAAGGAGCGCACTGTAATAAAAATGAACTACACATTACTACAGGGCGTTAAGCTATTGAAGTAACACAATACAAAGTTTGATAAAAATACTTACAATACTTATTTGCGCTCCTTTTGAATATTGATTCAATACATTTTAGGTATATAGTTATTTACTTAGTTGATAAAATAGAAATATAATAAATTTTACAATTGGCAGAGTACTGCCTAAGTCAACAGTTTGTGAAGGAAACAGTAAAATTTTAATTTAGGTTCCATACAATGTTCTATTGAATTAAAATGAACAATATCGTGTTCTAAAATCAAAATAAATGCTATTTATGATGGCCAGCTTGTAAGCGGCCAGGAAAATAAGGTCGTATCATCACAAGCTATCAATTAATCGTACTTTAGACGACAGTTTTTTATCTTTTAATTTAATTATGAGGCAGTAGCAAAACGTCAGAAATTATAAGTATATTATATCTTTATCTAATTACGATAACAAAAATCTATTGTTAAGAGCCGTTTGTCAAGGTCACTTTGTATCTGTCAAAAATATGACTAATCTCAGCGAATCCTGGAAAGTTGAGTTTATTTATAGGTACAACATTTTTATCCCATACAGAATTGGATTGAGCCATATTTTTATTATTTAGGGTTCTTAATAGCCATAGTTTCCAAAACGAGCATTGCTTTTTCGTTAGAGGGCTAGGCAGAGACAATCGAATGCTATTTGCTATGGTCCTGACATACCAAAATCTGAATATTAACTTTAGAAAAGGAAAACAGGGGCGACGACGATCATTTTTATCAAATTTTGAGCTATTTTATTACGACCACTGGACAAAAAATTATACAAATTTTTTTTTAGAATACAAAGGAATCGATCACTTTTATAGTCGGCAAAAATGCCTCGCCGAGTTTGTGGAGCAGTCTTTATATTTTTGTGCAAAGATGGAGATATGATAACGTCTATATGTTATTTATTTATGTATGTATAAGTATAAGTCATTCGTAATCTATATGTCTAGAACTTGTTGCCAATCAGTGTTTAAAATTTTATGAAAGGGAAATCTAGGTACCTACCAATGTACCTACCTTTATCATTATGACTGTTTTTATCTTTGAGGTTTTTATTAATGGAAAATTTCTATTAGTCCATTGAAAAGTTACATTTGGGGTTGCGTTTGTCAGAGGACGCAATTTTATTTTTTAGATATAAAGGGGGGGTTAGTGTAAAGTTAAATCCAAGTTTGTGGGGTTGCAACCCTTGTCACACGGCCGCCATCTTGGAAAAAGGGGTTAAATGGTTAAAAACTGCCTGGATTAAACTTTACACTAACCCCTCCTTCATATATAAAAAATAAAATTGCGTCCTCTGACAAACGCACGCTAAGCCCAAAAAAATTTAACATTTCAATGGACTATATGGAGTACGCCTGTAATGATTCATTTAGTAAAGGCCGCTCCACATTCCCGTGCGAATCGCGCGTGAAGCCGCGAACCACCCGCGATACATGAGTGTGGAACCGTTTCGAGTATTTGACGCGGCTCCGCGCCTCGTTCGCGCCTTCTTCCCCGATTTTTGTCGGTTTTTGTTCCCGCGACAAAGGGTCCGCGAAGCGCAAACTTGCCGCGAACGCGACTAGGCTCCACATTCGCAAGCGACGTCGCGTGAAGGCGAGTGCCGCGAGCGGTCGTATTGTTGTGCAGGTATGTGAATTGGGAGCAAATAAAATGTCCGTAAAGTGGTGTAACGAACTCGAATTGTCATTTTTAGAATGTTTTCATTCAGAACCTGTGTTAAAATCATTAAAAGATTATAAAAATAAATTAAAAAATCATGCGTATAAGCACATGGAAATACCGGTCGAAGAATTAAAAAAGAAGAAAGACTCCTTAATGTCCAGTTACAGGAGTTATAATTTAATTAATCATAATTATATAGATAATATGCAAAGCACCGCACCCGCAGCAGCAACTTCGGCGTTCTGCTTTGACGAGGGTGCGAACTATAAAGTGAAACCTTTGCGAGTATGGAACCGAGAAAGGTTTGCTGCGATCCGCGGCGCGATGCGCGGCGAGTTTCGCGCCGTGATTCGCACGGGAATGTGGAGCGGCCTTTAGAGCAAGCGAGTTATTTTCAGTTATATTATATTTTTCACTTATGCAAGGTGCAACGCATGAAAAGTAGAGATCTGTAAGCTGTAGTGGAAGCGACAATAATACGAGAGTCAACATCAAGACAAGACAAAAAGTTTCCCCTTTAATGACGAAAAATAAATAAAGCAAAATAAAATGTTTCTTTTAAAATTATACTTATTTAATTTGTAAAAGACGCCATCTATTGGAGATCAGTTGAACTATGACAAACGGGTAAAAAGCGCCATCTAACATCAAAACTAATGAACTAAGTTAATAAAGTAGACAGATTATAATATAGTTAGTAGGTAGTCTGTGGTTATTTATTTGAAATGAAAGTGACGTCACTCTCCGTTTGCGGTCACGTGACCGGGAGTATGAATTAAAGATTTTTCATTCGGTATTAAAAACGAAATATTTATTAAACTAATAAATAAACATTATTTTTCAGTGATTATACGTTATAAACTATATAAAAATATTATTGTGTATTTATTTTATTTCACTGTCTACACCCCTATTCTTCAGCTCTGATACTTTTCAGTTTAATTAGTGGCAGAAACAGATGTGGATATAAAAACTTCGTAGAGCAAACAGCTTATGAATATTGTTTCTTTATATTGATTGCTGATTGCTAGGAATCGCTAATCGGCTGATATACCGATAGATGTTTAAAGTGGGGACAAATCCATGAATCTGATGATTTTGCCATCGTCAAATTAATGTGCAATGAAAGACTAAAATGATCGGATATTTAATGTATATAAATGGATTTAAATTGTATTTAAATGGCATGATATTTTTTTACACATTTTATATATGAACAATTTTACAATATCATCCAAAGAAGGCCAATTGTTTTCCTATTTAGACCACAAATAAACACAAAAATAAATAGACACAAAATAAAAATACTGAAAAGAAATTAATTAAGTTACCGAATTATTGTTTGTTTTACAACTTGCCTGGAATTATTATATAAGTCCAACTTGCCGAAGGATATGTTGTAGGTTCTAACGCAGCGAGTCAATTATATAATAAATTGGATTCTGGATTAGATGTAATCATGATTGGCTTATCAATATGAATTGAAAAACATAAAATTATTGAATTCAGTGAGCTCATGAATGAATATAACTGCTACATATTATGCATTGTATATTATGTACTGTGATAAATTGTATTTACCACAGAACTTAGTATAGAAGAATGAATCTGTGGTATTTTACATTAGGTAGGTATATAAATTATTTATCAAAATCCTTGATAACAATCAACTTATGATGGACGATAAGGACTATTTTTGTGATAGACGATAAGCATTTTATATAATAATATTATTTAGTTACTAAGTAATTTAGTATTGATTTCCATTGTAAAAATGAAGTGGGCTTTGTTGCTCTCGTTGGCATATTTTCTTGGCTGTGAAGGAGCGTTCTTGACTCAAGAGAAATTAGAAAATGAGGTGATACTGAATGATCGTCCAATCATTGGACTATTATCGCAAGAACAATCCTTCTATCTACATACTAAGTTTCCTGAAGAAAACTATACCAGCTACATAGCAGCTTCGTATGTAAAAGATTTGGAGTCAGCTGGAGCAAGAGTTGTGCCGATTTTGTAAGATTTTTTTATACTTTTCCGTGTTCCCGTGTTATCGGTCTCAGGGTACCCAGCGGAAGACCAAGTTTTCCTCTTTTAGCTGATGGTATTTTGTGATGGGCAGTGCTGTTGAGGTATATTTAATGTGGTTTGTCAGAATATGTACCTACATAAGTTTTTTATTTTAAAATACCCATTGGAAGGTTGGCTGGGATCGTACCGTGGGCCGCCTATTTAATACAAGACGTATTAACCACACTGTATTTTAGAGACAACTTTACGTGTGGGCAGTTCTGTTAAAGTATTTGCGAGGTACCTAACTTAGTACAGATTGTTGGTTTTACATAGGTTTTACAGTTTTTAATATTGCAGTGATCGTTGCTCCGTTTGTTTGTAACATATTTCCATCGCTGTCTTTGTTTTGCGGCATAGTAGAGACACATATATATATTTATCCATCCCACTAATATTATAAACGCGAAAGTTTGTATATATGTATGTTTGTTACTCAATCACGCCAGAACGGCTGAACAGATCTGGATGAAATTTGGCACAAAGATAGATTATACTTTGACATAGGCTACTTTCTATGCCGGAAAAATGTATGGTTCCCGTAGGATAGATTTGTTTTTGTTTTTCACGGGATTGACATGATTTTTTGCATAGTGGTAGTTTAGGGGTCAGAGAATGACATATACTACTTTTAATACCGCGAAAGCGGGCGGGGGAGGGGCAAATTACAGCCACGTGATTATTTCTTTTTAGATCTATTTCCGCGCAGGTGAAACCGCGGACAGAGCATGTTTGTTCATAAAGTACTGGAGTGAGGATTGAAAGTTTGGCAAAAATGTATTTACATTGTCAAACATCATACACCCCCATAGTAAATTCGAATTTGGACTAATAATTAGCTATATGTTATTTTTTTCAGGATTGGTAAGGACCGGTCTTATTATGAAAATCTCTTAAAAAAATTGAACGGGTAAGGTTACATTGTTATTATTTATTTTAATTTCATACAACTTTAGAAAAAGTTTGGATATTATACACTCTTTTTTGAAGTGTGTTATTTGTAAATTCTGGTATATTTCGAATCTATATTTTGAGTCTGATATTTTTTCTTTTCGTTTCCCTCATGAAAAAAGCTTTTGCTCATCTACCGCGTAGAAATAGTAAGCACACAAAAATAAGCATCTTACGTAGATTTGATGTGAGGGACATCTGCTTCGATTACAGAACATCTAAACTATCATTTTAAAAATAATGATATAATCCTCGCCAGATTGAGTGATAAAGTTGGGAAGACAGCCTATTCACGTGATACTTTTCGGCTCAAGCGAAGCGAATTATACTTACAGTCGCCCACGGCTAATCTAGACGATAATTAGGAATTATAGCCAATAGCTTCAGAAACTTTGCATTCACGAAAGACGCTAACTGAAGACAACTGCATGACATTACGCTTCGTTTTGTACAAGAAGTTTATACTTTTGTATACAAAATCCTTTGTTTCGTTAGGTCAAGTGGTTGTATGTCATGTATGGGACATTTAAAGTTATCTATTCTACATTCTATTCTATTCGCTAAGTTGTACATTTAAGCCCCCTTTTAAGGCTGGAGAAATTTTAAGTCCGCCAGTGACAGATTTTTTTTACATTAATTCGATTCTAAACGATTCGTGCCTTTACATAACAAAATAGGCTGTTATTCTTGCTACTCAATGTTTGTGTCATTGTGTATGTTTGTTATAGGTAATTCAATGATGATTTTTCTTTTTACCTAGGCTACCATTTTTCTAAAATATAATGTCTCAAATAATTCTGATTCGATTTTGTAATCCTTTCTTTTTAACTCGTAGAGTAATGATACCTGGAGGCGCTACATACTTCAATCAGTCAGATGGTTACGCAGATGCTGGACAGCACATATATGAAATAGCCCAACAATTCAATGACAATGGCGATTATTTTCCGATATTTGGAACTTGCCTTGGTTTCGAGCTTCTTATCATATTAGCTTCAGGCAGAGGGCAGGTAGAGAACAGAGACATCTGTTATTCCTTTGAAAATCTACCTTTGGAATTCACCGAGGGTATGTAATTTTACTTGCAATTAAATTATGACATAACTTCACCCCTTTTATTCCACTTTATTTTCTTCAACTTCTCTCATTTCTAGTAAATGTAGTTGAAGAATAGTCCTATTTATTATTCAAACGAATCGGTCATTGAATATGGTAAAGGAAGACATAACGTATCGTATTTAGACAAGGTTAACCTAGTACTCGTTTAAACAAATTTAAACAATTTTAGATTACCGTGACAGCAGAATGTTTGCAAATATTCCAGAAGACATATTCCAAATATTGTTAAATGAAGAAGTTACTGTTAATGCTCACCAATTCTGCATTACTGATGAGGTAAGCACTAAAGACAAATATAAAGATTACATGTCATAAACGATATTAAAAGAATTGCAAGGCAAGTCATCGACGAAACGGTACTTTAAAGTGTGCATTGAATTGAATATAAATAGGTAAATAACACTGACCCAAGTTGAGCCTATGCTGAGATATGTTAATCATTAAGTCCAACCCTAGACTCATACATCTCTCTCGTTATTAGTTTCATCGTCCCATACAGATTCCATACAAGCTGTGTTCTTGTGGAAAGTAGAAAAAGGTCAAGGAGTTCTTCAAAACGTTTTATAAGGAAGGAAGGATGAAAATTGACTAAAAAGGAAACGAAAGGAAACGAAAGGAAATGCTGGTAGAGAACGACCTAGGTGTACTTTTATTGAACATTATAAAAAAAGAATTGTTCGAAGGCAATGTTAATGTGCACATAATCTCCGAAAATGTATGAAATTATGAATATAAAGGAATCTAACAAAGTATACCAGGATCATAGCAAATGTTATTCGATTGTCTCTGCCTACCCCTATTGGAATAGATGGATAGATAATAAATAACAGACAAATAGACAGACACGCGACGTGTTTTATGACGACAGTGAAAAATTGCAAACAAAATATTTATCTATTATTCCAGAACATGAGGTCACATAATCTCAAGAATGATTGGCGAGTGATGTCATACAACCATGATGAGTATGGCAAACTCTTTATTTCTTCAGTGGAACACAAAAGGTAACTTTGTTTTAAACTTATTTGTTTTTTGTTTGAACGCCCTAATCTCTGGAACTATATACCATTCGAATTTGATTGCCCAATTCTTGAAGAAGATTATAGGCTATTTAACATCACGCTTCCTACCCTAAGGGGGTGAAATACTGTATTCCTAATTCAACGCGTACGAAGTCGCAGCCAACTGCTAGTAAAATTTAAACATCTAAATCAAACTACATATTTGGAAATCTCAAATCATCTTTACTTGAGTCAGAAAGCTATGAAAGAACATAAACTGTATCTGCCTCCCTAAGCCATTGTAAGATAGGCGAGACGTAGTTAATTCCGATTTTCTGTTACAGGTATCCTTTTTACGGTGTTCAGTTCCATCCAGAGAAAGTCTCTTATGAATGGAAATCATCCAAAAACCATCCTCATTCGCAATCATCTATTAAGGCCAATAGATATTTTATGGACTATTTCGTCAATGAAAGTAGGAAAAGTCAGCATGCATTCAATAGTGTAGCAGAGGAAAATGAATATCTTATTTTCAAATATGAGCCAACGTTTACAGGAGTTTTGGGCAGTGCTTATTTGCAATGTTATTTATTTGAGCCGCGTGGCACATATAAGCAATAAATTCTTATATATTATCTTAATAAATAAATAATTGCAATATAAATTGTTTAAATACAATGAAGTGTCTCTATCATCATATCTTTTATCCCAAGTGATCAACTTTTAAAAGCATTTAAAAAAAAATTTGTAATCCAAAATATCTTGAAAACCCAAATTTTCGAATCCATAACTCCTTATAGGTAGAGTATTGCATATCATAAAATAATATTATTTCAAATGCCTGGTGGAATCGTGAGCACACACTAGTATTAATAAATCAATTTGTTCCTAACTCATCGAGTTTCATGGACACTTCACAACAATATCACAAGTGATTGACAAACTAGACCAAGAAGGCAATTATATAGAGTGAGTTAAGAATAATATGGTCGATGACTTCCAAGGAAAAATAAATATGAGACGGTTTCGGTTTTTCTCGTAGAAGTAAATAAAATAAAAATAAAAATAATGACTATAAAAAATACTGTGTGTATTAGCAGATTCAAAACATAAACAGTGTACTCTCTATGTTGTAAAATGTTATAAAGGGTAAAATAAGTTTGGATTATTTAATTATTACTGAAATTAAATAATATAATAATAATAATATAGCCTTTATTCATTCCTTAAGTGTTATATTTACATTTTTAAGAAATTTAAAATTTTAAGGACCCCTTTCGGGTATAGGCCTCCTCCAGCTCGGGTTGCCAATGATCTGGCATTGTAGGGTGCATATATATATATATAGTTTGTGGTTTGGAATTGGAGGGTTTTGGTCAGATGCCCCACGGTGACCAGCCGGATTGGGGCCTTGAGTTTGTTTATATGTTGTGTTAATATTTATTGCTGTCTTTATGGTTTTCTCTCCTTCTTTCTTCTGTAATGTTTTTTTTTTTTTTTTTTTTGTATTTATGTGCTTTTTGAGATGGGTTTGTTCCTTTTTTCTTGCTGTAGTCTGGTTTGGGTTAGGAGCCAGATTATTGGCGATTCGTCAGCAATTTGGTATCTCTGTTGATGAGAAACTTCTTGTCTTACCAAGTCTATAGTCTATGATTTTGTTTAATTTTGGATCTGGTGAGTGCTCGGTATTGGGTGATTTTGTTGTTGTTCTTTTTCTTTTCTCTGCTTGATTTGTATCTTCTTTTCTTCCTTTATCTGTTTTGTAACTCGGCTTTTCCTTTTTCGGATCAATTATAACTATTTTGTCGTAGCGGATGAATGCTATATTTCCTTTTCTTCTTCAACTGTCTTCTTTAGTTCTTTCCTTTTGTTTATGATCTCTCTTGGAAAATCTTCCGTGACATAGATGTTTTCTTTGAAGCTTTTGTTGTTTTTAAGTATTTCAATTTTTCTCCAATTTAGTGTTAACGACACAAGTATAGGTCTATTTCGCCCTTCAGTTCTCAATCCAAGTCTTCTTACCATACTAATCTCCCATCGATCCCATCCTTCTATTTTAGCCTTTTCACTGACATCATTTAAAACTTTCAAAGTAAGTCCCATTATGTCTTCGTTATTTTCCTTATCTTCTTTTATTCCATGAATTATTATATTATTTTTTCTTGTTTCTCTCTCCAGATAGTAAACTTTGTTTTTTAGGTCTTGTACTTGGCTTTTTAATAGCATGTTTTCTTCTAATAATGGTTGAAGTTTTTCATCCAAATTTGCATTTAAGTTCTCTGTGATGATCTTTGTTTGTGTTTTTATTACTGAAATTACTAGGTACTATACCTAAGCTATAAATCTTATTCGAAAATATCCACGGGCGAAGCCGGGGGCTGAAAGCTGGGTGAAAATAAATTGCATACAAGACAATATAAACTAAAATTTTGTATGAGAATTCATTAATTGTATAGCGGTAAATAGTTGTTAACTTACACTTAGATATAGGTACTGATATGTAATTTATCTACATGTTATGAAACAGATCCTAAAATAAATTGCATGTTGAAATGCTCTATTAATTTGTACACCACTGAAAAGAAAATAAAATTAAACTTTGCCGGATATAGAAAAATAAATATTTCCTTATTTAATGATGTGAGAGTCACTGCGTGGAGTGTAGGTATAGGATAATATCGGTAATTAAAGACGTGCTATATTGATGCGTGTTTAATAGTGACTGCTGAACAATGTAAGCGTGGATGTGCTCCACGCTTGTTGGGAGAGGGGGGTAGTGACGGCGTGTGCAAAGTTATTTACTGTGTATGGTTCCGTACACTACTCCCCCCTTTACAAAAAAGAAAACAAAATATACTTTTATTGTAAAAAAATAAAAAATGAAAACACACTGCTTACGAATAAGAAAAATGCAGTTTTACGGGTCCATTATGTGCTTATATTTAATTATGTGCATATAGATACAATCGATTAAATAGAAAAAAAATGTTTAAAAATGTTACGCATAATAAGTTAAAATATGCCTGCACGGAAGAAATGTTGAAAGGAATGTTGTTGAAGTTGCAGTTTGAATTACGATTACTTACAATAAATATTAAGTTACAAAAATGCTGATACAAAACATTCAAAACAATGAGAGTGTCTCATGTTACAATACGTTTGCTGGATTTTATATTATTTTGCTTATTTCTAAAAATTGATGTTCTACACAATATTATTGCATTGTAGTCAATAGTTATACACATGTCAAAATTTTGCAATAGGTTCAATGTACTATCGCTACTCTACTGATCGAGTTTATGTCGATTATAATAAATCTACAATTAAGCCAAAATGAACAAGAAGTCGGTAGAAGTTTAGTATGATTTACTCGGTAATGACAAAAATAATATTAGATGCACTAGAGTCTTTAAGCCGTATGTATGTATAATCACTTTCACATTATAGATTTTGCACTAGCCGAAACGCTGATATTTATGTATGCTTAGGAAATTAGGACGCTATGCTGGTTGTAACACGTACCCGGTGATTTGCTTATTTAACTCGCTCACTCACCGATAATTGTGTGCTCTTATCTTGCTGATGTTTGCTTCAGCTGCTTGCAGGCGCGGGACTGGCGGCACTTCGATCGCCTGCTCCCTAAGCCAGAAATGTTGCGTGCGTTGAATATCGGGCATTTGACCTTAGCCGGGGACGTCGTTCCGGGGTCCTACCGCGATGTTACTGCTTGACGATGCGCAGAAATAGTTTGTTGAAGTCCTTCTAGAATGTCCGATGCATGTGAAGAATGATGTGGAGCTCTGAATATCTCAGCTGTTCTTGCACGAGATGTCCTCTCCATGATGAGCGTTGGCCATGGTGCTGAAGAAGTCCTGGGACTGATGCAGGTCGTTAGTTTTTTAGAGGTCTGGGCTGGTCTGGTCAGAAGTCTCGGATGCGTGCCGTAACGCTTACGGCGGCGACGTTCTGCTGTTGCGGTTCTGCTGCGGCAGCCTTGCTTGAGGCTATTGCGGCTGCTGTTTTTGCCGCTTCCATATTTATTTATTATTTAATTATTTGCTACAACTGGCTACACTACACTATTTGCACGTCGGAGTCACCAATGTGAGAGTCACTGCGTGGAGTGTAGGTATAGGATAATATCGGTAATTAAAGACGTGCTATATTGATGCGTGTTTAATAGTGACTGCTGAACAATGTAAGCGTGGATGTGCTCCACGCTTGTTGGGAGAGGGGGGTAGTGACGGCGTGTGCAAAGTTATTTACTGTGTATGGTTCCGTACAGTCAGAGCACGTAACTGTTAGCTAGTGAATAAACAAAGTTCCGACACATAGTGATTCTTCAATAAATCCCATGTTAATACATGGCAACAACCCTTCTCAAGGTCGATCGTCCGTTGACGCCAAGGAAACAAATTACAGGCCATGAAAAATGGGAAAAAATTTCAACCGCATAGATGCCTGTTTGGTTTCTATCGATAACGAATTTAAGGTTGTTTTCCTCGTAAATCTTTCTGAAAGGGCAGTGTCTTTGGTAAAGGTATCCTTTTTGTAAAGGTAAACTTTGTCTTAGGGTTATTGGAATTCTGCATTTTATTGGTGGGCCTAGAGGTTCTAACTTAGAAATTCTCTAAGTTCAAATACAATACATTTTATTTATTAATTATCTGCACTCTAGCCTTCTTAAACCATTTTGCCATTTAAAATGCTTAAAAGACGTTATATTAACAGTTTCACATGTTAATTAACATTTTTAACATATTTTACATTTGCAGAACTAATATCTACTTAATCATATTTTTAAATGGTCATTTAATTTTTTTTTTTATAAAAAGACATGCAAAGTTTGATTATCAAATAAGACAAGTACCTACAGAAAGACGAACTTTAACTACCTACTGAAAATTTCGTCAAAATTTTAAAAAACTGTTGTAATCAATTTAGTAACGTTAGCCTAACATATCAAAAAACTGGCACTTAGGAGGTCATTAATTCCACTATGCTATGGAGGTAATTTTATTGCGCACAATTTTAAAACTTCTTTCAGAACCATTAGCATTCTTCATGTTCTTCAAAAGATTCAGATTGAAATTGCAAATCACCTAATGCTTTTTGGAGCTTTAACGTAAACTTAGAAATATTTACAGCGTTATTCCATGTTATTCCAACCGCATTAATCATCGTTTAACCTTTCTGATAACTTTGGAAGTTCCTTACATTCCATTCAGGGCGCTCAGGTCAACTTAAGGTATTATTTTGATAAGGCAACGTGCAAACATTGACCCTTAGTATCTAAAAGGTGACCCAGAGTTCAAAAACTTTAAAAAAGAATCAAATTACTCCATAACTTTTTGTTAAATGCCTACATTTCAACAGGTAACTCTATATGTCTAGTGAATCAAAAGAACGAGTATTTAATTACTGCTTAATGGGGAGGTCAATGAAATTAAACAAACCAAAATAGATGGATTTATTACTGATTTGTTGTTAAAAAGCCTCCAAAGCTTAATTGGAAAGTTTTACTTTAAAATCTTGATGTTTAAATGCTGAGTGCACCATGAATCTAGCAATACTGAAAATTGCATTCAAAGATTTTTATGCAGCTTGTCTCAGGAGGGCACCATGAAACAGAAATTTGTAACAAAAAGGAACTTAGAGAACAAACAAGAAAAACAGATAGTATTCTGTATTCATATAATTTAAGTAATGATCAAGATTACTTATCTCAAATATGGTGCTTATCTCAAGAAACGGTGCTTGATTAATTTTTTCTTGTGCGCCACTAGAAAACAGTTTATTGAACGATATAATAAGATAATATAAGTATACCTACATTACCTACGTCATTCATTATTTCATCCCTCTTCCGCAGACAAAATTACTCACGGTTTCATAACCAAAGGGTACAAACGGAACCCCATTGTTGTTACTACGCCCCCCATCCGACTGTCAGAGGCTTGACATACCTAATACTTCTTGAACATGTGAATTGTAGCGTTTGCATAATATACTCGTATGCCTACCTATTTTTATATTTTTTAGTTATTATACTGGGAAAAGCTATAATTTCGTTAATTTAATTTTTAACAAGTGCTACAAATATGACAAAATTAGTTAGTTAGTTTTGGTTAGTACTTGAAAAAGAAACTGCTGGTTTCTGTTTCTATATAATGATTACAAACCTTCGATAGAACACGTCACTGAAAGAAAGAAAAAAAATGTTTTAAAAGTTTTCTTATAAAATATTGTACGCGAAGCTATAATATCTTCATCTTTGATGATTTTCGTCACTAAAAACAAGTGTCTAAGGAATCACTTTTGCTCGATATATAAATATGTTACCAGTCAAAATTAATATAAAGTTATAATCTAGCTATTCTCTAGATATTATGGCTATAATACGTAATGTCTAGTGATTTTGGACAAAGTGATTAATGAAAAGAAATTGTTTCAATCAGCCGATTGTGTAAAACAAAGCCCTTAAAAGCTCATTTACCAAGTCCTCAACTGAAATTTTAAAACAAATATAGTCGAACTTTCTATTAAGCTAGTAATAGGATTATTTAATATATTGTTTCCTTAATTCAAGAAAACTATATCAAATAGGATCAACACATCAGCAATGAAAGCGAGATTGGATGAAATATGAAATAAATGTTAACCGGTAAAGATATATTACCTACCGAGAGAAAAAATATATTGTCCCAAAGTAGGGTACGATTCTTGTACGATTATTATTTATTGTAAGTTGATATTTTTTCCCCATAAAGAACGCTTGGGCAAAGGTCGACGCTCTTGCTCAATGTCCCTGTATATGAAATATGAAATCATATTTATATTTAGCCACTTGCATATCCAATATTGCGATCGTCTGTGAATTACCAAAGAAAAAATTTAATGCTTTGAACTCTTGTTACGCTATTCTATTTTATGATTTTTGCGGGATTTTGCCACATGGAAATTAGAACTCATTAATAGAACTCTACCTTAAATAGGCAAAGGCAAACTGTATCGGATTTTAAAATGAATAAAGTGCATTTGAACGTTAGAAAAATTTTGCATCGCTATTTCATTTTCAACCTCAACGGATTCCCTTCTCTTTTTATTTTTTTTTATTTCAGAGAACCTGTGAATAGCTTTATAGGACAAATGTGTATTGTAGTCTATTTTATAGGGCTTGCTAGCTTTTAATTAACACTATGTTTATGGGATAAAGGCAATTAGCTTCAGAATTAAAAATAAATCACACAATTAACCTTTTGACCCTTTTATTTAATTTAAATGTTGATACAAAACAGTCCCTATACGAAACGAAATAATGAAAGAACTGTTTTTATTTTTCGATTTTAGTTTATAAATACTACACAATTCTATTCGTAGAACTCAGCAAATTAGGTTGAATAGATTATTTATTTTCGTGGCGCGGCAAAGGTTGTTCACACGGTCTCTTTTGGAAATCGGTCATTTGGTATTTTTTAAATGCAATTTAATACCTACTTTGGTTTCTGACTGTCTGTTTTTGACCTTTCTTAGCAAGTAGTTGCTATCGGCTTCTTATATTGAATAATTTTCCGACACATCTTTATAGTTCGAAAGTTTTCAAAAAATATATAAATTAAAAAGAACATAATATTATTAGAAACCTACACTTATTTACACCGAAAACGTAAGCACCAATTTTCTATATTATCAATTGTCATTCTTTTTTTCTGAAAAAAACCAGCGACATCTTTGTTAATAGTCTCTGTCCCTTTTGTTTTGTCCCTACTCAAAATTCAGGAGAGCTAGGTAGAGCTTAAATCCTAAAATCCTGAATTTGATTTCGTTGCTACGACGATAGCAGTGACAAGTTTATTAAAATCTAGTACCATATGATACAACTTATAAAAATTGTCGCTCCTTTCGCCATCGCAACGAGGATTTTAGTATTAAAATTTACGTCAAAAGTTACACCCCCCTGAATGTTCAAAATACCTAATTAATACTTAAGCTCATAATCAGTCATTATGGAAGTTGTATTATATTGACAAAGTTCAAACAGGAAAGTTTAATCAAACAAAGCGAGATCCGTTTCCAAGGCTTTAAGTCATGAACCTTATAGACAGTTTTACTTTAGAGAAATCTAAAAATTTGTAGATTTCTTACTTTGCCTGACTAAAACTTTTGTAATAATCTAGACTTTAAGAACAGGGGGCTTATTGACAATGTACATTGTACAACTAATCGAATATAATAGATAACTTTAAATGTATGGGACCGACTGGAATACAACCACGTGACCTAACGAAACTGTCCTTCACTCTGACGAAACCAAGGAGTTTATATACTTATTGCGTACAAACTCCTTGAAGTATAAACTTCTTGTAGAAAATGAAGCTTAATTAGCGTCTTTCGTGAACGCAAAGTTAGCGTCTGCCTATAGATAACGCTGAAAAAATGGCGAAGGTTTTGATCGATCAGCAAATTTTTTGGGGTTATGCCCGGTTGTTGTTTTCAGATTTTTTATTATTTAAGAACTTAAAATGCATTAATGGAGCTTCTAATGGGCTATATAATTATTATAATTCGGTTATAATTTTCTGCATGTAATATCCTAATATTACATATTTAGCGTTCCGAGAGAATATAATACATTGTCTAAGGGCCTTATGTTTTTATCATAAAGAAGGTATAATAACTTACTTGGCCTTTTTGGATTTCTAAATAATTATGTTTTAAGCACATAAAATTTATAAACAGCCTGTGCTTTGCGGCTGTGTAAACTGCTAATAAATGTACACTTTATGCAAGATGTCCATATAATCAGAAGTGGTAAGACAGTTGTTCTATTATTTTCAGAATAAGGTGGTTTAGTCGTACCAATGAGATTTTTAACAATCCTACAAGCCGACAAACCAAACAGGAGGCTTTTCGATTTCAAAATACCTAACAGACCTGGCCACTCGTTAGTTACTCGTGGTACTCTGATACACGGTTCTTGGGAACCATGATGGTTTAAAAAAAAAATAAAACGGGAACAAATTGTCATCAGGAAACTAGGTAGTTGATTATATTCCAAGAAATAAAACTATACGACATTATTATTTATTATTTCCGCTCCGAGAGTCATACCCTGCTGTGAAGTGTTGGGTCACGTGGCTTTCCTGCTGAGAAATTCATTTAAAAAAGCTTTTAATCGTATACTCTTGCATTATCACGCCTATAAACATTATTTTGGGGTAGAAATGTAGATTAAAAATCCATAAAAATGTTTAGCTTAATTATCATTGAAAGAAAAATCAACGTTTGTTTGTTTGAACGCGCTAATCTCTGAAACTACGAGTCGGATTTGAAAAACTTTTTGCATTTTTGAATTGGGCTACAATTCTTGAGCAAGGTTATATGTAACATCACGCTACAACCCAAAGGAGCGGAGCAGTAACTATTAAAACGGGTGCAACCGCAAGGTACATGCTAGTCATTAATATGCGGTATTGTCAGAGACACAAACAATACCAATATTAAACAGAATAGATGGAAAGCCTGTCACTGCACTTCATACTATTGTGCTTTATAGCGTTTTTGAATTTGAATTGTAAATAGAACCAGATTTGACAATGGCTATAAAAACATATGATTTTGACGCTGGTTTTCTCCATCGGTTATGTCAATATATTTTAAATAGAACTTTTATGGAGGTGAAAAGGGGTGTTTAAAAAATCTTGCATAAGTAACAAAGAAACACGAGGCAGGGGGGCCTTAGGAAGACTTATTTCTTCGGTAGATATGTATTTTGGGAGCAAATCTTGTATTTATATACTTTCCGCCCTGGCTTCGCCCGTGGAGCCCATCTTATCATAATTATGGTCGTACTTTCAGTTTTTCTAGAATTATTTTTTACTAATTCTACGTACTTTTCTAGTCTGTCCTACGTCTTTCCAAAACCCGACAGTGGACATGGATGCACAGTTCGGCGACCCACCGCATGGCATCACTTCGTTTTAGCTTCGTTCTTTCTGCTTCTAAGCGTTGTAATGTGATGTTAAATAAGCCTATAAAACGTTCATCAAGAATTGGGCTATCAGATGCAAAAATATTTTTTTATATCCGACTAAAAGTTTCAGAGAACCATGTTGGTTCAAACATACAAACTTTTCAGCTTTAATATTAGTATAGATCAGTCTTTCTCAAAGTGGGCGATACGCCCCCTTGTGGGCGCTGGAGGCCTAGATGGGGGAGGTAAGGGACCCAGAAAAAATTGGGGGTGTTGAAGTAGTTTAGGGGGGCTATGGCTGATTTATAATTTCATCTATTTAATATTGCACGACTCACAACGAAGCGGTGGAGGTAGTGATTTATTATCGGTTTGTCAAAACCATGCGATTTACACAAATTAAATCACTTCTATTAATTCTACACTACACTTAAACGGGATATAAAAATTCTAATACTTAGAGTAGGAACACTTCAACAAATAAAGTAGATAGTATTTTAATCGTCTTTTTGAGATCAAGATAAAAAACTGATTTAAAAAATCAAATCACAATCATATTTGTTTTAATTTTAATAAAAGATAATCTTAATAATATAAAGTCTCGTAAGTTTAAACTCCAAACTAATATAGCATACACACTATAATTAAATTAAAGTAATGAATGTCATTGTGATTTTTAAGATGTGGTAAAGTAAAACGAAATTGGGGGCCAATGTAGACAAAATAAGTTTGAGAACCTCTGGTATAGATAGATAGATGATGGCTATTACACTTAAAGTTTTCTTCGTTGTTATGTTGGTATTACTTAGTTAGTAGTCCAATGAATTAAGAAAAATATCGATCAAAATTTTGAGTCGGTCTTTTCAAATATTCGATTACACTTACTTACTCCCACAAAAATTAAATTTATATTCAGCTAACTTTATACTTTTAACTGTATAATAATTAAATGCTGTTCGTTAGTAAGCGAATCACTTGAGAAGGGCTGGACCGATTTGGCATACTTATATTTATAAAACGTCATTGACCTATGCAATAACAAACAACATAAACTGGGGTAGTAAAACGAGAGTACAAAGTAAGAAGTAGATATGGATCACTTTGATTCCAGATATAAGATTTCTAACACCCCGGGGCATACAAACTTTTATATTTCATGGAAATGTAAGGGAAAGGTAGTCGACTTGTACGTATTTGCCGGACAATGACTTATATCCAATAAATTTGACCCAAAATTAATAACTCCATGTATGAAGTTACTAGCGTTCACCCACGGTTTTATGTGACTGGTCTACTATAGATAAATATTTGGTTCTGATCATCAGAAGTTTCAAGTGGGTTTTAGTTTAGCGGTTACTGGTCTCAGCTGCAAAATGAAAGGTCTCGTGTCTCGTTTTATTTAACACTCGCATTCGCTTCGCCCGTGGATATTTACGAACAAAATAAAATATACCCCTACCTATGTGGTGATATATCGTCTTATTTATTACTAGCTTTCGGCTCAGGCTTCGCCCGTGAGCTTATATTAACTTTCATCACCTAATATGGTCTTGAGTTCATACAAAAATGCCATAGAAAAAAGCACTTTCAATTTTCCTGGCAACTTTTACAATTTTTCTTTCTCTAAAAACCTTATTCAGACTATTACAAATGTAAAAAAATAGCCGTACAACCGTTCTCAAATTTTAAATAGATTGGAGTAATAATTTTCCCATAGGAATTAAATATATTAATTATATACTGTACATAATAGGCCCTTCAACGATCTCTTTGCATTTTCTAATCGCATCGATGTATTGCTCCCGTTTTGACGTGAAAAGGTCAAACAAACTTTCGCATTTATAATATAACTTAGGCAAGATGCGAGTCCATCATATAGGCAGATAGACTGCGATACACTATTCAGTTGAATGCAAAATATTATTGGGAAACAGAGTTGTGGGAAATCAGAGAAGAGTTGTGGTTATTTTTTGCTTTTCCCATTAGAATACAGGCGTGACTAGGTTTAATGTGCCTGAAAAAATCCGTATCTTTTTTTTCCACGGGGTGAATTACAGCTCCCGAAATCGTGTTACGGTTCCAGGGTACCCAGCGGAATACCAAGACTCCCTCGTTTAGCCGATGGTATTTGTGAGGTTATACCTAACGAGTGACCAGTTCTGTTGAGGTATATTTAGATGGAAAAGCTAAGTGTGGTTTGTCGGATTATGTACATGGCCAGGATCCGGGATCGAACCCGTGGTCTGCCTTTAATATCAGACGTCTTAACTTAAGAATTTATGCATCAAAGTAGAAGTAGATCTAAAAATAGACAGACACCTCATTGATGCGGAAGCTGCGGCGTATCGATCGTTGTTGAGGGTCGTTCCAGCCTGCAACGGCCCCGAGCTTTGACCTAAATCCCGCTCTCAATGGTACACAGGAGGTAATCCACTAGCAAATCTGTATATTTTAGTTGGATTATATTTCGTAATCATATATTATACCTGAATCATGTTAGAATAGGTTAACATCCTAAGTCTTACTAGGATGTCTATCTACTAGAGGATATAAAAATATAGAATATACGTTGGAGACTATATAAAAAATATTATGTGTATTTTTGTGTATTTATTTTATTACACTGTCATAAAATCTGTATAATGGTCACTATAATGGTTGTACTTTTAGTTAAATTAAGAACTCATGTATATAATTATATAAGTGTATTACTATAACAACATGGTGATGAGTCTAAATAAATAAATAAAAAAAATCATCCTTATTCATTTAATAAATTACGTGTTTGTTGAGGGTGACGTTGTCAGAAATATGATTTAATCTGATTTAATGTGTGACAGAATAAAAAAAATAGCATCAGTCAGTAATTATTTATTGGCAACATTTTAAAATTCTTGGTAACGTAGTATTTATATTTTCTTTGTTTTAAAGTTTAAAGGACCCAAATATTTTCAGTTTCAGCAAAATTGCATCTATCTGGATATTTGACAGTTTGAAAAGAATTTAAATTTTGTGCCTATAGTAAATCTCAATAAAACAGGCTAGGAATATTTATAACATGTTTAAAGCAACCATCTTTAATGAAAAAACAATTAAAATATTTTGAAAATAGGACTTGGGTGTTTTCCTTTTCAAGATGAGTGCAGCCGGCGCGAGGTTGTCGACCGCGCGACCTATTTTCAACTGTGCTGACGTCATAGTTACGCCTCTGTGACGTCAGAGCCGAGCCTCCACCAGCCCATTCAAAAGTAGATCACAACCTCGGATGCAACCCCTTGGTATTTGATACGTATCTACCCGAGGTCGTTCAGGTATATGGAGGTCGTTTCACCCAAAAGCTCTCAAATCTATTTATAGAGAGAAAAGGTCTATCAGAAATAATGCAGTATTAATAGATTTTTAGGAGTCACTCATATATTTTTTTAGTCACCAACCCTGACATGAAATTACCTTCATGATGGCAGTTTATAAATAGATAAATGATAGTTGATTGGTTTTAAATATTGTTGCTTTACGCAATTTATTCACTTTTCCTGAACCAAACAACAACTAAGATGCAAAATACGTATAGGTACGTGTTAATCTTTAATGCTGTCCGTTGGTAAGCGCATCACTTGAGAACGGCTGGACCGATTTTGTCATTTTTTAAATTTTCGTAATAGTCTAAATAAGATTTCTAGGGAAAAAAAATAAAAAATTTGCCCGGAAAAATGGAAATTCGGAAGTGTTTTTTCTATGGGATTTTTGTATGAACTTATGACCATATCTAATAGTGGATGAAAATGAATATGGGACTCTTTTCTTTTTTCCTTCTTTATTTCTTATTCTTTTCTATTCTTATTCTTTTATATTATTTATGTATGTAAAATAAAAAATCTATTTATTTATACATTCAATAGCGTAATAGGTAAGAATTGGTAGAGCTTCAAATCTCAATAGTGGCAAAAAAAGACCCATTTCTATAATAATCGCCTTCTCGTGCTTCAGTGTTTCACGTAAAAGCGGCGTCTAAAAATAACAGATACCAAAAGTGACATACACTATCTACAACAAGCTTTATTGCTACCTGTTCTGTTTAATATAGACCGGCAAAAAGTGGACATTGTTACCGGTGTCTGCCACACTTTAATTATTTCTTAAATTAGAAAATTTTAGGATTATCTACTGGGAAATCCTTGAAGCGATACTTCTGTTTTCGCGATTTTTCCAAATTACGTGACGACGTCCAAGACAAATGGCGGGGAGGTAAGAGCTGGCATACCACTCGATAATCCGGCACGCAGCTCTCTAGTACCAATCTAGGTCACGTAATAATGTACTAAATCCAACTCGTTAAATGGAAAATGTTAAGGTTCCTACGACCTAGTTCTATATACATGTAGGATTAAGATAAATCTGCTATCATCTAGATTTTGTACCATGTTAACACGGTTTAGGAATTGTATGAGGAAAATTGGTTATATAATTAGCTCATTATTTTAGTACGCGACTACCTTCTTTAATTGTTAATTAGTAATTGCACAAATATAAGTTAGAAATAATAATAAATTTAATAATATTTAATAGTTTAGCCATGAAAGCGTAACAGACAGACAGACAAGTTGATAGACAGAGTTACTTTCGCATTTATAATATTAAGTATGGACTAGTATGGATAATACAACTCCTTGAAAATCTCAGTTGAGCAGGTACCCTGAGTCGGTATAGCCTTCAGGTTGCTAGGTCACATTTGGAAAGCCTTCGCTCGTACTGGCATTGAGAAACAAATCCTAACTATAGATAATTGTATTTCATTTTCAGTATATATATTTGTCACAGATTTGGATTTACTCTCAAACTACTAAACCGATTCTTAAAATTATTTCAGTAATAGAAAGCTACGATATCCCTGAGTGACATAGGATATATTTTATTTTGTTCAAAACATCAACGGGCAAAGCCGGGGGCGGAAAGCTAGTTAATTATAAATCAGGTATTCTATAGAATTGTATATGAAATAGTAGCCTACTGAAACTACTTTAGCTACGTCACTTTATGTATAAGAAGTGCTTTTTTGAATAGGGTAACGTTTGAGTAAAATACTTAGAATGATTGTCTAAATATCATATCAAGAGGTTTCTCTGATGTTTGTGTTGGGTATGAAATAACGATAAGGAAATAAATAGAACAAAAATTATAGGTTATTTATTTAGAGGCTTTTCCATCTAGTACCTCAACAGAACTGGGCACTCGTTAGGTATAGCCTCACAAATACCATCGGCTAAAAGAGGGAGACTTGGTCTTCCGCTGGGTACTCTGGGACCAATAACAAGGTTTCGGGAACTGTAAAGCAATTTGTTAGCAAATAAAGTTGATGAAATCTATATACTTATATAATATAAACCTTTTAAAAAAAAGTGTACCGACTTCAAAAATTTGCACTGAAAAGTAAGCGATAATAAAAATTTCGTCGTAGAATTTGAAGACGGTTGGTGCCAAATTAGGATACAAAATTAAGTAAACATCTAGGGAC
The DNA here is from genome assembly GCA_963924495.1 of Nemapogon koenigi. Lineage (NCBI taxonomy): Eukaryota > Metazoa > Arthropoda > Insecta > Lepidoptera > Tineidae > Nemapogon > Nemapogon koenigi. The sequence goes on along the minus strand of OZ004640.1, from coordinate 6,732,454 downwards.
ATAAAGATCTGTTCAATATTATCTGTGTTTGTACTGATGATCGTAGGTTCCTAATGAATTATCTAGATTAGTGAATTTGGGTACCTACTAAGTTATTTCTAATTTGGCACCAACCGTCTTCAAATTCTACGACGAAATTTTTATTATTTCTTACTTTTCAGTGCAAATTTTTGAAGGCGGTACACTTTTTTTTAAAAGGTTTATTTTTCCCTTTTAAGTGATTTTGTTGCCCTGAGAAATAAATAATAACGCAACTAAAAAAAAAATTATGGTAAATTAAAAAAAATACTGCGGTGGATGGGATTTGAACCTCGAGCAATGTGCATCCTGCGCTGCATCCCATACCTTTAGCCGCTAGACCACCGTCGATACGAAAATTGACAACTTCGTGTCAATAGCAACCGTTGCTAAGGCTTTTCTCTGATATAATTTTTTCGAAAAATTACTGAACCGATTTTCGTCATATGACTGTGAGATAATGTCGAGAAATTATTATATCCTTAAAAAAATAAGTCGTCAAAATCGGTACATATTTCATCGAGATATTACGAAAAATTGACTTATAAGTCAGTTTTTTCAAAATTTCTGAAAAACTAAAGAACCAATTTTTATGATATAAAAATGGGACCAATCCGGAAGAATCATCTGTCGATTAAAAAAGAAACCGTCAAAATCGGTTCACAACTGGCGGAGTAATCGATGTACGACATACATACAAAAAAAAAAAAACGGTCCGAATTGAGAACCTTCTCCTTCTTTTTTTTTCGAAGTCGGTTAAAAAATGAAATGCTGTTTGTTGATAAGCGCATCATTTGAGAATGGCTGGACCGATTTGGCTATTTTTAAATATTTTAGTCCGAATCAGGTTTACAGGGAAAGAAAAATTGGAAAAATTGGAAAATTCTGGAAAATTTGAAAATGGTTTTTTTCTATGGGATTTTTGTATTCAATGAACTCAAGACCATAATAGGGTCTGAGAGTTAATATAATATTATGCTCTACGGGCGAAGAGGGCATTTGAGACTATAGTAAGAAAAACTGCATAGCTACATTTTGCAAAACTGAAAAAACTAACAAACTCGTCATTAAATTCTGAATGTAGTTGTGAGTTGACAGACTCACACAAATGAATTTATCATGTACATGTTCTGTGTAGACAGAAATGCTTCATTGAAAACGCAGGTACACCCCTTCTAGAATGTTCTCATTCTGGTACTATGGCAAGTCTTTAGGAGTGAATCAAAACATTCCACCGTTGGTGTACAATTGCCTACGTTACGGAACCCCATTTTGGGTCAGTAGGTCACGATAGGGGTCCGGGGTGTGAGTTTAAAAGCAAACTTGGTGACGTCATTGTGCAAACCTTGGGCCTCTCCTTCTCCTATAACCTTTACAGTAAATGATGAATGAAATGAGTTAATGTTATGAAAATTATATAAGTTATGAGAAAAATGCAAAACTAAATTTCATATTATAGTTACAGTTGCCAACAAATTCATATGATTAGAATTAGGGATTTGACAAAAATGTTCTGTCAGATACAGTAAGAGCAAATCTTTTTGGGCTTTGGCGACATCTGTAACAAATGTGTGCCGTAGCTAATTAGTGCATATTTTCATACATTTTTATAAAAAAATCCAATGTCTTTTGCATGTATCTATAAAGATAAGACTTGAGCATAAAATTTGTTGAATTAAATAAAGGGTTGAATATTTTTTAAATCATCTCATCTAATATAAGTTTAGTATACCATTATCTCATAGTTCTTTTGAAACGTACAACGCTATTCAGTATTCTAAAAGTTTTCCAAGGTACAGTTGGGCAATAGGACTACGGGTAATTTATTTAAATAAAACACGAATGAAAAAAAAGATGTCCTTAGAGAATGCGGAGTGAAAGATGACTAAAAAGGTTTATATAGCTGAGGTGAAAGGTAATGCTGGCAGAGGACGACCTAGGTGTACTTTTATTGAACATATAAAAAATTTAAATATTAAAAGTACACACAATCGCCGAGCATGTATGAAAGGTATGATGAATATAAAAGAAGCGAAAGAGGTATGTCAGGATCGTAAGAAGTGTCAGTCGATTGTCTCTAGCTACCCCTCTTGGGATGAAAGGCGTGATGATAGATAGATAGTAATGATCTATTAAGAGATAGATATTATGCCACCGGCAACTTCTATGTAGATAATTTTATTATACACAATTTTTTCCTAAATCTTACCTCTGACGGATTAGAGAGCATACTCCATGAAAACGCGCTTGGGCTAACTTTTCCCCGACTTCATTCACTGATACTGTTAATGCTCAGCTCCTAAACATGATGCTCCACATTTAATACTCGAAAATATTCCCGGTAAATCAACCTATCTAATCGTGTAAACCGAAACAAAATCCGTCTAGTAATTTCAGCATGGCACTTTGTTTTATAATATGTAGCAAGGATTTTATGAAACAATTTATTTGTACATAAAAAATTAATTGACCACCTCTTACTTATCATTCTTCTTCTTCCTTTATCTTATATCTTACCAATGTGGGTCTCCTACAATATCTCTAAAATGTTTTGATATAATTTTAGAATATATAGGTACATAAGATATAACATTACATTCTATAATTATTCATTTGCTATAATTTTTTTTAAACCTAAAATCGATTTCTGTAATTTTCAAAATCACTATAATCAAAATATATAAAATTAAGTTCTATAATTATTCATTTGCTATAATTTTTTTTTACCCTAAAATCGATTTCTGTAATTTTCAAAATCACTATTATAAAAATATATAAAATTACATTCAATAATTATTTATTTGCTATAATTTTTCTTTTGTCTAAAATCGATATCCGTAATTTTCAAAATCACTATTATCAAAATATATAACATTAAATGATCTAATTTATAATTTGCTATAATTTTCGTTTTATCTAAAATTGTTTTCTATAATTTTCAAGATGTCTAAATTATCAAAAGGTACAACATTTAATTATGTAATGATTAATTTGCTATATTTTTTCCAGTTTATTTGCGAAATATTTATTAATATATAAAAATCTTCCTTACTTATTATAAATAATATATATATAGGTATCATATCCGTTATCAATAAGTGATTGTTGTTTAGGTATTTATGAGTTTCTGGCGCTTCGCCGTCCGCTGCCGCGGAACGCTCGCTTCGCTCGCTCGTCTCGCGCTCTGTTTTAGCACTATTCGAACCACGCTCGTCGCTTCGCTCCTCGCTAACCTATTTTTATTTACAAATTAGGGGAATAGGAATCGAAAATTACTGCAAAAGACATTAACAAAATCTACTGTAAATTTTAATAATAGTACTTATTTAAATTGATTACATTATAGAAAATTATTTTTTATGATTATATATTTGTAAATGTAAATAGAATGAAGTTATACGTTTAATAATATAGTGAGTACACTTATTTTAACAATCCATTAGAGCAAATGATATTATAGATTAATAAATTTATAGAAATTGAATTTATATATTTAGAAAATTATAATAACTGCAATTATAGAAAAGTAACCATTAGTGCAACTGAAATTAGAGATTATAAAAATTATAAGACATGAGATTATATATTTTCAAAATTATAGTAACAGCAATTATAGAAAAGTAGCCATTAGTGCAATTGAAAATAGACATTATAAAAATTATAGGACTTGAAATTATATATTTTGAAAATTATGGCAACTGCAATTATAGAAAACAATACGTTATAGGAATTAATATTATAGATTTAAAAAAATATATCAAACAAATTTATAGATTTTTAAAATTACAGGAGCTAAATTTATAGAAAATGAATATTTATAGCAACTAAAATTATAGCTTCTGAAATTATATATTTTATTTTAGAGCATTTGAGAGGATACCTACCAATGTTTATCGGTGATTTGCCAATGTCAAATATTATAGCCTTTATAGTATTTATAGCCGATTAATCGGTATTTAAGATAATCCCGCCGACCGTGATATGTCTTATTAGCCGTCGATTAATCACAACCATCTCAGGACGGACAGGATTAAACTAGATTCCCCATTACGTCTCGGCGGGCGCGTGCTTTATACACCAAGGCGTGACGTGGAATCTACTTATCATTATTTGAGCAAAATATCATTTAAATAATTCTTATTGGAAACCTTTCTTATTATTTTGGCCCAGTACAAAGACTCTTTAAATTCTAATTCCTAAAATAATAAGTACATAATAATGAAATGACGTTGGTCAAATCGCTTAATACGCAGTACAGAGGAAGTAAGTAGGATATTTCTATTTATGTCACGAAGATATTTTTATTTTGTCAACCCACTCAATAAGCCCATGGAAATATACAAAAACTTGTAGTGTACTTACTCTATAAGGTGATTTATCTGTCTAGTAAAAACGTTACAAATTGTAATACAAGTAAATTGCAACAAATGTTCATGAAATTCGTTTTTGATTTTTTTTAAATAAAAGCGGATTAATTTTTTCCCTTTTGAGAGAAATTAATATTATTTTACGTGCAAAAGAGATTCTGTCAATTGTCCACTCCATTTTATCTGAAGAATAAAACACTACAGTATATTTTTTATGTATATATTTTAAGTAATTTTGTAACTTTTAGTATTTTTTAGAGAAACCACATTTCTCATTAATATTTTTCAAAGATCGCATCGCAATACTATATCAAATAATGAAACCTGTATCGCGCCATTGAAAATATTTAGTATTTTGGCATATATAAGTTTCCAGCGACACGCGTTGGGGAGTACATTGGTCCAGCATCGCACCGAAAATTTCCCATTCCGGCCGCCGGATGATCTAGGAGGACCGTTCGTTACAAGAATTGGACGAATCTGTGGTCGGTTTCGGTGAACAGTACGGCGATGCGCCGGGGATTATGTGTGGCCAACTTCCTATTAGTTCATTAGAATAGGAATGTAATTTAATAAAAATCCATAATTAATTTTATTAGCGTGTTTATTTTCTATTTATTATCATACAAAATTTTGTTGGAATACCTAAAGTGTTTAACTTACAATTACTCTCAAATCAAAATTTCAATAAAAGTGTAAATGTATATTTAATCTAACTAAATTACATGTACTAAAAATTTAGTAAACATAGTTAGTTAAGTAGAATATGTTAGAATATTATAATTATCTATATCAACATCCTCGTGTCTATAATATAATATAATCAAATCTGTATAATAATTGAATTTAGTTAGATATAGGTACCTAATAAGTTTCAAGAAATTTACTAAACGCTTAAAAATAATAATTAGCATAACAAATTATATTAAAACTTAAATAATTATAACAATTAAAGAAAGATATACACTTGGTATCTTTCGAAAGTCAACAAATATAATACTAATGGTATTTTATACACAATTGCCATTCATAAACGTACGATTTACTACCCTAAGTAGGACTAAGTGTTATCAGCCTTTTTCAAATTGGTTTCAATTGATCGTACCTGCATTCATTTCCCAATACATTTTAGTGTGTTTATTACAATGATAACTATATCTACAACAGCAGATATGTATCTAAAGTAAAATTTTACTAAAGATGTATAGAAAGAATAACTTGATTCATGAACCAAGTTAGCGTGATTCTGAGGGAAACCGCTGCAATCAAATTCCACTTCAAATCCTCGTGCCTGATCACGATTGCTTCGCCAAAAGTTTAAATTAAAATTATAAATTATCTGAGATATTTAAAGAACTAGCTATCCGGGATAAAAAGTAGCCTATGTCACATTCAATCAATCAATCCAGTACTTTTTGCGTGATTGACTGCCAAACATCCAAAAAAATAAACAAATCAACTATCTATACTTCTACACTAATATTGGGTAATCACTGGAACCACTGAACCGATTCTGAAAGTTCTTTCACTAATTATCCCTTAGTGCTATAGGCTACATTTTATTTGTTCGAAAATATCCATGGGCGAAGGCGGGGGCGGAAAGCTAGTTCATAATATTAATAAGATTATTTTATACAAATTAAAGCATTAGAATATACTGAACAAATTTTAGTATGGAACGTTAATAGAAAAACACTGTGAAATTCGTACTTCTACAGACTCTATACAGATATCACAAACAGCCAACGCTGATCACGTCGCTAGATATGCCAATGTCGACACTCTCGAGGCACTCTGGGAACTTTTCCTTGATAATTAAAGACAAAATTTAACTAAACTTAGAATAGTGCAATTATACTAAGTGGAGAATCCAAATAATGTTTATAATAGGTAAATTAACTGTAAAGATGTGCCAGGTGAAGCGGCACTCGTTGAGTTGGCAAGCCTGAAGGTCCTCGCACGTAGGTATAAGCAACGGGAGATCGTAGGAGCCTTTTTGGAGGTACTGATGATGGTCTGCTACATTCACGTCGACGACCCGAAGGAGACGCGGATTGAGCCCGGTTACCCAGCGTGAGGTTTTCGAAGAACCGTTTCAGTGTTCCGGCTGATTTGCGGCTGCGATGGTTGGGGCAGTCGCTCCCTGCATCACTGGTTGAACAGGAATGATCTTCTGACCGATTTCCACCGCTATCACTGCTGCTCGAACTGTCCAAAGAGCGACGCGATTGCGGCCTGGATTGTCTTGTCTGGCGATCTTCTTGCTCATCAGATGGTGGACACACCACGATCTGAGGCGTACATGACTCCCGTTTCATGCACATCTTCTTCTCTAACATGTTTCCGTTGGAGATCACGTGTTCAGTTTTATTTTTCATACCCATCTTTCCAAATTGTATTTTCAATATCCAAAGAACAATATTCGTAGTATATAGAACTTTTGCGAATTGCGTAAATATCTTTAGATTATGTAGGAGCGATGATTCGCTTGAAAGTTAGTTGTAAACTGGCGGGTACCAGCAAGTGGGGTTGTATTTAAAGAGGTTTTCACGCAGGCGCTTTGGGGAGGTCTCTAAATGCGGTGCACATCACGCGGACCAGGCTGCTAAGTGGGCGGTAGCTTACACGTGCATTTCCTTTATAACTTGTCAAAACAATACTCTACATAAATTGAAAAAAGTAAATAGATAAAAAGTAGATGAAAGATTATCTTGGCCTTATACTAATATTATAAAGAGGTAGTTTGTATGTTTTTTAAAGTTTTGATGTAGGGGGTAATATGCTATAGGCTATATTTTATTTCATTCGAAAATATCCACGGGCGAAGCCAGGGGCGGAAAGTTAGTAATAAATATAATGGACAACATTTCATTTTTCGTAAGGTACCAAAATTTGAAAACCGTTTGGAGATGACATGCTGAAAGCTTATTTTATTTATTTTTTATTTTTTATATCCTTTAATTATCGAGTTATTTTAAAAATACTGAAATATTGAAAAATAAGGATTAATAGGTGCCCTAATCTGTGCTAACCCTCTAATTTAAAAATACTAATGTCTGTTGGCTGAGTTGTTAGTTATTGAACTCAGTGTTGCCTTCTATTAATTTTAACCATTTTTATTCCATTTGAAGCTAAATTAATAATTATTATTTATATAAAATTATAAAAATACTTCTTTTATGTATATTTTTTTTTGAAAGTTTTGCTAGTTTCGAATGGGCTATCACAGGAAATAAATTTATGAGTGAAACTGCGAACAAAAGCTAGTGTATTGTTATACATTATGAATAATATTGTGGCGATTTGGCGAATTATTCGGAAACACGGGGCATTTCTACAGTATATTATACTCTTTGCATTTCTATAACGTATACTCTGTGGCTTGACTGACACTATTTTTAGTCCTAGCTAAGGTTTTTAGTTTATAAGTCCTCAGGATTTATAAAAATTCTAAATTGAATTAAAAATATAAAAACTCAACCAAAAATAAAATATAAAAATACGTGTCTCTTATTTTTTAATATATTTTTAATTAAAGTAATAAAAATGGGTGATTAAATGTTGTCCATTGAATGTCTGTTTGTTTGGAATTTTTAGTTTTCCGTCAATTAAGTCCTGTAGGCCCAGAAATGGCTGAACGTTATTTGATGTCCTTTGCATGTCTTTTATGGTATTTTTTTTAAATAAGAGTTTAAAAAATACTATTATTATTTTTGCAAATGTAAAATTGTTAATATAACGTCTTATGCAAAGTTTGTTTACCAAATAAGACAAATAATAAAAACACTTTAGATATTTAGCATGTTGCTTTCATTCAAAAAGCTTACAACCATTGATATATGCCACTATCTTCAGAATCAAAAACAATATTTATTTATGTAAATATATTTTTACTCTTTTTTTTCTTTTTTCACGGGTTATAGCTCCCGGGAACCTCGTAACCAACGGTAGACAAAGTCTTCCTCATTTAGCCGGTGATTTTTTGAGGTATGCCTAACGAGTGGCTAGCTCTGTTATATGTATATGGAAAAGTCTCTTTGTACGGTTTGTCGGATAATGTATTACAAAAACCCATTGGTACATGGTCGGATATGGGGGATCGAACCAGCGACTTCTCAGTTGTGAGCCGACGTCATTCCCACTCGACTACCGGCCCTTTATAATAAAATACTTTAAATATTTATACATACAGATATTTTTCAGACTATAGATACCTATATTTTATATTGTGTGCATGCTTGATATTTTCATTATAGGTATATAATAATAATACAAAATATATTTGCTGAAGCTGATATTTAATTAAATCTTGTCATACATATATATCAATTTTGTAGTCAAACGGTAGTGAACTAAAATCCTTTTTATTTTTACAAAATTTCAGTTAAGTAGCGTTTACATTCTATTTATCAAATCATGAAAAAGAGAGGCAGATTTTTACAAAAAAAAATTGTATCGATTGCTGAATTATATTTACACATCTTATCGCACATAATAAGCGCCGGGGATAGCAGCCGAATAAGTAATAGGTCCAGCGGCGTATGGGGAAACTACTGAAGCCACTCCGGAAGGATAAACGTAGTCTAAACCAGCAGAGTAAGTTAGATATTGTGGGGCTGGTGCTGGCGCTGGGCCTGGAGCTGGCTTAGGTGCTGCGAAGGCCATGGCCAACACGGCGAATAGAGCAAGCTGAAATATAGGTACATTAATAAAATAGTGTCTGAATTTGTTCACCGCTAAGCATGAAAGGAGGCGAAATTTTTTAATTTATATATTTTTATATTGGATTGTCTCTGCCTAGCAATTATGAAATAAAAGACCTCAGATTTGTAAAAAGTAAACTCCAAAAGTACTGGACACATTTGAAAAAATATTTGACTGTTATTTATGAAGCATCATCACTTCAGAAGGACAAAAGCTATATTTAAAGAAAAAGTATATTAGGGTTCCGTAAGACATTTTGGTAACTGAAATTGGAAAAGTTATGTTGCTTCAAAAATCCGAGGCGAATTGTTACCAATTATCATTATTTAAAATCTAACTTCGGAATATAAATATCTTATCGACTTCTTGTACTTCGGAAGGCACGTTTAGCTGAAATTAAATAGATGTCTCTGGCTAGTAAAGTAGCCCACATATGATCGAGATTGAATAAGTTGTAAATCATAGGATTTAGATCACATGCAATTCACTCACTCACACAGAAACACAAGATTCGATTAAACAAAGTGTCAAACATCCGTGTGTGTGTTTGACAGATCGTTCCGGTCATCGAAATCAACCACAAATACAACGATTTGAAAACGGATGGCGGACCGTTCAAATTGGACGAGTCTGTAGTCGATTTCGGCGGACCGTATGGTGGCGCGCCGGCTATTGGACGAATGAGTGGGCACCTTTAGCCGTATGTTATAGCATACATAACCTATCTATCTAATACTAGGCGTATGTACTTACGATTTTGGCGAACATTTTTGGAGAGGATGATTCAGTGAACTAACCGAATTGTGCTTCTGAAATGAGTACCTGAGCCTTATATACTCAAATTTCTGACCTTGATCTTTGATGTCGTCCAAACATTGTCAACTAAGGTTCTACACAATGTACTGCCCGTGCGCATGCTAAATGCATTCTTATCTATAACGGCTGAATTTTAATGGGAATGCAGCTAGTGTTTTTGGGACCCTGCTGCAGGACAGCGATCTTGATAGGGTTTTTCATGTATAAGTAGTTTCTAAATGTTTATTTATATATTTGTTTTATTAGTTGTTGTTGTTTTTGAAATAAATTATTTATTGTAGGATACAAAGGTATAGTGTTCGCAAAACTATCCGCACCTTAATACACTGCGGTGTAGCCAGAGATATTGGAAACAATTTCTACATTTAGCGAGTTGCACACATTTGGCGGTTAGTTAGTCGTTGCCTTAATATATTTGCTATACATGCCTTCCGAAACACGAAGCGTCGATTAAGGTACATAATTTATGTATGTGTAATAGATTGTCTTTTATAGAAATTCAATAAACAGAAAACAGATTAAAAGTTATGGAATGGAAATTACATTTTGATTTTATTATTATTATTCAGCGTAATTTCAAAAATTGAGATAATATTTTTTAGGTTCACACGTAGCTCGCTTACGGACTGTAGCAGGTAATTCTCATTGCGCGCCCTTGCAAACGTTTAGATGACATTACAATAGTATCCTGCATCTCCTTATAAGGCGATGAGATCATTGGGTTATCCAGAGCAGGATCTCGATTTGGTAGCAGGATCTCGATATTATTTTGAGGAAAAAAAAACGATAGCAATGTCCTCTTTGAAGGATGTAATGTTATTGTTGTTATTCATGGATTTTAAATGATATTTCGTTACGTTAAAACTACATATAGCTTTCGATCTTCGGGTAATTCTGATACTTGAACAGCTTCTTCGCACATGTTTCAGTTTTCCGATTAATTTTCATGACAATCGAAATTTATGAATTCATTACATGTCTTTACATAGTCAATGTACCTAACAAAATATTCTCAAATATTCAAACTTTTCATTATTTACTTACAGATAAATTGACTCTACATGTATTGTAGACTAAAATAAAATGTTCAAACGCCTAGGAAAAAACATATAGTTCTTTATAGTTTGAGAGAGACAGTACATCAATCGATAAGTATATTTTTATAGAAAACCCAAAAATGGAGACCAGTTAAAAAGTACCCAAAATGGATAAAATAATTTCGTGAAACTTGTTTTTTTTTGTTACAGAGATTGGAGGTCCGGAGATAAACATAACATACCCGGGAAAACATCTCATTCCCCCGCTACCCGTGGGGCCTATACTGACTTATATCTCCTATAGGGGTAGGTCTTATTTAAAAAAATATCTTAATTCCTTCCTTAGGGTTCAAGCTTACTCCGTATTATATTTAATCAAAATCGGTTCAGTGGTTTAGCCGTGAAAGCGTAACAGACAGACAGATTTACTTTCGCATTTATAATATTAGTATGGATAAGGTTACCTAATACAAGTTCACAATCATCGTGTTCTATAGCTATCTTACCTTTAGTTGATGTGTTGACATTTTTTTGGAAATACTTTTAAATTATAGCTGTACGATTTATTTTATACCTAAAAGAAAATTTTATAATATATAATTATAATTTAATTAAATTTTACAAATTCCCGCGAAAACGATTGCAAACCAACAAAATGTGACAAAAGTGACAAAAAATGACAAATTAGTCAGTAACACATTGACAAAGAGTTATTATAATATAGTATGTGGTTATTTGTTTGTGACGTCTTTACCCGTTTGCGGTCACGTGATCGGAAGTATGAATAAGATTTTTCACTTCGATATTAAAAAATAAATATTTATTAAACAAATAAATAAACATTATTATAAGTGATTATACGTTATTTATAAACTATATAAAAATATGATTGTGTATTTATTTTCTTTCACTATCAACACACCTATTGTATCAGTGGCCGTCGATCCCGGGCCCGGTCAATGGGTTATTTTATAAAAAAATATAGCTTAAAAGAACTGGACACTCGTTAGGTATATTCCGCTGAGTAACCGTGAAGATATAAATATATGGATAACAATTACATATTTTATCTACTTCTAGTAAATAGCAACAGGGCCCGCTCTTACCGGCTCTCAATACAAAAAAATAATAAATCAACTAAATAGGTAAATATTATTTTACTTCAAAACAATACCTTTTTTATTTCTTCACGGGTTGCCTTACCGTGTTATGGACCCAGGGTACCCAGCAGAAGACCAAGTGTTCCTCTTTTATCTGATGGTATTTGTGAGGCATTGTGGTTATTGGTATTTTAGATGGAAAAGAAGTGTGGTTTGTCGGATATTTTTTTTAATTAGGTATAAAAAGTCCTTTTTTACATAGAATATTAGTAATAAGTGTAATCAGTTCGAAGTAGCATGCATTTGATTGATTTACTGGTATTATTACGTAAATTGCTTCGATTATATTAATTCTGCGAACGATAGACAGGTACGCTGTCTCACAATACATTGTCTTCATAATTTCGCAAGATCATGTATAGAGAATAAGAAATTTTTTATTAAACTAATTTTCCATGAACAATTCCTTCGCATCTGTTGTCCTAGTGGTAGGCAGACAGCAGCGTCTCGTGTTTGATCTTTTTATCTACGACGGAACGGAAACGGTATATGCGTTTGAGGTAAGAGAAGAGGTTGTGTGTTTGTGAGGTTGTATGTATGTTACCATTTCTCTCCAAAACGGTTGAACCGATTTTGATGCGGTTTCTTCGGTCACTTCAGAGCAGGTACGTAGATATGTTTAATTAAAATCGGTTAAGCAGTTTCCAATATATACAGGATTCATCAGAGCCTGTGAAGGGAGCTCGGCCTTTATTAAAAAGCTAGCAACTTCTAGTTTGTACTCAAATATTTATAAACAATCATAAAACTGCTATCAATATATTCTACGAGTAGGTATTAATGTATATTAATTTACATATTTAATATTTCACTATAAGATTTAATTAACGTCATTGTTTAGTATTGTCATATTTAAAGAGCCCATATCATGTAGGTATATAAATTTGTATGGGGATAAACTATTCCAAATTTCTTTGTAAATAATCCATCTGTGTTACTGTAATTTAGCATATAGTTACCTATTCAATATATTTAAGTGAAATAACCGTTATTTTTTCAATTGGTTTTTGAATAGAAAATATGGGTGGTAAAATAATATTTTGCCCTTGTTTTTTCTTTCACGAACTTTATTAATATTATTTACTTTATTATTTTTGACTAATTAAAAAATCATAAAATAATAATTATTTTGAATTTTCAATAAGCTACAAAAAACGCGATGTAGGTATATAATTGAAGGGCACTTTAAAAAAAAATAAGAGCTTTGTGATATAGATTGTGAAAGAGAAAATGGGGGCAAAGTTTAACCACCCATATTTCCTATTCAATAAAACCCAGTGAAAAAATTACAGCAATTTCACTTAAGGGGCTCCCTGTACCAAACGGCCTTGAAAATATGAATAGCATGGGGCCTCAGCCGCTTATGTCGAATACGCTAAGTGTGAGTAGAGAAGCGATAGTGTAAGTACCGCCCCTCTTTCTGGAATTTCTATGTGATTTAGTATTCTTATTATTAAATTATGTAATAATAGGTTGTATAAAAAAATTTAAAAGTGTAATGTTTAGAGCATAAAATTGTCCGTTCATTGGTGTAAACCCCAAATAAAAAGGACTTCAAAGTATAAAGTAGATGCACGTAATAAATCGTTACTATAAATATTGACCCTGTTTATATATACAAGTTTTATAATTATTTAAAACAAAAATAAAATAAAATAAAAAGTGGAAAGACAAGTTGAGATATTAAAGAACTTTTTTGTATACATATTTATTTTTTAGTCTTTGTAATTAACGAGAAGAGATCCTCTAAAAAGTACCTTTTACGGTTTTGGTATGGGAACTGCCTTAATATATTCTAAATTACAGTGATACAGGTGGATTATTTACCTACAGAGAAATTGGGAATAGTTTATCCCAGAAAAATTATGGATATAGGAGCCTTAATAGAAATCTCAATATCAATGATAAATGTACACAAATAAAGCTTATATGGCGCGTTCTTTAGTAAACTGACAATAATGTCAAAGCCAAATTTATTTACCTATTTATATACACATATAAAGTTACCAAAAATGTGTCTCTGAATACAAAACGGTTAGTATTTTTTACTCATTGTTTATAACATATTTTACAAAGGAGACCTAATTAAGATTCTATTCTCGTTTACACATTTGTCTGTGCTCATAATTTACATGGATTCCAAGTGAGGCTTATTTAGATTTTCCGTTATTGTTTTATATCAAGGACGTATAATTCCTATAAAGGTTGCAGGAAAATGAAAATGAGACCAGTACCATTGGATTCACATAGCAAGTGTTCTTTAATTATTGTGAGAAAATAAATTGAAATACATAATCATGATCGCCAAAATTGTGAGTTAATTTTAATTTAGCATTACATACTTATTTACTGTTAATGCATTCATCAAAGCCGTAGGATTAATGGCAATATTAGACTTACTATATAGTATTAACTATAGTATCTCATTTATTGTGGTCATATAATATTACTAGCTGTGCCTTTACGACTGCTCCGCTCCTTTCCTCAAGAATTGGGCTATAAATTGCAAATATTTTTTCAAATCCAACTGGAAGTTTCAGTGATTAGAGCGTTCAAACAAATAAACAAAAAAAACTCTTCAGTTTTATTATTAGTAGGTATAGTATGACACGGGTTATGAATATAATCCCTTGTCACCATTACCACATTTTTAGCCAGTTTATAAATAATTTTAACATTTGTTACTTAAGGTGGCCACACATTCGTCCAATCCCCGGCCGGTCGCCGTACGGTCCACCGAAACCGACCACAGTCTCGTCCAATTGTTGTACGGGCGGCCCACCATCCGTTTTCAAATCGTTGTATTTGTGGTTGATTTCGATGACCGGAACGATCTTTCACACACACACCCATCCACACGACTTTGTTTAATTGAATCTTGTGTGTCTGTGTGGGTGAGTGAATTGCATATAATCTAGATCGTATGATATACATTGCTAATGTGTGCCCTGTCTTCAATCTCGATCATACGGCCACCGGGCCGAAATACTACTTTAGTCTTTAGACTTTATTAATACTAATACTTTATTCATGTCGAAACAGCTGAACAGATTTGGATGAGTATTACCCTTGAAAGTTGATGAATCCACAATAATTAATTTTATTATTATAGGACAGTTTCTAAAAGTACTGCTCGGAAGAGTAACATGCATGACAAATGGGGCCATAGTACTTTTATCTATGGATATCATAGTTGTAGGTAAATATTAAATGGGTTGATAATTTGCTATAAGTTTGCTATAAGCTATTTAGACTTTAATCTTTAATTTTGTTTAATTTTAAAGTGTACATAATCCGACAAACCACACTTAGAGGCTTTTCCATCTAAATATACCTCAACAGAACTGGCCACTCGTTAGTTATTGCCTCACAAACGCCACGAGGGATACTTGGTCTTCAGCTGGGTACCCTGGAACCGTAACACGCTTTCGGGAGCTGTAAGGCAACTCGTGAAGAAAAAAAAAATGAGCCGTCATGGGACGCCTGGCAGATGTGAAACATCGTGTGTGTACAAGTAATATGCATAAAAGATAATATTATTACAGGAATTAAATATAGCCTAATGAAAAAATGAAGTATTACGAATTTCTTACAGAAAATGGTAACTTTATTTAATTTTTTTTTTTAATAAACAATAAAACCCGTCGCCACACCGTACACTCTACTACACATAAAATATATATATATGTATACCTTAGTATAGCGTGCGCAAGCGTCGCCACGCCAACAATTCGGTTTACAAGTGAGCCTATAGATGTTTCACATCAAAAAACAAGAAATATAAAGTACAACTAAACAAAAACACATCTTCACGGCCTTTATACCTTGCGGTGTGGCCAGATACACCTGCAGTAACAGTGTCCACTTTTTGCCAGTTTTACATATTGAATAGAACAGGTGGCAAGCCCGTTGCTGCACTTAATGGACCTAGATGTGTCACTTCTTTAACAGACGTAAATATCTGTTATTTCAGAAGAAGTGCGGAGTGCTTTACGTGACCTTCGGAGCACATGATAATTATTACAAATAAATCTATTACGACTTGAAATTCGTTCAAGTATGTTGGACAATTCGCTACGTAAATGACGGCTTAGCAATGACAGTACCACCTGTCTATGATTAGAATTTTGTCATGAGTCAACAATCAACGCGCCATTTACAAGTGGTCACAAAAAATATTATTGTTTTACTGGGAAAATACTACGATGTTACAATTTGTGCTGTATTATCGATACCGCGTGTCTGTGTCTGCGAGTAGAATGAAAAGGTTGCGGATGCGGATTTCACAGAATTTTTCGAGACAGTTTATTGAATTTAAAAAACTATATTATTTTGATGAATAGCAGGTATAAAATATCATTTAGGAAACAATTTAATTTATTATTAAATCAACAAATAATCTGAAGTAAAAATCTAAATTCATAGGGTTTTCAGAGCAATAAAGAAAGTCTTTAGTAATGGGATTCGACGTACTTGTGCATAGTTAAGCCCCGCCTAGCTATATTTTAATTTGCTCTTTGGAGTGTCCATGGATTTTCTATTTTAAATTCAAATAATATCTATATAGAAATTTGAAAATACTAAAAATAAGGATGGCAAAATTTAGAATACATAGGTAGATATAGCAAACATTTTATACAGTCCATAATATAGTGTCCAAATATTTTTTATGGTTTGTCAGATTATGTACATATGTTTTTAATAAAAAAAAACCAATTGTACACTCGTTAGGTAAAGCCACACAAATACCATCGGCTAAACGAGGGAGACTTGGTCTCCCGCTGGATACCCTGGGTAACACGGATACGGGAGCTGTAAGGCAACCCGTAAAGAAAGAAAAAAAAGATAAAATATGTTTCCACCATTAGTGTTTTTCATACAGATAACTCCGCATTTTATCGTTCTTTAAAATATTGGACTAGACAAATATACAATAAGAAAATGTGAAAAAAAAATGTTTTCCTTTCTTTTTCAGGTATTTTTAATGGCACTATTCGCTTTAGCAGCTTCCAGGCCTCAATTGTATTCAGGATATGGTTATGGTGACTATTCTGGCTACTCCGCAGGGTACCCTAGTTACGGGTACTCAGGATACTCAGGGTACTCAAGCCCTTACTCGTACAGCGGGTACAACACACCATATTCTACCGGCCCCTACGGTTATGGATATGGATACTATTAAAAGATAATCTAAGGAACCACCCATCATCAAGATAATTATTGCTAAGATTTTTTTTAAATATTTAGATATAGGAACACAAATTCGAAATACCCTATCAGAACACCTGTAATTATTGGCCATAAACTTAATTTTCTTATAAAAAAACCTCTATGGGACGCGGCTCAGCCGGACATTGTGA
Source organism: Nemapogon koenigi (assembly GCA_963924495.1). Classification (NCBI taxonomy): domain Eukaryota; kingdom Metazoa; phylum Arthropoda; class Insecta; order Lepidoptera; family Tineidae; genus Nemapogon; species Nemapogon koenigi. Next base: position 6,714,992 of record OZ004640.1, on the reverse strand, counting down.
TATCTATATAAGATTTATTCGCATCAACTACTGTGAATATATTAACTTAAGTTAGAAGATCAAGGGCACTTTTTATCAAACGATTGCGGGCGTGGTCGATTGTATAAAAGCCACTTCAGCATCATAACCATTATCACTTGTTCAAGCTCGAGCAAAGAAATCAGTAACAATGTTCTTCAAACTGGTAAGTTAAAGTGCAAATTGCTGTTTCTAATTTTCTTATTTTATGCCTAATTCTCATAGGACTAAGCGTACAGGATGCATCATTACTTTCCCAGAGCCAGATATTATATAACATATAATAATAGTATGCTCTCGACCGAATAGATTTGGTAGATTAAATTTTTGGTTTCGAAACATTCTCGAATTCTTGATATTCTTTATTGCCTATCTTCAGTAATTAGGGATTTTTTGTGCTAAGTGCCTAATTTGAACCCAACGGCCTTCAACTTATACAAAAGCTTTTCAGTTTTAATTTTTAAAATCAAAATACTATTTTGTTTAGTAGGTATCTAGTTACAACCCTAAGTACCCTATTATAATATTAAATGACCCGCCCCTAAATTCTCGAGGGAATGAGATATAACAACTGACACGTTGGGGCCGCCGGCCCAAACTTTATCTGTGCAGCAAAAATCACGTTAACTGTCGAATATTCATAGTTTATTAATTTCTCTATTTTTTACAGTTTGCCCTCTTCGCGTTGGTGGCTGCTGCCATGGCTAGCCCTAACCCCAAGCCCGACCCTCAATTTTTGGCTTACTCATCTCCGGGTGTGGTGCCTGCTGTAGGCTACTCAGGCTATGCCCCTGTAGCCTATTCGTCGCCTTACGTCGGTGGAGCTGTTCCTTATGCCTACTCTGGATACTATGTGCGCTGATGATCACTTTCGAACAACAATGTACAAACGATTTGCTAGAATTTTGACCCCGACTTGTCCAAACTGATCTTTCTAAATAAACTAAAGCATTTTTCTTTATTAATTGGTTTTATTTGCATTTAATTTATCAATAAATAAGTATGTACTCGATATATCAATACAAAATAGTCAAGTGCAGCGACAGACTTGGTAATAATATGGTGCTCGCTAAATGTGAACGTTTTTACCATGCATTAGTGTCTATGGCTACACCGTAAGGCATATATTGTCCAATTTACAACTTACCGATAACACAAGGCAACTAGTGAAGATATAAAAGTTTACTTCTGCCGCTCTGATTTTTAGAGTTCCACACTAAAACAAAAAACTCATCTAGTGTCCATCCGCATATCCCAGTCTGTTTAAAATTTTGAAAGGAATTGGATGATATTTTTTACACTTATAATAGATATCTCAATTTTAACCTAACAAAATATTATATACACTTTTAATTTTATATAGAGTGGAGTCTCATTGAAAAGGTATATTGAGATTATTAAAAAGTTTCATTAACCATTTTTAGGGCTTTATACATCCGATGACAAAACGGAACCTTTATAGGATCACTCTTGTGTTGTCTGTCTGTCTGTCCGTCTGTCACAGCTCATTTTCGTCAAATCTACTGGATGAAAGAGGTTGAAATTTGATACATATTATGTAGAGTTTGATGACCTAATCACGGACGTATAGCGTGAATAATGGAATTTCGATTTTGGGCAAAAAATAAAAATGGATTGTTTTTTTTAAAGTGACATATCAGATGAAAGGGTTCGTTTAATAAATACAAATATATTTAAAATGCCTATGTATGCATCTTTAATATAACTTAAACTATTTAAAATTACATTAAAGAAAAATATACGAAAATTTAGCGTTCTATTCTCTATCTAATCAAGCACTTGGCCAGCTTCTCTTCTTCAATCCAAGGAAAGATTAGTGATTTATTGTTTCAAGAATAGTGTGTACATTTGACTAGAAAATAAACCTTTTAAAAAAAAGTGTACCGACTTCAAAAAATTGTACTGAAAAGTAAGAAATAATAAAAATTTCGTCGTAGAATTTGAAGACGGTTGGTGCCAAATTAGAAACAACTTAGTTCCCAAATTCACTAATATAGACAATTCATTAGGAACCTACGATCATCAGTACAAACACAGATAATATTGAACAGATCTTTATGTCCCTAGATGTTTACTTAATTAGGTATCCTAATTTGGCACCAACCGTCTTCAAATTCTACGACGAAATTTTTATTATTTCTTACTTTTCAGTGCAAATTTTTGAAGTCGGTACACTTTTTTTTAAAAGGTTTATTTTTCCCTTTTAAGTGATTTTGTTGCCCTGAGAAATAAATAATAACGCAACTAAAAAAAAAATATGGAAAATTTAAAAAAATACTGCGGTGAATGGGATTTGAACCTCGAGCAATGTGCATCCTGCGCTGCATCCCATACCTTTAGCCGCTAGACCACCGTCGATACGAAAATTGACAACTTCGTGTCAATAGCAACCGTTGCTTTTCTCTGATATAATTTTCAGCAGTAAACAGAGACAAATTACTGAATTTCTGAAAAATTACTGAACCGATTTTCGTCATATGACTGTGAGATAATGTCAAGAAGTTATTATATCCTTAAAAAAATAAGTCGGTACATATTTCATCGAGATATTACGAAAAATTTACTTATAAGGTCAGTTTTTTCAAAATTTCTGAAAAACTAAAGAACCAATTTTTATGAGATAAAAATGGGACCAATCCGGAAGAATTATCTGTCGATTAAAAAAGAAACCATCAAAATCGGTTCACAACTGGCGGAGTAATCGATGTACATACATACAAAAAAATAAATAAAAAAATACGGTCCGAATTGAGAACCTTCTCCTTCTTTTTTTTTCGAAGTCGGTTAAAAACAAGCAATGTCAATTTTAGTTTTGGACAAAAAGAGCTGAAGCCCACAAAGAAAGTATTTTAATACTCTTATTTTTTCTTTATTTTGGGTTTTTCTTTAGGTTATATAAGTTGTAAGTATTTTTCCTAGGGTTAGTTTGACCATAGAAAATAAGAAACGGAGTTGTTTTAGTATGTGTGTGATGTAGCTTAAGATGAAACTATATCACACATGCATATTTTCAGCACGAGATGTGTAATCTTTTTCAAGTTGTAAAAGTTGTAATTAAAACGTGAGTACGATTATTTCTCCAGGTGTCAGGTTACGTGTCCTGTCCAGAAAGTATTTTGAATAATCCTAGTTTCTAGATACTTATTCGATTGAAAAAAACTGAAATAAGCTTTGTTTCCAAGCCAAAGCCAAGTCAAAGTTTACCTACTTCCACATCATGGAAGAGAAATAAAAATTACATCTCTTTATTTATTTCTTATTAAAACAATATTCATTAATATAATATATACCGACTAACAAGGTTTAAATAGTAATAAAAAAACACAGGGAACCCCATGAGTACCTCTCTAATCATGAATATGTAGTGATACATACTCATAAGTAGAAAACCTTCTCGAAATTACTGTTTAAAGTGCCAAGAAGCGTTTCCTTGTTGCATTGCTATGCTAATACGTTGCCCTTGGTATGCTCCAGGCCTCTTATCACCTGAAATGCCGATTAGACGAGATGATAATTCCTTATATAATTTCTTTACTTTTATTTTATTTTGTATTTTTTTTATTTATATTTATTTGCCCGATACACACTTGACCGGTTTAATGCGCTCGCAAATTCTAATTATTATCTAATTACAAAAACAATGACATCATATAGACAGATATCGAGATTGTTTACTTCGTGTTTAGTTCGCCAACTAGGTTAAACCTTTGGAAAAATGAGTAGGTGCCCTACCGTACGTCATTTGAGTTGGTCACGTTTTAATTATTATATGACAAATGTAGAGAGGACGCCTCTCTTATTATACTTTATCGAATACGACGGTTAAGTTTCATAAGACCGCGGTGGCACGTGCAATTCCAGGAATACAACTCGTGGTACTATTAAAAGATTTTAAAAGAGTTTATTATGTATTTTGTAACGGTTATAAACGCTCAACGTGTTTGAGTTTAATTTCATTGTCAAATTTAGTGCGTCGTGGCCGGGTTCGAATCCCGTCACTTCTTTAACATAGTAATAATTTTTTTATAAGAAATGCGGGCGTCTGCTTTGTTTGCCCTCTGAAGCACGAGAAGACGATTAAAGTGCTTAGCATTTTTGGCACGAGTGAGACTTGAACCCGGGTCGTACCGGTTTGAAGTCCAACGCTCTACCAATACGCTATCGACTCATTTTGAAATTAGATAGGTAATAGGAAAATAATTTCAATATCTCAAACTTTTTTTAAATCTTGAGGAAAAGTTTCATGTTTGAAATATTTTTGGTCCAAATTGTTTTATGACTAGATGACCCGTGCGAATACTTCGCATCGTCAGTTGGGTCAATATTGTTGTCACAGTTCAACTGATCTCCAATAGAAGGCGTTTTTTGCAAAATAAATAAATTAGTCTAATTTTAAAAGATTTATTTCATTTTGGTTTGTTTGTTTATTTTTCGTCATTATTAGAGTGAAATCTTCAAAATGGCGTATCAAATATTAATATTGATACAGTATTCAGGGAGATATTTGATACATACAAATATATATATATATAGATATAAGATGCAAACGTAGAACAAATTAAGGGAGGCTATTAGTGTAAGCTATAAAGCTAGTATAATATGAACAAATCCAAAAGTTTTTGGCGTACACCCCATGCCCATATATATATATATTTATATGTTCAGGTAAAACCTTAAACTCCATCATTCGGTCTTCCAAGTTTCCACATTACCTACCATAATATTCATCAACAATAACTTTCTATGAAACATCTGCCAACACTGTACCGGAAAATGGGGCGCTGAAAAATAATTGCTTGAGATAAGATGATGTTGTGACTAAAATGAAGAAAAGTAGTTTACACTGGTTAGGACACGTTGAAAGAATGAAGGATGAAAGATTAACTAAAAAGGTTTATATGGCTGAAGTGAAAGGAAATGCAGGCAGAGAACGACCTAGGTGTAATTTTATTGAACATATAAAAACGTATTGATCGATGAAAATATTAAAAGTACATACAATCGCCGAGCATGTATGAAAGGTATGATGAATATAAAAGAAGCGAAAGAGGTATGTCAGGATCGTTTGGGATAAAAGGAGTGATGATAGATAGTTGTAACATATTTCGTATTTCTTCTCCTGAACTTTGTGCAGCGGGCACAGCAGGTTTTAGTTTAGTATTTTTCTCTCCTCTCCACAGTCGGCCCCTTATAACTGAGGATCGTGACTCCGACTGATCATCTACTCCTCCATAATCTTCTTCCATCGGCTGCGGTCCTTTGCCTGATGAAGGACTGTGGTAATAGAGGTGTCCAGGTTTTCGGACACTTAATCGGACCATCGTTTAGGGCTTCGTCCATCACCACAAGCCCGGTTAGTTTCTAAGGTTCCGTAACCAAAGGGTAAAAATGGAAACCCTATTACTAAGGCTCCGCTGTCCGTCCGTCTGTTTGTCACCAGGCTGTATCTCATGAACCGTGATAGAATTTTCACAGATGATGTATTTCTGTTGCCGCTATAACAAAAAAAAACAGAATAAAATAAATATTTAACGGGTTGTATGGGAATACAACAAACGTGATTTTTTGCTCGTTTTTGCTCGATATTGATAACGGCAACAGGTAAACGCTTGAAATATCACAGAATATTGAGTTATATTATTCACTTTAATTATTAACTTAAAATAAAATTAATATTTTAGGGGGGGCTCCCACACAACAAACGTGGTTTTTTTAAGAGCCCCAAAAATTTTTTTAACCAAGATATTTGATTTTGGCTTGATTCTAGTTCATTCACTTATAATTTTTACATAGACGTGAGCGTCATGCCATCATGATACTCGTTAGTAACTAAGTAGTTATTGTTACACCCACGCATCTGTGTTGACAATTCTTTATAAAGCAACGCCCGGTTCAAGTACTTGTTGCTGTTTTATTTTGCGAGAGATCAAGGGCAAGATTCTTGATTATAATGATCTAATTCAGTTCCTCATCATTGTTGTTTAGTATATAAATAACGTTTAATTTAATTTCATATCATACACTTACCGTGTGACAATCATTCAACATGTTCTTCAAATTGGTGAGGAAATATTTAATTAATATTTTATTTTTTTGGCGAAACTACCAAATGGTGTAAATATTAGTAGTGCTTTATTATGTTTGGTTTAGAAACTTCGCCCATATTATATTGATATCACAACTGCCTGAGTTATCTATTAATACACTTGTGGGAAAATACGAATATTATATATTAGCTTTCACTTTTTCACGAATTTTCCAATATTCCGGGCAACTTTTAAAATTTTCTTTTCAATAAAAACCTGATTTAAACATTTAAAAAAATAACCAAATCAAAAGAATGAATGATGGCAAAGGACAACCTAGGTGTACTTTTATTGAATATTGCACCACGTTAATGGTTACTGCTCCGGTCCTTTGGGTCATAGCGTGATGTTATATAGCTATATTCCTCAATAATTGGACTATCATATGCAAAAATATTTTTTCAAATGCGACTGGTAGATATAGAGATTAGCGCGTACAAACAAACAAACATACTCTTGAGCTTTATTTACTAATGAGATTTGCTTTGGATTCACCCGCGGGGCCCATGCTACCTTTCACTGTGTTCTTTCCTAGGATTCAAGCTTTCTCAGTATTCAATTTCATCTAAATCGGTTCAGTGACTTAGCTGAAAATGTAACAGACAGACAGACTTAATTATAATATTAGTATGGATTATTAAATACTCACTTAGATAGCTGAAACTTTCATCAAAATTCATTCAAGCGTATTCTGGACTCACATTGAATCTAATATAGTAATAGACAAATAATAAACCTTTTAAAAAAAAGTGCACCGACTTCAAAAATTTGCACTGAAAAGTAAGAAATAATAAAAATTTCGTCGTAGAATTTGAAGACGGTTGGTGCCAAATTAGGATACAAAATTAAGTAAATATCTAAGAACATAAATATCTGTTCAATATTATATATTATGTTTGTACTGATGATCGTAGGTTCCTAATAAATTATCTAGATTAGTGAATTTGGGTACCTACTAAGTTATTTCTAATTTGGCACCAACCGTCTTCAAATTCTACGACGAAATTTTTATTATTTCTTACTTTTCAGTGCAAATTTTTGAAGTCGGTGCACTTTTTTTTAAAAGGTTTATTTTACCCTTTTAAGTGATTTTGCTGCCTTGAGAGACAAATAATAACGCAACTAAAAAAATATTGATGGTAAATTAAAAAAAAATACCCCTGTGGATGTGATTTGAACCATGTAATGTGCTTGTGCATCCTATGCAGCCCATTACGTTTAACCGCTAGACTATCGTCACGAAAATTGACAACTTCGTGTCAATAGCAACCGTTGCTAAGGCTTTTTCTGATACATAATTTCAGCCGAAAACAGAAATTAATTACTGAATTTCTGAAAAACTACTGAACCAATTTTCGTCATATGTCTGTGAGATAATGTCAAGAAATTATTATGTCTTGAAAAAAATAAGTTGTCAAAAACGGTACATATTTTATCGAGATATCAAGAAAAATGTACTTATAAAGTCAGTTTTTTCAAAATTTCTGAAAAAGTAATGAACCAATTTTTATGAGATAAAAATGGGACCAATCCGGAAGAATTATCTGTCGATTAAAAAAGAAACCATCAAAATCGGTTCACAATTGGCGGAGTTATCGATGTACATACATACATAAAAATACGGTCCGAATTGAGAACCTTCTCCTTCTTTTTTTGGAAGTCGGTTAAAAATTAAATATAGCCAGCCCTCTTGTCCCACGGCCTCGCTTCAATTTTATTTATTCATATTGCTGAATCCCCCACACATGATCGCTTAAATTCCTCTTGTCACAAGAGGTCTGGCTTGTTTCTCACGCAATTATTTACTTAGGTTTTATTGTAAGATATTTTATGTAAGTAATTTAATTGTGTAACAGAATCATAAATATACTCTGTAACGACGACTACAGGTCACAAAGAATCTCGGTTCAGTAGTTTTCGGTTACAGTGCCTGTCGTAGCCTAGTCGGAGGGCTATGAGACTCTTATTGTAGATGAGAAGGTTTAGGCTAAGGGCATCTCGGGGTCGTAGAGTGTCTAGTAGTGTACAATATGCCTAGGGTCTTTAGGCTACCTAGATCTGTGAGTACTGTTACAACTCATAATAGTATCCTATCGCGGAATAAGCAAATGGGAAGCACACAGCACGATAAATATCTGCAGTGGATTTGTCACCTGTCGTATATCTTTTGAGTAACAACGTATGTGGAAAAAATGCTTCTGTTGACTTTTTTAACAAACAAACAAATCTTCACGGTATTTATACCTTGCGGTGTGACCAGTAAAAGCTCAATTTTTTGCCATATTAAACAGAACAGGTGGCTAGCATTTAATGGACCTAGTTGTGTCACTTCTTAGACGTAAATATCTGTCATTTTTATAAGAATTGCCAGCCGAAGCACGAGGAGTCGATTAAAGTACATATTCGTAAAGAAAATTGTTGCTTAGCATTTTTGACACGACTGGGAATTAAACCCGGGACCAAATCTTTTTTTCTACATTTCAGTTTGCCCTCTTCGCGTTGGTGGCTGCTGCCATGGCTAGCCCTAACCCTAAGCCCGACCCTCAATTTTTGGCTTACTCATCTCCGGGTGTGGTGCCTGCTGTAGGCTACTCAGGCTATGCCCCTGTAGCCTATTCGTCGCCTTACGTCGGTGGAGCTGTTCCTTATGCTTACTCTGGATACTATGTGCGCTGATAACTATATCTAAATAACAGAATGTAGATACAGATGATTTGCTAGAATTTTGACTTGATTAAATTTCATACTTCTTTCAGTATTTTTGTTATTTTATTTATTGCCTTTACAAATAATAATTAGTACAATGAGATTACATTTGGTCCACTTAAGTATATCATGGACACCATTTTTTTTAAACAACAGAATATTAGTATATATTATTTTTTACATAGCATAGGTATTATATTATACCTTGCGGTGTGGCCAGTAAAAGCTCAATTTTTTGCAATATTGAACAGAACAGTTTTTTTTAATATTGTTGCATTTTTTGCAACTGTACCCACATAATAAGAATATAATTTAATACCTTTATTTTTTGCATTAATTTGAATGTGTATTTTTAACCCCCGAACGCAAAAAGAAGGGTATTATAAGTGGTTATAAGTTTAACGTGTGTATCTGTCCATCTGTGTATATGTGTATGGCATCGTAGCTTCTAAACCACAAAACGTGTTCTAAACGGATGAACAGATTTTGATTTAGTTTTTTTTATTGAAAGGTGATTTGATCAAGAGTATTCTTAGGTATGATTCAAGTAAATCTGTTCAGCGGTTTGAAGATCATAAGCTTTTTTCTAGTTGTTAAAGGGATGTGAACAACTTCTACTAGTCTGGTTCATTCTAAATTTAGTATCCTGTGACTTCATAACATGGTAACCTTGACCTGATACTTCAGCATCATCTGGAATCAGCAGGATAACCAACTGCTCACCAACTCAGGGTTTTAATTAAATTTTAATTTTTTCTTATCATTATTTATAATTAAAGAGTAGAAACTCTAGGTCGGTGGGGTTCAAATGCAAAAAAGTTTATTAAAGATATATCCCCACGACTGATCATCTCTTCCTCGCTCAACGAATCATCATCGCGTTTATTTAGTTATTTTTAATGTTTAGATTAGGTTTTTATATTGTTATGTGAATAAATAAATATTTTTAAAAAAAGAGTCATAAGGTAAGCAAAATAATAGGTGTACAATAATTAAAAAACATAATATGTAGGCGGACGAATTTATTGTGAGACCTTAGAATATCACACGCCATATTCGTTGTACAGCGTTGAATAAACCTCATACAACCCACTTTGCAAACCCTAAGGGTGCTGCAGCTGCTGGATACCCATACGATAATTGGGTTAGCGGTGCATAGCCTGGAGCATAGCCTGGAGCATATCCTGGGGCGTATCCTGGAGCCAATCTGGTTGGGTATGCCCAAGGATCTGAATATAGAAGTGGGGGTTTATATGCCGGTGCTAAGATGGCCGCATCTGGCTCAGGAGCTGGTGCAGCCACGGCAAACGCCAACATTGCGAATAAGAACCACTGAAACAAAAAACACATAGTTTATTGTTGAGGAATCGTGATTTGTATAACATTCATATTATTTCAAATATACCCACGGCTAAAAGAGGAACGCTGGGCACCCTGGGCTCAATAACACGGTTTCGGGAGCCATAAGGCAACTCGTGTAGAATATATATATATATACATATATTAAACAGTCGCGTCTTTACCAAATGTATTGTGGTGCTTTTCATTGAAGGAGCCTAGGCAGAAAATATGAGTTTGTACATTATTTCTTTTACAAAATCATTAACTTAGCAATCTGTCATAGAGAAAATAATTGAGTGGAAAGTGTATAAACAAATAACTGTATTCACGGCACATATAATATGGAGCGAAATAATACCCTAAATAAGCAGCAATGGCCTTAGTTAGGTTCTTAGAATTAATTGTTTTAATTTTTAACCTGGGATCCATAGCATCACTTATAGCTTTAACATCTGTCAATAACACAGCAATAGATTGATATTTTTTTGTCTAAAAAGGGTATGTCAAAAATTCATTTATTTTCAATTAAAATAATCTATTGGATCGTTATGTATCTATACGTATTTTTTATCAAAGATTTATTTAGATTCAAAGAAAATAATAATCACTTCTTAAGTATATCAATGATACAGACATATGGGTACCTACCTAAAAAAACGATAAAAAATACCTACTGATCAAAATATGCTAATGGTAACTAATATTATTTTGTTTGCTTTCTTTCACGTCAATACAGAGAAACGGGTCGATTTGAACATTTAGAAAATTCCACGCCACACCGGAGCGGAAAGCTAGTTTTTAATACATGACAAAATACTTCTAAATGTATTTTAATGATATTTACAAGAGAGACAACGTTCAGATTTGCTTCACACAAGAATAGGGTAGTATTTAATCCGATACCAGTAAATCTCCTTTTTTAGCATCAAACATACTGGATTGCACACTAAATAAATATTGCACTACCCCTAGGTAAAAGGACGTAGGGCTCTGCCCAGGGTGAGTTTAACTAACGTGCCAACAGGGTCGTACTTTCAATAATTTATTTGATGTGCAATTAAATATTCCCTTCCCCATAAAAATATTTTTTTCGAAAGGTTTTGCCACAAATTAGAACAACAGTTAAACAATGTACTCACCAGTTTCAGCATGTTGCTAGGCTACGTTTCCTTGTCAAAGACGTCCTACCAAGGACTGTACAGGTTTTTATACCTCATCCCGTGCACCTTGCACAGCAATAACCTTTACATCTATGGGTAAGGTTTATGCAACAACACAAAACTAAGGAAATTAAAGTAAAATATATATATAGGTATTTAGACAAAATGTTACAAGTTTAATTATCACTACAAAACAAAATATCAAAGTATGTTTCTAATTGTACAAAATATTTTTGCTAGTACCTTTGCATATATAAATAAATACATTTATTGTTTTTTTTTTAATATTTTAGTTTTTTTATAAGCCTTTGTCCTCAGCTTTCGCGGTGAAGAAAGCTTTCCCAAGAATGTATTTCCTCGCCACTTCTTGTTTTCCGGGAGGAATATTCTTTTCATAATCAGCTTCGCGATTCAGCGGGGAAATGCAGCTAGTAATCTTGCCACTATTCCACACGGACCTGGTTTATTTAGTTATTTTAATGTTTAGATTAGATTTAAGGTTTTTATATTATTATGTGTACCTATATTTAAAATTATATACTTGAAAATAAAAATAAATAAATAAGGAGCTTCTTTACAGTTGGTACAGACGGTTTCTTTTATATCTAATATTAGGGCCGGACAAACGATATTATAAGTAAAAAGTTAACCAACTACGTTTATCGGTAATAATAAATAATTTGTGAACAGTTTGGTTGAACACCATTCTACATAGAAGGGATGTACAAAGATCCTTGAAATTGTAGTCGATGGCCGGGAACAACCTACTATGAACCAGTTCAATTATACCTACATAAATAGCAGTATAAGCGAACATTATAGTTTGATAAACGAAACTAGCGACTCGTCCCTGCTTCTCTTGGATGATAGGTAATAAATCATATATAAGTAGGCAGTAGGTGCACACTGTACATATATTGTACTTCTGCATTTGTAAATTCTTTAGAACTTCATTTGTGCATTTTTACACAACATAAAATATTAGTTTTTGAGTCTTCAATAAAACTACCAATAGTCTCAAAATACAAAACAAACCCAGAATACGCTGCGCAGTATTAAAGCGTCATGTGTCTAAAAAAACGATTTCCCGCACCCGTCATACTTCTCGCCACGATTTACTAAAATTTAATAAAAAACCGGCCAAGTGCGAGTCGGACTCGCGCACGAAGGGTTCCGTACCATAATCTATAAAAATATTTATTTTATTAACCGAACTTCAAAACAGAAGGAGGAGCTTCTCAATTCGTCGGAATCTTTATTTTTTTTTATGTATTTTTAATTTAAATTTTTAAAGTGAATATATAACTAAATATTCTTTGAATATTTTAAGCGTCTACCTGTTGCCGTTATCAATATCGAGCAAAAACGAACAAAAAAAATCACGATTGTTTTATTTTATTCTGTATTTGTTGTTATAGCGTCAACAGAAATACATCATCTGTGAAAATTTCAATTGTATAATTATCACGGTTCATGAGATACAGCCTGGTGACAGACAGACGGACGGGCGGACGGACAGCGGAGCCTTAGAAATAGGGTTTGCGGATTCTGGTTTGTTCTGTATTCAGCCAATAGTCTAGTGAAAACAGTTTTCAAAATAATTTACTTTGACGTTTATTATTCTATTTTTCTGCATCATAATGATAAAAGTAAAAATGCTGACATTGAAACTCTTTCTCTACGTTTCGTTATTATTATAATTTACAACGACTGCTAAGTAAATAAATACTAGAAAATAATTTACTAAAACTATGTATTGTAAATCAATTATTAACATTTTTTTAATATAATCTTGCTTATCGACGATAAAACCAATCAGCTGAATAAGCATATGGTAATTTGTAAGCAGCATACGTAAGTGGAGCACTAGGTAGACTAGGACTTATTAAGTAATCTTGAGTGCTGTAAGCAGATCCGTATACATAAGATGACACTGAAGAATATGGAATAGCTTGGGTGAGTGTTGGTGTCACAACTGGGGCCACAGCTGGACCGACTGATGGATTTATAGTTGGAGACACTAGTGCTGAATTAAATGGTGGAGAAGCAATTAAGGGCGAACTGAAGAGAAGTGGCTCTGCAAATGTTATCACCATCAACGACGATATCGTCTGAAATTGTAAAAAAAATGTCTGTAGTTCTAAAATGGGGGCTTTACAGCCATAGTTCACCAAATATCTTCGTAATTTAGACGATTATTTTTTGAAGCTACTTAGCTTCTAGTATGTTGAGACGTTTTACTATCGAAAGGCAAAGTTAGTCGGGATGTAATAGGTAGTACTTATGATTTTGTGCACGTATGAAACGATGTATGGATGTAGATGAAGCAAGGGAAGTGTACAAAGATTAAGATAACGGCTCTCCATACACTCTGCCTACCCATTTGGAAAACAGGCGTGAAGGTATTTTGATAAAAATAAAGATATTACCAAAATAACTGATAGTAATAATGTAACATTGACCAATTTAACAGGTTTAAAGCCTCTCGTCGAATTTTATTATTACAACAATTTCAACCACTGATTAAGATTTTAGAGTTGAAAAGTGCTAATAACTGCTTTAATTTCTTCCGGAGTCGAATTGCTCATACATACATTGCTCCTAATACAGATGTTCTACACTTAACAGGAGAATCCCGTCACTTGTAAAAAACTTACTTGTAAACATAATAAATAATTTTGAATTTTAGAATATTCTAAAAGGGAATTGCTGCTAAAGCTTGTGTCTATTTTGTTTGGATCCTATTTAATTTTTACATAGACAAGCTCCCCCGTTCGCCAATTTTCTGCTCATTTGACCATTAGTATCAATGAGATTAGTATTGTAAAAAGTTGGTATCGTTTTGTGTCGCGAGGCATTGCTCTAGAAAAATAGTTAATTGTGTGGTTTTTTTAATGTGAAAGGCTATCTAGGGGAACATAGTGCTTCCTATCATTATTTATAATTAAATTAAACTTACCACTAAAATTTTCCACATTTTAAAAATTACCTAGAAGCACTACTCTTCTGTGTATAGTAGAACTCAAATGACACCGTCTCGTCCTTTTGGCTTTTATATTGTCCGTCAACTAAAAATATGCATAACCGAATAATGAGTTTCACTTGAAAGAAATCGATATATGAATAACGATGTAGTCAAGACTTACAATACTCTTTAGAAAATACAAAAGAATACGTTATTATTGAACGTTTTCTCATCGACCTTGCAACAACGTTATGGCTGAATGAATTACGTAATACCATAGTGCTTGTTATAAGTTTCGGTTATTCAGTGATACCAATGTAAGGAAAAGAATAAATAAAAAACTTGAATAAAATTGCTATAAGTACATTTATTTATCATACATAACTAGTCGTATATCAGCGCCATATATTATAGATTAAGAACATTTTGATATTTAACGAACTAAGTAAGGAGAATAAGAATTCCCGTAAGATCCATATGGCGACGAATAAGCTACTGGAGAATAGTATGAAGAATATGAAGCTGGGGCCGATACATAAGATGGGTAACCAACAGAAGCAGAGTAAGCCAGAGGTGCAGAATAAGTCAGAGGTGCAGAGTAAGTCAAGGGTGCAGAGTAAGTCAAGGGTGCTGAATAAGATACAGGTGACGAATAAGCTACAGGTGCATATACACCGCTTGGCTTAGCTGCACTCAGAGCCACGAAGGCCGCCAAAAGTACCTAGAATAAAAAGTATAATAATTATTTTCTTGCTTTTTTCCCGCGGCTTCGTCCATTATGCTATGGCTTCGCACTAATAGAAAAGATGTTTATGAAACATTCTTATTTTACAGTTCCCGGAATAAAACTAATTAACCATCTCTGCAATTACGTCGATTGCATGAAATGGTTGCTATCTATCTATCTATCATCACGCCTTTTATCTCAAGAGGTGTAGGCAGAGACAATCGAATGTTACGATCCTGACATACCTCTTTCGCTTCTTTTATATTCATCATACCTTTCATACATGCTCGGCTATTGTGTGTACTTTTAATATTTCCATCGGTCAATACATTTTTATATGTTCAATAAAAGTACACCTAGGCCGTCCTCTGCCAGCATTTCGTTTCACTTCAGCCATATAAACCTTTTTAGTCAATCTTTCATCCTTCATTCTTTCAACGTGTCCAAACCAGCTTAAACTACAGTCATAATAAATCAGTTTCCTTCTCTTTAAATGTTGTATCTTGACGTGGAGACATTATATAATTTTGAGGTAATTTTGAGGTGTTATCGGTCATACACACTCATTAAACTAAGACTAATTTATAAAATTATACATAATAAATAATGGTATTAAAAAGCTTCAAATATTTTATACAATTCCTGAACTTATCTATCTAGTTATCTTACTTTTGCTATGTACCTACTTACTTACCTAGATAAATATTAAATAAGACATTACTACCAACGTTTTGGGAGTTTAACTCACTGTTGGGGAGTGAGAGGTATCCCAAAGGTGACAAAGAAAGTTCGGTTCAGTAGTTTTTGTTCTTAGTAGTGGCCCTTAGCTGCTCTGTCGGGTGTTTGGCATGAGACCCGTTGGCTGAAGGCCTTCTCGGGGTCGGCTGCCGTCTCCTAGTTAATTGGGGTCCTAAACTTATGTACTGAGAGAGGGTAAGTTGTTTAAACCGTACGAAACTCATATTTAATGAAAAACTCACTCACCAATTTGAACATGTTGTAGTTTAGTTTAGAACTTTACTTTCAGACAGTCACTAGCTGAATGTTGACAAAACCATCTTCACTGCCATTTTATATGCCTAAGAGTCCGGATTCTTGGAGGCAATTACATAAAAAATCAAATCAGTTTAAAATACACCTCATATCTAATTATAAACTTTAAAATTAAATCCTTAAGCTTTCAAATTGAATTAGGCTAATAAATTGAAGAACAGGATTTGATCGAACATTTTTTTGTTTACTAGCATTATACTTATATGTAGATATATTAAAACTAGTCCAATTAAACTATTTATTTCATAGTTATTACATTAGATTTTAATTAACGAGGACAAGTGTATCAAAATTTGCAAGGTGAACTTGCAAATAATATGTAATTATTAAAATAAGGAAATAATGAGTCGCCTGATCAATTCTAAAAATCTTCTGCTTAGCATCAGTTTTGCAATACAACGTCCTATATAAATCATATCGTATCGATCAGAGTAAAACGATCGAATGCCTTCCGAAGTGTTGGCAGGTGTTTCATTGAACATTTTGAAACTTATTCATATTTTTACCGGATTATAATGAATATTATAGAAATGTGGAGACATGGACTTCTATTTGAACTATTAGAGATAGAAACGCGCAGCGAAATTTGCACCGATTCTAATCAGTGTACATACGCAATTAACTTTTGTGTATTAGCGATGCTTATGCTTATTTGTTATTAAAGACATTATAATTAGTAAAGGTATTTTGTATATTCACGTATGTTGTGATTACTTGATACCGGAGGTCCCAGGTCCAAACCTCACTCAGATACGCATCAATTTTCCTCGAACTTCTTTTATTACCTCGGTACCTCCTATGTTGTACTTTATATTTAAAAAGTGACAGCTATAACCCCATTAAGTACAAAGACAGGTTTGTCAACTTACTAGCTGACCCTGACTTCACCCGTGCAATTTTTGAAATGTTAAAAGTAAATCTAATGAAAACCGGTTAGGGGGGTTGAATTTTGGGAAATGTTGAAGGTTTTACAAATACCTGTTTACACAAAATTAGGTAATGATTTGTAAGTAGTGCGTTTGAAGGGTTGGGGTGGATAACTCGATCTCATTGTTCTTAAGAGTAAAATTTAATTCCAACCGATACAACCCTGCTGTATTTGATTTTTTTATTTATGTATTTTTTATTAAGTCTGATAAAACATGTTAGATAATGATACTGCTTGTCGTATTGATAGAGGTTCAAAGATTAGATAGATAAGCACATGTATTTAATAATGTAGTTTCGAACATAGATTGATGGGATTCATGGTAAGATAATATATGCACACGGTAATAATTGTAATATAAGTAAAAAGTAAAAATAGACGATAATATCCTTCATAAATATATTTATTTTGATGTATCACATAAATACATTCGTGTAATTAACATTAACTATATTATATCAATCAATATAGTTAATTACACATAATTATAACAGCTTCTCTACATTATTAGCATTTCGAACTCGCAGTAACATTTGCCGAAAATCTGGGCGTGTAATATGTAATTAATATGTTATTGGTCGTTTTTATTATATCTTTGTCAGAATTTGTTGGCACATTTTTATAGGTAGTATGAATACGGTGAGGCATAAGGGTAAGCGGAGTAGGCATATGGTGAATAAGCTGAATACGCTGAGTAAGCTAGTGGGGCGGTGTACGCAGCAGCAACGGGCGCAGTATAGGCTGCAGCTACTGGCGCTGCATAGCTCAACACCAAAGGTTTGGCCGCGGCAAAAGCCAGGAGAGCACAGACAATCAACTGTAATGAAAAATATAATTAAAAATTAATATTGAAGTAAGTCCTGCATTCCGTGATGGTACAAAAAAAATTGTCAAAATCCTATAAAATACTACTTATTACTGTGAAGTAGATTGTTATCGTAACAAAAAAAGCTCATCATTACCTCAGACTCGTCAAGAGAAGCTTTTAATATTTTTTTAAATGACATAGAATTTTACCAGAACCAAGAAACTAAACTAGAACAATCGATAATTTAACAATTAGTTTTGCAAGAGTGGAATAAATTGGTGTATTTCTCTGGTTTTCTGAGACAAGGGGTTGTTTCCGCGCAACACATAGACTAACTTTAACTAGGCTGAAGTATAAACGTTCTTTAATCCACATATAAAAATCAATATGACAAACCAGTGACACACCCCTAATTTAACACTATCCAACGAATAAATAATAAAATTGCAACTCACCAGCTTAAACATTTTGGTAGTTTGTTTGTTTGGCTCGTCTAACAATGACTGTTGTTATCCTGGTGTTGTTCAAATATATAGTAGAGCAGATGACCTGACGGCTTGGCGACCATGTTGACATCACATCCTTGAGGAGACGCATGTTCGGCCTGCCAACTTGCACGTGACATGCATATCGCCTTGTTCTACCCACGGGACAGCGCTGAGCGCACGCAGTAGCTCCGTCTATATTAGCCAATTTAAGTTATTTCTGTTGTTATTGCTATATGAAAATTTTGATGCTGCTATTTATGCTATGATATGCTATGTTCGGAATTCTTTAAGATATCGAGATTTTAAGTAGATTTCAAAAATTCAAACTTTTTTGTCACACGAAAACTTATATCAAATTTTGTATGTAATATGGCTACAGAATGATAATATATTAATGAAAAAAATTTGACACGTCACATTTTTTTGTGACATGAAAACATATTTTCATGAAAAGTACAATAATCACCTACAGTTAGACAATTATTATTTACTGTACAATAAATCATTGGTGTAGCAAATGGCTTCTTTGTTAGCCCAACCTGATAAGAGTCTCATACATGTTACACAACATGTATGTGGAACCCAGGATTTGTCTTGATGACGCACAGGAAAACCAAAATAGTCTAAATATACCTAAATAACATTTTTCTATCAATAGTGTGAATTTTCGACGTTGAGATGCAAAAGTTAATTCTCCACACACATAACAAAAACTGTCTAGGTGATTTATGCACTTTCAAGGCAAGCTTAACAAACGGCGTCAATAAATTTAAGTTAGTCAAATACGATAGTTATCTAGTCACCAAAGTTGAGCTAATCAAACTGCCAAACTAAGGAGGTTAGAATTAGGGGAGGGGCGGGAGGGTAGAATTGAAGCCTTGGGGGGCAAGGGGAAAGATGGGATGTGATCATGCTTAGCGGGTAGCCTAACTTGCGAGATATTGCCTGGCTCCGCCTGGCGGTAAACCTCCTTGAGTCAAAGACAATAACGTAAATGAGGTAAAAATCAATATAAAGCGGTCACAAAAAAACTGTATGTGCCAGGAACAAAATTTTTTTTTTTGTAATGAGGGTACACCAATACAAACAAAAATCATCACAAAGTTCGTGTGACAAAAATAGTGTTGACCAGTGTTATGACCGCTTCAAAATTTATTCCGCGGAGTCAATTTCAAATCTTAAAATCTTGAATATAATTTCGTTGTGATGTCGACAACAGTGACAATTTTATTTAAGGCGACGCATCACAGCGCGACGAACTCAGTTTTACGCGGGACTTATTTTGTCCATATCTCTTTTTTTTTAGAAAGATGTAAGCGAGATGGAATACTATTAAAATCGATAAGATAACCAAGGATAAGATATGATAGACCAAGATGAACTGATGAACTGGTACGTGAACCAGAAACATGAGAAAGTTTTTTAACAAAACCTGATAATATAGGTACGAAACGGACTTCGGCTGTATGAGTATTATACAAAAACTATTTAAAAAAGCAAGTTATAGTTATTTTTTTCTGTAAATACATTAAATTGTCTATGAAATAAAAGGAATAAAATTTGTATATTAATAAATATATTAAAATAATTAAAGTCGCAAATTCGGTTAAAAATACGCGAAAAATTTAGGTATTTATGTGTATTTAACTGATTTTGAAATTTTTATTTCGTTTATATCATTTTTAATATATAAGTATTTAGAAATCAATTTTAATTTTGAACCCAAGAAATATAGTTATTGCGTAAATTTTGACTGGCGCTTAGAATTTTATTCTAATGTGTTCAAGAATGCCAAGCCGTCGTCGATTAGATCATGGGATTTTTTATTATTAATTATATCCAATTCAAATTTCACTAAAGTGGCCACATTCCAAAAATGGTATTTATAGAACAGCGGTTGCAAGCATGTGACGCGTCCACTAATATTAAACCCATTACAACAAACCGGTATACGGACCTACACTGGAAAAGATAAACAAAAGTAGCATTAATTAAATTGTTAAAGAAACCCTATCGAATGAAACTAGCTCTCCGTCCCGACTTCGTCCGTGGAAATATTTGAAATTTGAAAAAGTAGGAATCTAGAAACAATTTTTACCAAAAACAATATTATTTCCCTCAAGACTTGAATTATGAGAAATGCTAACGTGTTTAAGTATTAACTTATTAAGTATTTATTAGAGAATTTATTTAAAATTTACTCAGGGCTCGAATTTCGATATTAAAACGCAACAAATATCTTATAATATAGATGGGAGTCGGTAGCCTTCATTGGTAGAATGTTGACTTGAAACCAGGAGGTCTTCTAAAAATACCAGATATTTACGTCTATTAAGGAAGTGACACATTTAGGTTCATTAGAACTAAGTCCAGTAGACTATTGTCTACTTGTTTAAATTCAGATGAAATAGTCAGATAATAAAATTCAATTTGTATTCAAATTATTAGAAAGATAATATAAAGTCTGCTATTTTTGCTTACAGGAACCACTTAGGTGATGATTTATTCTTTAGGTAAAAACCGTGAGATTACAGCCACAAAAGTACTTAATTTCTTCAAAAGGCCGTTTCCACGCTGTCCAAAATTGCTGGATTGAAACTTCATTTTACGTATTCGAGAGCCCCAATGACATTACCCAAACACAAGGATACAAATATTTTCAGGATAACTTAATAATTCCGACGGAACCTTTAAAACAAGAAATGTTAGTTTTAAATGTATATTTATAAGAAATGTTAGTCAAGGTAAATTTTAATTGCTTTTGGATCGTGAACATTTTCAATTATGACTTGCCACGTGATTCACGTGAACTAATTTATCGTATTCCAATAATATAACGGGTTGAAAGGAATTTTAGAATAAAATAATGAATGTAAAACGTGCAGTAGGATGTAAGGGTGGGCTAAAAAATTATGAAAATCGGCTAGTAGCCAAAAGTATAACAATTAATTAAAAGCTTCAATTAATTGTCTGAATATTATCAAAATAAAACGTAAATTATTGGAATTTTAATCCTGGAAACGTGAGTTTATTTATACAACATTTCCTCATGGCACAATGATAGTTATTATTTTAAATTGGATTGAGCCACATTTTTATTATTTAGGGTTCTAAAGAGCCGTAGTTTTCGATACGAGCAGTGCCTTTGCGTTTTGGAAATTATGGCTATTTAGAACTCTTAATAATTATAGACATGCTTCGGAATTTATATGTATGTTTGCAACACTGATTCGAATTGTTTTTCCATAAATTAACTTTTAAAAAAAAGTGTACCGCCTTCAAAATTTGCACTGAAAAGTAAGAAATAATAAATATTTCGTCGTAGAATTTGAAGACGGTTGGTGCCAAATTAGGATACAAAATTAAGTAAACATCTAAGAAGATAAATATCTGTTCAATATTATATATGTTTGTACTGATTATCGTAGGTTCCTAATGAATTGTCTAGATTAGTGATTTGGGTAGTAAGTTGTTTTTAATTTGGCACCGTACTAAATTACAAAAAAATCGCTATCTACTTGGAGAGTACCCAACAGACTGGCTGCATTGCCTCGTTGGATGGCAATGCTTATTCTTTGACCAAAATAAGAGCCAGACAGAAATATGTTTTGACATAATTGTATCATATTGTAAGGTCTACAAATCATGAATGTATTTTTGTTTTTGTTTTACAATTCATGTTTTTCATGTTCAGCGAGTTTTCATGGCGTATGCTGTCTAATCCGTCAAAGATATAACAAAATGATGTATAAGAAGCATTGTGTAGAATAAAATTATCCACAAAAACTCCGCGTTAACATATGTCTATCTCTAATAGATAAGTAAGTAGTTATAAGCTTACTTATGTATGTACTCAAATTGTTGGAAATCCATATTGTACCCGTGCGAAGCCAGAGGCGGGGTCTCTAGTTTATCATAATACTCGTAGTTAGGTGGTAGGCGACAGAAGCGCGTATGCTTACTCATAAGGAATCCTTCTATCCATATCCTCTATCTATCCATAGTTATTATGGAAATTAAACATAGTCCACATCCTGATCTCCTCTTCAACAAGGTGACTGGCTCCTCCTAGCTCAACAAATCAGTGGGGAAATGCAGCCAGTGTTTTTAATCCTATTGTTATACAACCAAAACATATTAGGTAATTCTATCCTAATCTTGAAATAAAATATTAAATATCCAGAAATATTCAGATCCTAATATTATAAATGTGAAGATGTGTCTATCCTTCTTTCACGTCAAAACGAAGCAACGGATTGACGTGATTTTTTTGCACACAGTTGGTGTGCCGGAGACATATTATCTCGAAATCATTCGGGATAAATTCTTGTGTCACATTTCATACATTTTCCAAGGTGAAGCCGGGGCCGAAAGTTAGTATTTAAATAAAACAAAGTAAATATATTTTAATCAATCACTTTATTGAAGTATTTGTCCAAATCAGCGGTAGTAGTAAGCAGAGTAAGGTGAGGCGTATGTATAGGCGGAGTATGCCAGGGGTGCTGAATATGAAGAATAGGCGAGTGGCGCCGAGTACGCGCTGTAGGCGAGCGGGGCGCTGTACGCTGCTAGTGGCGCGGTGTACGCCAGCGGAGCTAGGCTCGGCTTGGCTACTGCCACTGCTACCAAACAGGCAAAGAAGAACTGTTGACAAAAAATGATAAAGACTTAATTACTCGACTGAAAATTTTCAAATAAATAAAAATGAATTGAAAATTAATATTATCTATCTATCATCATGTTGACATCATGAATGTTACGATCCTGACATACCTCTTTCGCTTCTTTTATATTCATCATACCTTTCATACATGCTCGGCGATTGTGTGTAAGTACTATTAATATTTCCATCGACCTAGGTCGTCCTCTGCCAACATTTCCTTTCACTTCAGCCATATAAACCTTTTTAGTCAATCTTTAATCCTTCATTTTTTCAACGTGTATGTAAAATTAATACATGATATTATTATTGACCCTTTGTCTGTCTGTCAGTCTGCATGTTTGTCGAGAATTCCTCCGAACGGCTTAATGTATCATGATGAATTGCCGATAGACGTTTACCATACATAGACTTACAAAATAATACTATTTGCAATGAGATCAACACAACGAGAAATACGCAGGAAGAAAAGTGGTATGTCAGGATCGTAGGAAACAACTTCCGATGATCTTGCCTACCCGCCTTGCGATTAAGGGAGTGATGATAGAATGTAGGTATATGAAACAACTCACCAATTTGAACATTGTGATGTTAGTTGTTGTAATGTTGTTGTCAAAGTGATAAATGTAAGTGGCATGTAGCCGAATATATACAAAGGTAAAAGGATGAATGTACACACAAAATCTCTAGGACGCATCACCCGCTTTAAGAATGTTAATTAAATCATTGCATCGATACTTCATTGTTAGCATATTACCTAACCATCAGTTACGAAGGGTGAATGAAAGAAGATTTAATTTATATAATCTACAAGTTTATACCTAATATGATAAAGCCTGAGAGCCCTATACTAAAACCAAAAATACTATACAAACCTCTCATAGTAATTAATGTAAAAGTATTTTAAATTCAACCCTATTTTTTTTTCATATGTATTTCAAAATAATTAAAATATTTAACTTTAAACATAGCTCAGAACTGGATGACAATGCAATTATGTGACAATAAACTTTTTTTGAAGTATGGGACTTCAAAAATTGTGCACTGAAAAGTAAGAAATTAATTTCGTCAAAATTAAATTTATTTTTCCCTTTTAAGTAAGTGGAACGTGGCTTAACCACTAGATCACCGTCTATACGAAAATTTAAAAACTTCGCGTCAATAGCAACCGTTGCTGAGACTTTTCTCTGATATATATAATTTTCAGCCGTAAACAGATGCAAATTACTGAATTCCTGAAAAACTACTGAACTGATTTTCATGACATGTCTGTGAGATAATGTCGAGAACTTATTATATCCTTAAAATAATAAGTCGTCAAAATTGGTACATATTTCAACGGGATATTAAGAAAAATTACTTCAAAAATCAGTTTCTTTTTAAATCCTGAAAAACCGAGACGCACGAGAAAAAATAAGACCAATCCGGAAGAATTATTTATCTGTCGAATAAAAAATAAATCATCAAAATCCGTTCACAACTGGCGGAGTAATCGGTGTGCATACATACATACATAGGTACATTAAAAAATACGATCCGAATTGAGAACCTTTTGCTTTTTTTTAAGTCGGTTAAAAAGCAGGAATTCTATGCTAGATAAAATAAAAGGAATATAAAGGAGTAAATAAAAGGACATAATATAACTGTAAAATAAACTTCAATTAAGTGCACTTATAGAAATAGGTTAGAAATTAAAACAGATTAATGAGCTAAGTTTAATTTAGTGCGCTGTAGCTGAAAAGTAGCTAGAAGTTACGGATATTGGTTTTAGTTTCAACTGAATCAGGTAACCATTCCTCCCCAAAAAAACTCAGGCGGACCATATCGCTATTAACTTTTAGACCCCTATATATAGACAGAGTTGGCGTCCGGTGATCTTACCCAAATAATACCTAAGTTTATTTATATTCGTATGCCCAGATTCCAGGAAAATATTACTTGTTCACATAGTGCAGAGCGTCAGTTTATAGACATATGCTACCGTGAACTGTTTTACGTTGATAATTTCATTCTACACAATTCTTTAGACAGCATACGCCATTAAAACTCGCTTGGGTTAACTTTTTTCCCGACTTGATTCTTTTATACTGTTAATGCTCAGCTCCTAAATATTATAGGTCCATGTTTAATACTCGTAAACCTTCCCTGTGAATCAAGGGAATCAATAATAGTGAAAACCGTATCAAAATCCGCTTAATTTTTTTCTGTACCTATTAATGCTAAGCATCGTATAATTTTTTCGTTCTTAGTTGTACTTTAAGATGTTTAGTTCTCTATTCATGACTCTAGCGGGACGGAAAGTTCATGACTGATTATCAAAACAAAATACGAGATTCTTGTTGATCTATTTACACGCCTAAAGACAATGGGAGAGAGACGCCACGCAAATAGTTCATGTAAACATTGTAAACAAACCCTTTGGGTCTGCTTCACCGTTTTTCTTTGAAGATAATTTAATTACTGTTTGCTTCTACTTTTCTGATATAAAAAATTGGAGTAGATTTTATTGTGGTCTTCATATGGACTTTCATATTTATTAATATTCAGAGAAAATGTCCAATATAAAAATGTATATTACGAACCATAACCAATATCTATTTATGTGAAGTAAATATACGCGCTGCTTTTATAAATATCAATTGTAAGAAATACTTATAGTAAGTAACAACAAATAAACAAAATATAACATAAATAAAAATAAATAAGTAAATTACCGTAGTCTCATTGGTTATTCCATATACGAAAACTTCAAATTACCCACCTATTCATACTTTTTGTAGAAAATACTGGTCGTATTTGCTGATACTGGCAAGTAATGTTTTAGACAGAGATTCAAATATTTGTATATTATATTAGAATCTCTGAAGAGTTCGAAACTGAAGGAGGTCTGCATCAGCCACGCTGGAGCTATGTAGAGACTTTGATTGAATAAATAAATAAATTAATATAAAAACCTACTCTTATCATTGAAATCGCCTTTAAACCGGTTATACATTGGTTATTCCATATAATATTCAATTAATCGTAGTCCCATTGGTTGTCCCATTGATGGGAAGTGACTACGGAAACTTCAATTAACCGTAGTCCCATTGGTTGTCCCATTGATAGGAATTGACTACGAGACTTCAATAAACTGTAGTCCCATTGGTTATCCCATATATGGGAAATAACTACGGAAACTTCAATTAATCGTAGTCCCATTGTTGTCCCATTGATGGGAAGTGACTACGGATTGTCCAATACATGATATAGAATCGTTCTGTTACGTTTGAGAATAAATCTTTTAAAATTAAGTGTACTGACTTCAAACATTGTGCACTGAATAGAAAGAATAATATTTCGTCGTAGGCGGTTGGTGCCCAATTAGGATACAAAACAAAATTAAGTAAACATTTAACAAGATAAAGATCGTTGAATATTATTTATCTTTGAACTTAATTAAACCTATAGTTTAGTTAAATTGGGAGCTAAGTAGTTTTTATTTTGATAGGAATAGGTTATAAATTAAAACAGATTAATGAGCTGAAAGGTTTGTTTATTGCAAATTTTGATTGTAGTATAACCAATAATTTCATTTTACATTGTCACTGAGCGATGTATATCCCAGACATTTTTGCAAATCAGCGGTAGTAATAAGAAGAATAAGGCGACGCGTAGGGATAAGCAGAATATGCCAGAGGTGCAGAATACGAAGAATATGCGAGAGGAGCATTGTAAGCGGAGTAAGCCAGCGGAGCACTGTACGCCGCGGCTACAGGAGCTGTGTAAGCCAATGGAGCTACAGCTACACTCGGCTTAGCGACAGCCATCGCAACCAAACAAGCGAGGAAGAACTGCAAATAAAAAAAAATGGTATTAAAAATAGAAAACACATTTTTTTATCTTTACGGGTTGCCTTACAGCTCCTGGGAACCGTTTGCGGCCCCAGGGTACCCAGTGGAAGACAAAGTCTTCCTCACATAATCGAAGATTTATTGAGACATACCTAACAAGTGGCCAGCTCTGTTGAGATAATGTAGATGGAAAAGCCTCTTTCTACGGTTTGTCGGATAATGTACATTGATTTTTTATTACAAAAACCCATTGGTACATGGTCGGATGTGGGTAATCGAACCTGCGACTTCTCAGTTGTGAGCCGTTGTTTTACCCACTCGACCACCGAAACTCCAAAAAATTAACTCCAGTTTTATGTTCAATTCGACCGAACAGACAGACAAATGAACATAGACAATATTGTTTTATATTATAATAGAAATCCGCTTAGTTTCAAAGTAATTATAAGTATAATAGATAATGCAATTTTTAATACTTTGACAATCTACTGATCGTTAAAAGCAGAAATATTCGGCTAAACTAACTGCTACGAGATTGTATAAAATATCACTTTTAAAATATTATAGTGATGGTACTTATTTGAAATAATATAATTTTCATATGATATTTTTACACGGCTATGCAGATGACCGACCAATATAATAATATAATATAATTTAATTATTAAATACTGATTATATTTAAAAAATTGTTCCCTTACAAGTTTCAACATTGTGATAGATTTGATAAGTCAATCAACAACAGACTGATGCACCCACTATGCGTCCCAGTGTCTTTATACTAAAACTTCGAGGCCGCATGTGCAATAAATAGTATCACCCGCTTAGCATTTTGCGGAATTAAAAACAAGTTACATATTACCAGCACTTTACCATAGTATTGATGATTGTACCCACCTATCTAGAAATGTCAACTTGGTGTAATAAGAATAAAATGTCCAGAGCAGAAAATGCCAACCAGCCTGCTAGCATAAATTATGGAGAAGTGATATGTAGAAGTTTCCTTAAAATATATTTTTATTAGTTAACTTGCGAGGGTTCGCATGTGTACTCGTTTATTAGAAGATAAGAAAATATCTGAATTAATTTTGTTTTATCTTTTAAACACTTTGAAGCGAAAGTTGATTTTAAATATGACCACTATAACGATAGCTGAAAAGACAGACTGACAAAACATAAAAGGAAGAGCATTGATTTGAAACCGGGTTCAATTCCCACACTTGCCAAAAGTGCTAAGCATCAATTTTTTTAAGAATATGTGCTTTAATTGACTCCTCGTGCTTCGGAGGGCACGTAAAGCAGGCGTATGCACTTTTTCTAAAAATTAGAGACACATATTTACGTCTGTTAAAATGTGACACATGTAGGTCCATTATAAGTGCAGCAACAGGTTCTGTTTAATATAGACAACTGTCAAAAAGTGGACATTGCTACTGGTGTCGCTGGCCACACCGCAAGGTATAAAGGCCGTGTAGGTGTGTTTTGTTTGTTTGTGATTATAGTCCCATTTAGATAATAGTATACCCTATCTCGATATATTATTTATTTCTCAAAGGCGTTTTTGTCGGTACAAAGTTAATGTTTGAAAAAACAAGCAAATCAAATTAAATGTTTATTTTGTAAAAGACGCCATCTGTTGGAGATCAGTTAAACTAATGGTGCGAAGTAATCGCACGGGTCATCTATTAATATTATAAATGCGAATGTGTGTGTTGTATGTTTGTCCTTCTTTCACACCACAACAGAGCAACTGATCGACGTGATTTTTTGCACAGTGATAGCTGGAGAGAGAGCGACATATTATGTTAACTTTGGATAAGTTTTAGTGTCATATTTCAAAAGTTTCAATGGGCAAAATCGGGACGGAAAGCTAGGAAACTAAAATAACTGCTCGAAAATCGTTTCAACAATAAAAAAAATATTTTTAGGTGTCCGTTTCTTTTCAGCCCCACGTTATTTAAAAATCTGAAAATATTCAAGATAGTGGCACTGAGTGTGCTAACGTTTTCTGAGTGTAGGTTCTAAAGGTTACTTGAATCCATTAATAGACCGATAATATTTATACAAATGTAACTTAAATATAAATTCAAAATTACTTAGATTGAAATCTAAGGAAACTTTATCTATCTATATATCATCACGCCTTTTATCCCAAGAGGGGTAGGCAGAGACAATCCAATACAATTTTCTACGGACCTTACGCTAGCAAAATAGTAGGTACTGCATCTACAAGAGTTTATTTATTCGACGTAAAATGGGCTATTTGAAAATATTATTGAACCAAAAAAGTACATTTTTAACCGACTTCTCATTTTAACCGAAAAAGGAGAAGGTTCTATATTTTTCCCCAATTACTTGAAGATGCCTGAACCGATTTGGAAAAATATTTTTTATTTGTAAGGGTATAATTTCCAGGTGGTCCCATGGTGAATAGGTCAGGATCCTGGGATCCTGGAGAAATTGAAAACTCTTCAAATTTTATAAGCACACTTGATACTATTTGGGTTTTTTTATAGTGACTTGTGCATGCTTTCGGAAAGCACACTTTTCAGTGCATAATTTTTGAAGTTGGTACACTTTTTTTAAGGCAATACTTTTTATAACTAAATTTATGTACATTTAGAATTGATGATCACGCGAATACAAACTGAGGGAGTGTCGAGTCCTTGATCTGATAATCCTACTGTTCTACTGTACACAAGGTTGTACGTGAGTTATTTTCTAATGACTTTTAGGAGGATGTTGGTCAAATATTCACTGTCCAGCGGCCACTAACATTACACATTAGTTACTATAAAAACTACTTTGCACTTGTCAAACGCACATTCAGTTTGTAGACTTGAATCTTATCGCAAAATGTTCAAACTCGTAAGTATTATTAGGCACCGGACTTTAGATATTATATTTGTAGATTTCAATTAATTTAATTACCCAATCTGGCATATCGCTAATTAAGGGGTTTTCAAAAGTATCTAAAGAAAACATTACCTATAAATTATGTAGGTGGGGTTTGCAATAATAAAAAACATATTATTTGCAAACCTCGAAATTTGGAGAACAAGAGAAACGAGAAAGTAGCTTTTTTCATTTTGTTGCTGTTTATGTTATATTCTTGCTCTATTTTTTGTCAACAGTTCTTCATTGCCTGTTTGGTAGCAGTGGCAGTAGCCAAGCCGAGCCTAGCTCCGCTGGCGTACACCGCGCCACTAGCAGCGTACAGCGCCCCGCTCGCCTACAGCGCGTACTCGGCGCCACTCGCCTATTCTTCATATTCAGCACCCCTGGCATACTCCGCCTATACATACGCCTCACCTTACTCTGCTTACTACTACCGCTGATATGGACAAATAATGACGAATTAATAAAATAATCTCCAAAATTTTTATGTTTTATTTCACATATTTCAGATAATCAAGCTCTACTTGGCAATGTCTTTCTTTTTACCTTTTGCAAGAGATAGAAACCTAAAAAGTAACAGGAGGAATGCTCCTTTTGTGTACTTTATTAAGGATTGAATTCTAAAATAAAATGTTTAATTTATAAGAAGAATGGGAAATATCTAACATAATAGCAATAGTTTTACCATAAAACTTTAACAATCTACCATCCCACGCTCGGTACATACACGAGACAACAAAACTTTATCAAAATCCGTTTCAGACAACTTATACATATACCTATCTATCTATCTACCATCACGACTTTTATCCCAAGAGATGTAGGCAGAGACTTATACATAATATACATTTATACTAGTCTACTGTATCAAAGAGAATGTAGCAATCACTATGTTTTTTAATAGAAAAAATAAGTTTTAAAATATAAATACCTACATTAAGTAAGTAAATCGTAATGATAAATATCAACTACTTAGGTAGGCTGTACTTGTTGATCAAACCAGTTTAAGCGACATTTGAGATCCAGGAAATGGATATCCATGTGTCATACATTTTGTTTAGTACCTATATACATTATGTATATTTGAGTAGTTTCTTATGAAGCTATGTTATAATATATGTATTAAAGGGACAACAGTATAAAGCAACTAATTTTTTTTTGGGAAATTAAATAATACATGTTATTTTAGGTTCATCAAGAGTCAGCGAAAATACTTGTTTGAAAGGCGCATTGGCTGCATTTGAAATCATATAATTAGAGAAGAATGCGGGTTGAAAGATAATGTTATGAGTAAAATGAAAAAAACTTCACGCTGGTTTTACACATTAAAAGGACGAAGGATGAAATATTGACTAAGAGGAATCGGAAGTGACAGGAATTGCCTTTTCGTTAAACACATCGATAATAGTCGAAGCACTAACATTGACCAAGCATGAGAGATGATGAATATATAGAAGAATGGAAATGTCTGGTTAGGATCATATCCTATTAGGCATTAGATTGTATTTATTACCCCTTTTGGGATAATACGCGTGATGATTGATAGATAAACAAAAATGTAGCTTCGTAATGTGAGGAAGGAGTCAGCAAGAGGAGAAAATCAAACTCACACTTGAAGCGATTTGTTTTTCTTTTATAGTGACTTGTTAAGTAAATCTTTCGGAAAGCACATTTTGGTTTTGAAGGCGGTTTTTTTCTTCATCAGAAGTGTTATTTATATTTATGTAATCACTACCTTTCGCCTGTAGAATTTTTTGAAATGTCATAAATTAATTATCCTGTCAACCAACTATCTCTGTGCAAAAAAAACATCGAACCATTGCTCTGTTTTGACGTGAAAGAATGAATAATAGAGTTTTATTTCTCGCCATTACCTATTTCAAATATATTTTATGCAAATCGGTTTAGCAGTTTTAGATAATTTCATCGAAATTCAAATTCTTAAAGTCGTACTCGCAACTTAGCAAAACGGCGTTACAGAGAGAGTTGCTTACGTTATTCACAATTACTTTTTGTGGCGGACTGACCACATCGTAAAATAGTGTACATTTGGAAGAAAAGAAAAATTTTATTAGACATATTTGAGATTGTTTTTGCTGTCATTTCGAAGTAGTCTGTTTTAGTTTCTTTCTGTATTATAATTCTTTTGATCACTATTTATAGTTTCCTTACACCCATCACAATCCACTCCCTTCACTTTTAATGAAAAGAAGCTAAGCCCATCCACGCGGACATTTGGAAAATGGACAACTGCTTTGGCATTCATAAAATTATGAAATAATATATCAGTCACCTTTAGCAACATAATAGGTATAACTCTGTTAGTGACGTGTTTTCTGACCGACCCTTACCGAAACAATTTTTGAAAATCCAAGCGTTCCATTGAAACGTGTAGGCCCAATTTACTGGATTACTAGTTTCATATAAAAATATGCTATATAGACATTCACAATGCCTCTAGGTTTAATTTTGATGACTAGTTGATTTCAAAACTTCCAAAATCGCGTCGTTTATCGTCCCCTAAAAAATGTGATTCAGAGACACTGATCTATCAGTCAGTCAATTAAATGATTTAAATCCAAAATAGCGAATTAGTATGTTTATATAAATTATATATTGTAATATTTGTGAATTATTGAAAGTGGAAATAAGAATTTTCTTTCTCGGTTTAGGACAGATATAACTATTGATTTTAACTCTTCGGGGGAGGGACCACCGCCCTTAACCGTCTATGTAGGTATTTCATGAACACTATGTAAATAACAAATGTATGGCATACTACGTGCGCGCCCCGAACGGGAGCTGCGGCGGAAATTGCGGAGTCTAACAAACGGCGCAAATATAGTTCAATTATTGAAAACTACAAATTTCTGCCGTTTAGTGTAGAAACTCTGGGTCCTGGGGTTCAAATTCCAAAAAGTTTATTTAAGATATATCCCCTGGAATGATTATCTCTTCTGGTGACAAGAGGGCTTCCTCGCTCAACCGGTTCAACGAATCAGCATCGCGATTCAGCGGGGATATTCAGCCAGTATTCCTGTGACTATTCCACGCGGACCTGGTTTATTTACTTATTTTTATGTTCAATTTTTTTTTATTTAAATTAAAATTTAAAACAAATAAATATAGCTCAATATGAATAAACTTTCGGTTTTGGAGAGTTTCTTTAATTTGTAACCATCACGTTTAGTTTTCAGAATAAATCTCGTTACACATTTTTTTACCACTCGATTGGTAAAATATCGAAGTTTACACCTACTCAATTAAGTTACTCAACGCTGTAAGCATAGCAGTGAATACTGACTAATCCCAAAAGGTAGCAAACTCAAATTGATGGATTCATATCACGCGTAGCTCAATGTCAGTTGACCAGGACGGGACGCAGCCGTAGTAACATTACGAAAGAATGCGGTATATATTGTCTCTACAAGAGATATCTGGCATGAGTCCTGCACAGTCTCAAATCAAAGCAAAATGATGAAGATTGTAAGTTGTTATATTTTTATTCGACCACCTAAATTCAACATTTGTGTAGGTATATTATCTTTTGGGCTCAGGCGCAGTATTAAATTTTAAAAAATATACGATTTTTCTATAGCTGTGCATATTTGTAAAATTAAAAATAATAATAGGTTTCTTCTAAAATGTGTATTATGTGCCGTTTATTATCTGAAGGCTAGTACAACATAAAATTCTTTTAAAATACTACTCGCTTAATAGATTAACCTTCGCGAGGCGCATGGATACTAAACAGTTTTTCTATAGCAATATTTTTATAGGTAGACTTTTAGTTAGGGTATTCCAAGTATCCAGATTTTCCATTCTTTTTGGTAGTTGTCCTTGTCAGCGTTAATGAATATTTTTTTGTTTCATCAGCATTTTTCTATCTCTAATGGTTTAGGTAGACCTCTAGGATCCATCATCAAGTCTCCAGATTTTCCGGGATTAAAGTAGCCTATGATTTAATCCAGGGTATAAATATTTATCTATCAATTGGTGATTGAGCTACACACATCCAAACATCCAAACTTTCGCATTTATATTATTAGTAGGAAATAGAAGTAGGATAAGAAGGCTTACTGGCAAATACATTGTTTTGAATTGTGGTCGGTTTTCTGGAAATGAAAACTATCCTTCCATTAATTCTTATTATTTCTTAAATATTAATTAAGAAATCTTTTTTTTTCACAGATTATTCTTATATCTGCTTTTGTGGCCATTGCTGTCGCTGAGCCGTCGCTTTTGGCCGCTCCTTTAGTGGCTGCGCCTGCGCCGATTGTAACAGCTACTAGCTCTCAATACTACCATCGAATTAATAATGGACTTGCCGCGTATGTTGCCGCCCCGGCGTATGTAGCCCAAGCTGCCCCATATGTGTCTGCTCCATACATCGCGTCTTCTCCATATATTGCTGCATCTGCTCCTATAATAGCTGTATAAAAGAAACGCCGACTACTGCTTTCAATTAAAATTTGCGCTAGTGATATTCTAATGAAATAAATTTGGAACCTATGTTATAATTGTTATATTTTATTTTAATCTAGGTAAATTTGTAAGTTTGGATGTAGGAGATTGGACCTTCAGTCAGGATAGAAATAGGCTGTATAGGTATTATCCCGTTAAAATAAAAGGGTAAATTTTGTATGACTTTATAAAGCGCCTACTAAATACAGCAATGTCACCGAATATTGTTTTCTTTCTCAGGCGTTATGGGATATTGCGAGGTAATTCTTGGTAGTAAAGGCTGCCCAAGGCTGGTCCCGTATTATTTTGATATCATTGCTCACTCTCAGTACTCACCCATTTGGTTTTTAGGGTTCCGTAGTCAAATGGCGTAAACGAAGCCCTAATAAGTTCGTCATGTCCGTCTGTCCGTCTGTTTGTGACAGACTTTTATCTCGGCCCTCTTTCGATAAATCATAGAATGTTGGTATCAAATTGTTAAAAAAAAATTAAGGGGTGGCTCTCCATACATGGAACTGGAGAATTAAAAATTAATGCTGTAGGTACCTACTTACAATATTTTTTAATTATGTATATTTCGCGAGATTTAACATTGTGTGTGTGCGTCTCTCTAATGTTTAAACCACGTGCATAAAAGATCTGAAACAATCATGGTAGCAGTAAATTTTTGACGAAAATTACTTTGAGCAAAATCTAGATGTAATTTTTTTTTTCAGTTCACACTTGCACAGGCTGATATCTCTGCCATCCTTTCAACGTGAACTTCCACAGACTTTTATGTAGTCAAATAATGAAAATAATTTTTATGGGTATAGCTCTAATAGAACTGGAGAATTAATAAGTTTACTGAAGTAAAGACCTGTGAGACAATTCCAATAGATAACTCTTTCAATAATAAATCATTTGACTGGGATATTGAGGAAGACACTTTTTCCTAGAACTCCTAGAAACTGCTTAACCAATTTTCATGAAAAACAAATGGTTGCTCCTTCAGGATAATACTCTATCGGTGGTCTCGGTTGTTTCCATGGATGGAATACAATATACCTAATAGAATGGAAATATTAATTAGTGACAAAAGCAGTACTTGAATGTAAATGCGTAGTCTCTTCGTCTATTCTACTAGAATACAACCGTAACAATTCTGAATTTCAAAATGCACTTGATTAACTTTATTTATACATGAATAACATAAATATGATTCGTGTATTTGAATAGAATACCTAAGGATGTTTATTGTTTAAATTGTTTTGTGTGACAAAATAACGCCTGCTAAAGTATAATAGCAAATATGACACATTCAGAAACCTGGCTGCGACAGAGGCCTGCGGACACCGAGCTTTGAAATAATACCCTACCTGCGGTGCTATTCAATTTTCATTCACATTCTATTGCTGTTTCTATTGAAATTAATTAGCCGGCCATGTACCAATGGGTTTTATATATAATTAATAGCTTATATACTAATCTGACAAACCAAAACTAGAAGCTTTTCCATCTAAATATACCTCAACAGAACTCGTACCACAAATACCATCGGCTAAAAGAGGGAGACTTGGTCTTCTGCTGGGTACCCTGGGACCGATAACACGGTTTCGGGCGCTATAAGGCAAGCCATGAACAACATAAAAAATTGCATAATAAGTTATAATGAAGTAAAACCATTCGCAAGTTTCTGGTTGAGTATTAAAATCTTTTACAAATAAATTCAAAAGTAAGGCGGTTCAATTCAAGAAATAAATAATGGTACGTGGGCATTACATTTCTTGAGTTGAACGACTATTGAACGCTGAACAGATTAGATTAGATTCTGCTTACTTGTCCTGTTATAAGAGATGATGATTCTATAAGTAAAGACAATGTTATGACAGAAAAATAGGATACATAACTCGAAACAAATATAAAAAACGCATACAAACTTTGATACAAAAAGTTTTGCAAAGCGCCTATACTTACTTTATTTACAGTTACTGCGACTTTTAAGGCAATACCGAAATTGTTGCATGGGCTCAGCGAGAGAAAAATGTAGGGGTCCACGTAAAATTAAAAATTTACAAGCCCACGGGAAAATACCTAATTGAGACTCTACTCAAAACAATATCAGGTATTTTATTGTGATTGATTCATTTCATGGCATATTTAACCGACTTCCAAAAAAAGAAGGAGAATTCGGACCGTATGTTTTTTTATGTATGTATTGTATCGATTACTCCGCCAGTTGTGAACCGATTTTGTTGATTTCTTTTTTAATCGACAAATAATTCTTCCTTAATTGGTCCCATTTTTAGCTCATAAAAATATTGAAAAAATTATATAGCACCGCCTCCATTAAAGAAATACCAAGCTATTAAACACGTCCACTCATTTGTTCCTACTTACTCTAAAATTATTATCCGACCAGTCAAATATGTAAGAGTACCGATAAAAATTCGTACTAGGCCAGTATATTTATGAAATATGTACAGATTTTGACGACTTATTTTTTTAAGGATATAATAATTTCTCGACATTATCTCACAAACATAATTATGACGAAAATCGGTTTAGAAGTTTTTCAGACATTCAGTAATTTGCCTCTGTTTACGGCTGAAAATTATGTGTCAGAGGAAAGCCTTAGCAGCGGTTGCTATTCAGATGAAGTTGTCAATTTTCGTATCGACAGTGGTCTAGCAGTTAAGGGGTAGAGCGCAGGATGTACAATATGTACATGGTTCAAATCCCATCCACAGCAGTTTTTTTAATATTTTTCCATCAATATATTTTTATTTGCGTTATTATTTGTCTCTCAGGGCAGCAAACTCACTTAAAAGAGAAAAATAAATATTTCGTCGTAGAATTTGAAGACGGTTGGTGCCAAATT
The DNA here is from genome assembly GCA_963924495.1 of Nemapogon koenigi. Taxonomy (NCBI): domain Eukaryota; kingdom Metazoa; phylum Arthropoda; class Insecta; order Lepidoptera; family Tineidae; genus Nemapogon; species Nemapogon koenigi. The sequence continues at coordinate 6,677,976 of OZ004640.1, read as the reverse complement.
AGAAACAACTTAGTTCCCAAATTCACTAATCTAGACAATTCATTAGGAACCTACGATCATCAGTACATACGAACATAAATAATATTGAACAGATCTTTATCTTCTTAGTTATTTACTTAATTTTGTATCCTAATTTTAATAAAAAAAAGTTGGTGAAATAAAGAAATCGTATTTATTTTCTCCGGAACTATACCTAATAAATGCCTTTAACTTACTTTTAATATAAAGGCATTCCCTTCAAATAAAACGTTTTTCAAGTTCTTATTAATTTTAATAAAACTCACCTTTATAACTGTGCCAAAGTTCAGTTAATAGCCACGCCATCATTTATCTATGGCCATCATTACAACTTAAATGCCTAAATTGGACTGTTCCGTATCAATGTTAGCATAATTTAAACGTAACACAAACTGTAGTTAAGAATGCAAATAAGGTTGATACTGTCAAATGTAGAGCACAAGCACTTGTCCGAGACTCGCACTAGGAAAGTTAGAAAAAGTGTACATTGTTAATATGTACAAAATAAATGTTATGCATTTCCCAAATTACTTATATAGCAGAGGGTGTAGATCCTTGCGCTTCATATAATTGTTTTAACAAATCTGTGACTCATAATATTAAAGACCTATTATTTAATACAGTACATTACAAAACGATCCGTTATTCCCATTACTATTCATTATACGTATTTTCGAATACTCTACGTAGCAATCAAAGTTCGCGTCCTTTACCATTGAAATATTTTGTATTCCACGGTGCCCATTATATTGCTACATCACAATGCTAAATTTGTTTCACCTATATATAAGTGAGGGCTTCATTTTCTAATGTTCGCATAATAAATTAAATAGCGTTATCGGACGGTCATCATCATGTTTCATACGGTAGGTACATGTTATTTAATTATCAGATTTTTTAACTAAAATGTGCAACTAATCATTTTCTTTTTAAGAAACTTAATTTATTTCATTATTTACAGGTGCTGATTCTTTCTTCTCTGACCGTATACGTACAGTCTTCAGGAATTCCGATTGCAGTGACTCCTATTGAACATGCTCCATTGCCAGTAGTTGCCGCATCAAGTTCACAATACTTCCAGAGGACATTTAATAGATTGGTAGTCGCCCCGCCAATTCTTGAAACTCCAGTAGTGCCTGTGTCACATGTGGTACCACAATTTTTGCCAATAGAACCAGTAGCGCCAAGGCCAATAGTAAATGAAGTTAAACCAATCGATGCAGCTACACCAGACACAAATATAGCTATAGCAATTGCAACAGCGCATGCTGCACCTGTAAGCACGTTATTGCTGCCACCATTGGCTGTAGCACCAAGCACATTTCCAATTTTTCCGGTATTTACACCTGCTAATAAAGATGACACTGCTGAGGAGGCGACATCTAAACCAATATTAAAAACACCTCAAAAGAATCCAGTAAAAGATTCTGAACCAATAGAACCAGCTTCAAATAACAACGATCTTTCTCAATTGCCTTTAGAAACAAACTCTAACGTTTTTAATCCTTATGGCAGAAAGCCTGAGAAGTTAAAAACTCAAGTAGAAATTGTTCCTGTGCCTTTAGCTTATATAGCACCGCCTCCATTAAAGAAATACCAAGCTATTAAACACGTCCACTCATTTGTTCCTACTTACTCTAAAATTATTATCCGACCAGTCAAATATGTAAGAGTACCGATAAAAATTCGTACTAAGCCAGTATATTCAAAGGCTCCTTACAGAGTTGTCAATAATCGTGGTATACCTTTAAGAGCCGGCAGTCCAATCATTTCTAGAGATACTGAACCAACTACATTCAGTCCATTTATCAGGCCAAACACAAAACCACCGAGACTTTAAACATTATGTTAATGAATAATATGTGATACAATAGTTTTATGACTACACTTGTAAATACGTCACAAACTAAGTAAGAATTATATTTATTTGTACTTTCTGTAATACTTTGTTTTTCTTTTCCTCTCAGTTTAAGCCCACTGAATGTGAAAGTTTGATGTTATATTTTCATACTTTTTTAATATACTTTAATATCCAACAAAATAATTACAAATCAATTATAAGCTTGACAATTATTGTCTCATGTCTACATGATACTGAAACATAAATGACTGTATTTAGAATTTTTGTCTGTATGTCTGTACCAATTTTTGTCCAGAATAGGTTCCTAAAAAGATGTAAGTATGTATTTTGATGAAACTCTCATGCACATAATGGGTGATACCAAAATTCTGAGGCGAAAAGCAATTTCAATATTTCAGCATCAAGAAAATTTAATTAATTTTGTATGACACGACAGTTTTATATATTTAGATATTACCGTCTTTAAATGAACCATGATGTAACAATAATGACATATCAACTGAGAGGTTAATTGTTCCTTTTCAAATGTATTACATTATATCGTAAATTCCATAATATAAAATTGAACAAACACTTAGATTACACCCCACATGTGCGTTTCATTGTTATGCTGCACTGTTATGCACTGAACTTTGAACTAAAGATTTCTGTCAATGTACGAGTACATTCTTCTTCTTCTTTTATTGTGGCTCCACCAATGTTAATCGATGATTTGCCAATGTCAAGTATAGCTTTTATAGTATATATGCCGATTAATCGGTATTTAAGATGATCACGCCGACTGTGATATACCCTATTAATCACAACTATCACAGCGCGGACGGGATTAAACTGGATTCCCCATCATATCACGGCGAGACGCGTGCGTTGGTCGCCGTATAATGACGTAGTATCTAAGAAAATATCCGTATCACTTTTTGTTTGTTTGCTTGTGGACTCACTCCTCGTCCTCTGCAACAGTTTTGATTCAGCAAACTTAAATCTGTATGACGTATAAGTTAGGTTGAGGTATTGTTGAAATTGTTTCATTACCGATGGTAGTTTACATAAGGCATATTTTACACAAAGATGGCAGAGTTTTAAAGTTGTCTTACTTCGCATAGATCGATGGACGGACAGATGGACGGACAAGGTTATATTATAAGGGCTCCGTGTTTGCGATTTGGTGACGGAACCTTATAATCTAGGTGTGGTACCAAATCCACTGGTTTCGTTCCTGGATAAATAAATATACTGATCGTAGAAATATCCAACCTTGGCAATGACAACCCAAAATACTATTCTGTTTCTACAAACGCTGTGGAAATTAGGTTTTCAGTAATGATCGTAATCATATGACTATATGTCATTGTACTCTATCTATGTATTAACCTAAGGTATAATTATTATTGGCATACTTACAATTCCATACTAATGTGAATTTTTCAGCTATTACACCGTAATTAATTAAGAAACAGAAAAATGTTATTCCTTCTTCCTATAACCACAAAAAGGAATAACATAATAATAATATACTTCTAAAATCACCAAAAATTTAATTGCTAACAGCCTAACTTTAAGCTAGTAATTTATGTTTTAAATCAAAAATGTCATACCCTGCGACCTTAGAACAGACGTAGGGTATAAAGAGTTCCATTTATTCACTTATCGCACACGGAACACTCTTAATTTTTGCAATGATTCCTTCATTACGATTGTAACCAACAAATTACTGATATGCTACCTTTACTCTACTTTAATCCAAATATTTTTCTCGAAATAAGATCTAAGTACGTCCATGGGTATAAGTTGTAAGTTGACAAAAACTACTTCCACAGCTTGACCTACTAGAATAGTATCTTATCACAGACCATCGAAGCTCATTACTAACGCAATGACACGTGCCCTAGTTGCGTGCTCTGTGTCCAACATATAGCGTGCAATATCTGACGAAACGAAGCGCAAGGTGAATCTTAGTACTATATAAAACTACTGTCGTCGAAAAAACAGTATCATTTGCTCAGTAGCATCTTCTAACCTAAACACCAAATAGAAACTAGTACCATGTACAAAATCGTAAGTATGCTACTTCTCTAAAAAAATCATTGAAATAAGTATATCAAATTGCCCAGTACCGAATATTTACTAAATTAGTTTCATCTCATAGCATTCCAACTTTTTGACTAATTAAGAATCTTTAAATTTACAATTGACATTTTTAGGCACTTTATACTTCAAGATTTCTAACAAAAATATTTCTATTTGCAGATCATTTTGTGCACTGTCATGAGCTTGGCTATTGCTAAACCAAGTTTGGCTCCAGCTGCTTTGGTTGCAGCACCTGCCCGTCTCGTGGCAGCTCCAGCTCCCGTCCTTGCAGCACCGGCGCCTTTCGTCACAGCAGCCAGCTCTCAATATTACGCCCGCAATTATAATGGATATGTAGCCGCACCTGCACCAATAATTGCCGCTCCAGCCCCCTACGTTGCAGCTCCAGCTCCAGCTCCTTATATTGCCGCTCCAGCTCCTTATGTTGCCGCTGCAGCCCCTTACGTAGCCGCTCCATCTCCTTACCTTGCCGCATCAGCCCCATACTATGCTGCACCCGCTCCGGTTGTAGCGCCTGCTGCTAACTACGTTGCAGGACCATCCCCTGTTTTTTCCGCCGCCGCTAGAATATCTTCTCCGTTCCTGGCTCCTTCGCCATACTTCGCTCCTTCAGCCCCTCTCCTTGCTGTTAAATGAAAAGACTGATCTTATTTAATAAATAAACTATATTTCCATATTATATTATCTTTTTGTTGTGTTTATCTTTCCTGATTCTTTTTCCTAGGTAATATTTTTACCATAATAAAAATTTAAATTACGATATAATTTTCCTAGTCTTATGATAGACAATGGAATTTAAGGATTTTTATATTTGCAAAAACAAACATAAATAGGTACCATAATTTGACATTGTTTTGTGGTAAATAGTGGTTATACATAGAGAAAATATATACAATAAATGTCAAAACCTCCACAAAGGTGGCCTATTTATACATGTTTCAATTGAAACCCCTTCTTTGTGTACGTACATTGTTTAGGCTTTAGTTATTTGTTCTTACGTTTTGTATAGCGAACAGAATTGTAGTTGTTTGAATAAAAAGCATTGTGGGTGAATTTCCATGTTATTTAAGTTACTTAACATTATGTCATATTTATTTATAATAGTAAATTTATGAATGGCAATAATACGATTAAATACTGGCATTCTCGTAAGTAAAATATTTATGTAAGTACTACCTAGCTTTCTGCCTATAAGACATAAGAACTATTTGGCCTAAAGATTTCCGGGATAAAAGTAGCCTATGTCGCTCTTTGACCACCAAAAAAACAAACATAGTTTCTATTAGAAATAAGATGCTTCGCTTATTTAATGATTTTTTGCTTAGATATTGTCGAAAATTAGACAGGTTTGTTTCACTGACAAGAGGTCCTTGAGTACCGGGATTGTACGCAAGCATTGATTTACATAAAAGTCGCGTTGTCCAATTAATAAACGAGGGTTTGCTAAAGTAAATAAATAATAGTATCAAATCTAATACTAATATTATAAATGCAAAAGTAACTTTGTCTGTCTGTCTGTTACGTTTTCACGGCTAAACCACTGAACCGATTTTGATGAAATTTGATACAAAGAAAACTTCAACTCTAGGGAAGGACATAGGATACTTTTTTTTAAATCCTAAGGGGGTATAACAGGAGATAAAATGTATAGGCCCCATAAATTAAATGTATGATATTATAGCATGCTGGAATGGTTTATGATCGCAACGATTTGTAACTTTGCAGGACTACATATGCTCAAAAATAAATAATGAAGGCTTCTTAATTCAAAATATCAAAGTTAAAGTTTTGTTTATAAATGGCACGGTTTCTAAATTTTTATCAAAAACTCAAGAGTGGTTTTGGAGTATCCACAAAAAAATCATCAAAATCATCATCGCTATCACTTCACTATGACTATCACTACTAATATATTATGTAGTATTATAAAACACAGTCCCCTACCGCGTCTGTCTGTCTGTCTGTATCTTTTCCCGCAAAAACTATTCACGAGGAAGGTTTCGGGTATCATGGTTAGGAGCTGATCATTAACATTATAAGTGAATCAAGTCTAGAAGAAACATAGCCCCAGCGAGTTTTCATGGCGTATACTGTCTAATCGGCAGAGATATAACAGATGTATATAAGAAGGAATTGTGTAGAATAAAATAGTCTACAAAAAAGTCAGCATTAGCATATACCTATCTCTAATAAATAAGTAGTTATATGCGTTTTTATGTAGGTATTCAAATTGTTGTAACTCTCTTTTCTTTTTTTTTTACTATGATAAAATGAATCGCGATAGTAATAATATTGTCTTATTTTTTTTTTTAAATCGATGAACCCAGTACCTACTTGATTTTAAATTCAATATAAACTGGCACAATTCGTTAAAATTTGTGCCCGATACCATCCGATACGGACAATAAATTGAGTTCGCTTCGTATTAAGGTTACGAGAAATACAGCCTCCAAATATTGTCCCATTTTCCATAATTCCTGGTATTATCAAACATTTCTATGGTATCTAGTTTAAATTCTAATTTTATTGATTCCTTTGTGCTTTCGTCCTAAAATCAAAATAAAGTCGGTCAGTCACGACGTCATTGCCATTATTAAATTCACATAATAACTTTTACAATATTCAGGTAAATATAAAATACCCATGGTCGTTTTTTTATAAAACACATTTTATAGAGGTACAAAAATCGTTTTTATTTTAAATCCAAATCTAACTAAATTTTTGGCCCCAATTTCTTACTGTCAGGACACGATAGTTAGACGAAAGCACGGAATCCAGAATAAAAACTATCTTAGTAAAATATTTAAAAAAACACTTATATTCCTACCTCATTTGTATTGACATCACGCTTGGTCAGGTAGTAAGTCCAGACACCTTTAAAACTAAAAACTTAAGGAGTACTCTATATATTTTTCTTATACCTGATGTCTTTGATTAACGACACAGACACAGACAACCCGACAGACTTCACAACAATAACAAATATTTCAGACAGCAAATCAGCTATTGCTATCATTAAATCGTGTCATAAAAGCTAAAGGTTACATAATTAGACTATCAATTGTAACTCTTATGACATATTCGGCAGTCGATGGTGTCCGCATTGATAACTAATTAAACATGCGACGCCCTATCGTGTCCTGTCAAAGGAAAGTGAAATTTTAGTGACCATCGCAGACGTAACACTTGCAACAGTGTGAACTATATAATGACATATGACACACAAAACGTTGCACTGTTGTTTAAGCACTCTACTAAGGCAGTCTGTAAACATGAAGTCAATAATATTAGTAAGTAAAACATAACTTACTAATTTTTAAAACAATATTTTAACGGCGGATGATATAACATTTGTTAAATGTTTCAGGTATTCTGCATCACAACTCTCGTAGCCAGTTGTCATTCTAGTGGTATAGCACCGTTATTACCAGCTTTAAGAGCACCTATAGTCAGATATGCTCCATTTTATAACTTTCCTAATGGAGTAAGATCAATACATGCTGTTGCACCAGCCTTACCTGGATTGGCACCTGCGTTTCCTGCAGTAGCTCCTGCATTACCAGCCGTTCCACCTGCGTTTCCTGCAATAGCTCCTGCTTATTCTGCATTTCCGCCTCAAGCTTTTGCTCCAGCATATCCTGCAGTGGGCCCTGCGTTTCCTGCACCAGCATTACCACCACCAGGATTTCATGGCGTAGCACCAGCATTCCCTGCTTTCGCCCCACCAGCTCCTGCACTAGCGCCAGCGTATGCTGCGCCTGTATTCGGACGAGCGTTTCCTGCGTTTGCTCCTGCTGTGAGAGCAGTTGCATCCTTGCCGTTTGCTCCAGCATTAAGGGCGGTTCCTGCACCGCTGCCTCATTTTGCACCAGCTGCACCAGCTTTGGAATATAATTTTGCGCCTCATTTACATTTACATAATAGGCATTTAGCTGGACCATTCATTAAACAAGTGGGTTGGAGAAAGTAGTTATTAAAATATGAAAACGTTTTAATAATTTAAATTTTGTTATATACTGAATAAGAAGACTGTTGATTTTTTTATAAATAAATATAATGTTTTAAACTGCTTTTTCTTTGGTTTGTGCTTCAAATTGGGACTAAAAGCTTGTCGAAGTAATAGCGATTATAAAATACTGGATATATAAAAAAACACACTTTTCCATCTAAATCGATACGAGTATACCTCAACAGAACTGGCCACTCGATAGGTATAGCCTCACAAATACCATCGGCTAAACGAGGGAGACTCGGTCTTCCGCTGGGTATCCTGGAACCGTAACACGGTTGCGGGAGCTGTAAGGCAACCCGTGAAGTAAGAAAAAAAAAGAAAAAAATACTGCATATTTGGTATATAGCGGGATTTTTGTTATAATTCCACGTTTGTTTGTCCTTTTCTAGCCAAAACGGAGCAACGGATCAACTTCGTTTTTTGCTCAGAGATAGCTGGACTCTAGCTGGAGGACCATAGAGTGACAGAGACACATAAATAATTGCGAATATGCGTAGCCAGCGACAAATACTCTATCTATACCATGACACAGATTTTATTGCTTTGAATTGAACACAAATGACCAATCGTGGCACATTTATAATTGGTGTTAAAATGTCCTTTTGCAATTTTATAACGAATCCTATCCTAATCCCGACTAATATTAAAATTGCGAAAGTTAGTTTGTTTGTTTGTTTATTTGTCATTATTTTACGTCAATATAGAGCAACGGATCTATGTGATTTTTGCACAGAAATAATTTAAAGGCCGGAAAGTGACATAGGCCACTTTTTATCCCGGAAATCCTTCGGGATAAATTCAGATGTGGGCGAAACGGGGCGGAAAGGTAGTTCTCAATCAATGGACAACATTTCATTTTTTTAATCACCCATTTTTATTACTTTAATTAAAAATATATTAAAAAATAAGTTACACGTATTTTTCTATTTTATTTTTGGTTGAGTTTTTATATTTTTAATTTAATTATGAATTTTTATAAATTATGAGGACTTTTAAACTAAAATTAGGACTAAAATTAAGAAATATAAACTGTCACCCAAAGAAAGTGACAGATAGTGTCAGTCAAGCCACAGAGTATACGTTATAGAAATGCAAAGAGTATAATATACCGTGTTCCAAATAGGTGTTGCCGTAGCCGGAAATCAAATCGCCTACAACATTATTCATAATGTATATAATAATACTAGCTTTTGTCCGCGGTTTCACTCGTAAATATATTTCCTGTGATAGCCCATTCGAAACTAGCAAAACTTCCAAAAAAATATTATATATAAGAAGTATTTTTTTTATTATATTTAAAGAATAATTATTAATTTAGCTTTAAATGGAATAAAAATGGGTAAAATTAATAGAGGGCAACACCTGAGTTCAATAACTAACAACTCAGCCAACAGACATTAGTATTTTTAAATTAGAGGGTTAGCACAGATTAGGGCACCTATTAATCCTTAATTTTCAATATTTCAGTATTTTTAAAATAACTCGAAAATTAAAGGATATAAAAAATTAAAAAAATGAAAAATAAGCTTTCTAGCATGTAATCTCCAAACGGTTTTCGAATTTTGGTACCTTACGAAAAATGAAATGTTGTCCATTCTGGAGAAAATAAGGTATACTAAAACAATTATAGCACCATGAATAGAATCCAGGACCTCAAATTGAAATCAGTTCGTGTAGGCGCTATGCTTACTACCTACTATAGGTTTTGCGAGCATTTTTAATATCTTTGACAAAAAAAATACATTTTCAAATAAGTTCTCTCCATCCTAACTGCGAAAATGTGTTTGTTTGTTTGTCTTTCTTTTATATCAACACATAGCAAAGTACCGACACTTTTCCCCTTACTACAAAACCGTGTCTAACAAGTGTTTAGTTTAAACATAGTTCTGTCTTAGTCTTTCATAATGAATGACAGATTTGTAAGAGAGTGATAAAACATAGTTTACAGAGATAGTTGTAGGGCCAGAACTCATATTCAAGTGGCCCCCTTCTTATTCTGAGGGCCAGAGAGTGACATATGCAACTTTATCGCAGAAATACTTCGGGATAAATTCTTATGGCACAATAAAAAAAAACAATTAAATTAAAATCGTTCGCATACGCAACTATGTCTATATTAACTACAAAAAGAATCTAATAAAAAAAATACATATGTAGACATAGGTTTTTCTCAACTCAACGATTAAAATATAATCAATAGTAAATATCTAATACTTTTTATGGTCATTACAAGCCGTTTCGTTTTACTCAGAGCCACCTGTAACAGTGTCCACTTTTTGCCAGTTGTACATGTTAAACAGAATAGATGGCAATAGACCTATATGTCACTTCTTTAATAGACATAAGTATATGTTATTATTAAAAGAACTGCAAACGACGCCTTCGTGCCCTGCGAACCACGAGAAATAAAAAATACTAAATTATGTATAGCTAAGCATTGAATATATCTAATAAAATTATGTATTACTCTCTATCAACCATGACGTACTTAATTCCAGGAGGCCTAGGCAGAAAAAAACACTCGATTAGTATTTTTAAACATTATTATGATGAAGGTGCAGTGACAGTATAAGTTATGATCGAACTTTATAAGTAAATTATAAAATGACAATATGGGTACTCCAATACACACAAGATAAAATGAAATTTATTAATATTTCATTATAAGTTATCCCTTTTATTAGCACAACTTCTTTTTTATCTTTCAATAAAAAGCATAAAATTTTGTTACAAAATATTTAATTTGACAAACTTAAAATTTACAAAGTCTTTTGATATAGTCTTATAAAAGTATACAATGGTATTGTTCTCAATCTATCGAACAAAAGCTGGGGCCGCTAAAGGTGCTCCAACGACAGGTGTTTGATAAGGTGCAAATGGGACAGGGGCTGTTAATGGAGAGGAATAGGCAAACGGGCTTGCAACATACGGTGATGCATATGGACCAAATGGACCTGGTAAGGGTGCAGCGAATCTCTGTTCAACATATGGAGACGCAATCGGAGCTCTAAACGGATAAGGAGCTGCTATAGGCGCTGCTAAAGGAGCTGCCGCTAACGGTGCAGGAATAGCAGGGGCTGCAGCAAATGCCGGTGCAGCTACCAATGGACTTAGAGCTTTATTGAAGAAATTATATTGAGATGCGTATGGATAAATATTTTCCGGTACCGCATGAGCATATCCTACATGCGCAGGAGCATACAGCGGGGCTGCTGCAACACCAATAGATGGGGCAGCACTTGCTTTTGCCAAAGCAACGAATCCAGCTATTAGGACGATCTGAAAATAATTATTTTCATGTCAATAAATTGGTAACGCAAATTTTAAATTGCTATTTGGTTATGTAGTTCTTATAACTTGATTAAATAAATGCATTATTAAAATATAACTTACAGATTTTAAGGAGAACATCTTGCTTGTTATATTTTTAGACCTCGTTGGTTGAAATGAAGTTGTAGTGTGACTTGCTAAGAAAAAGTGCTACCTTTTTATATACAATACATTGAAATTCCGATTACATGCTTGCAGTAAAATATACATTTGACGTATTGCGTTGGCCATTTGGGATTCAATTGCACGCGCTTGGAGAAATGGAGTAGATTTGGCAAACTTTTGGCTTTTGCAATTTTCTCTAAAGCAAGACAATACTAATTTTTTTTTTCTTATAATATCAAATTCAATTCATTTTTTCAGACTGATACACAAATACTAGTTTTTGTAAATGTAGGGAAGTTTTTAGCTCATACAGGCACAAGATTCAAGTGTCTTATAAAATGTCCGATAGATAAGAATCACTGCCATCAATGATCACGTCTTCATTAACACACGGTAATATTTATTTAAAAAATCGTGAAATAATGACAACCAAATCAAGAAAATTACAATAATTCACATCAAAATTTTTTTTATAGTATAAAACACACCAACCACCACGCGCTTTATACTTTGGGGCTGGACCAGAGAAACTTGTAACAATGTTCACTTTTATGGAGTTGCCAATATTAAACAGAACAGAAGTTTCAAGTTTTAAGTAGCCCACGCACTGGTCCGGTATCTCACAGAAAATTTTCGGTCCGGCCGCCGTATGATCGAGATTGAACACCGGCCACACATTAGCAATGTAAATCATAGTACGCTCTAGATCACATGCAATTCACTCACCCACACAGACACACATGATTCGATTTAATAAAGGCGTGTGGATGTGTGTGACAGATCGTTCCGGCCATCTAAATCAACCACAAATACAACGATTTGAAAACGGATGGTGGACGAAGAATTGGACGAGTCTGTGGTCGATTTCGGTGGACCGTATGGCGGCGCGACGATTTTTTCAGATTTATCAAATGTGAGAGGGGAAACATTGAATCTCGCGAAATAACATCCCACTAACGCGAAAGTTTGTATGGATGTATGAATGTTTGTTACTCAATCACGTCAGAACGGCCGAACGGATCTAGAAAAAATTTGGCACAGAGATAGGTTAGAGTCTGGAATAGCACATAGGCTACTTTTTATCCTGGAAAAAATATAGTTCCCGTGGGATAGATTTGATTTTGTTTGCATAGTGGTAGTTTAGGGGTCAGAGAATGACATATACTACATTTTATACTGCTAAAGTGGGCGGGGGAGGGGCAAATTACAGCCACGGGATTATTTCTTTTTGTATTTATTTTCACGCGGGTGAAACCGCGGACAGAAGCTTGTATTTACTTAAAGAGTATCCTAAATAATGGGGTCAGGGATTTATATTTGGCTACGGAACCCTAAAAATTACGCTAACGATGTAATGCGTTGAATAATGACGTATCCTTTGCCTACATAGTCTGATATGAAATTATATAACGCACAGTGAAATTAGAGTGCAGAATTCAAATTAGGATTCACCGAGCGTCCGACAAGTCTGGGTCAAAACTTGTGGCTGTCCGCCAGTGCGATGCCCAGCATTATTCAGTCGTTGCCCAATGAAATCGACAGTTGGTATAAAACGTGACGACCCTATCTAAAGTACATAGTTTGTAACATACTCTGTGAACGGTAACATAACCTAAACAAAATGATGGGCAAATTCGTTGTAAGTTTTATTTTATTTTTCTTTTTTTGTCAGAAAGCGATTTTTCTTTAGTGGGTTTATTTTCTATTTGGTCCAATATAACACTTTTAGTTAGTTAATAGTTAGGTCTAGACTAGATAATAATTACACAGTTCACTCATCCCATTAACGTAGCAATATTCGAATCTAGACAAACATTCAGACAGACAGACAAAAATCCTGAACTAATTTTCTTTTTCAAATTATCAAAACGGTTGCCTCATATCGGGTAAAATTATCATAATCGTAACGTCCAACTGGCCTAAAATCGATGTACATAATGCTGTTTGAGTTCCATCATTTACTTGCGGAAGCTAGACTTAGGTATGGAATAAGAAGCATAAAAGTAAGTGCAGGTCTTTATGTAGAATGTGTGATATAAAGCGTGAAAAATTATATTGTGACTAAAATGAAGAAAGAAGTTTACATTGGTTTAGACAAGTTGAAAGATTGACTAAAAATATGTATATGGCAGAGAACGACTTAGGTGAACTTTTAATGAACTTATAAAACAATAATTGATCAAAGGCATTAAGGCAATGTTAAAAGTACACCAATCGCCGTGCATGTATGAAAGGTATGATGTATTATAAAAGAAGCGAAAATGTCAGGATTGTAGCAAATGGCATTCGATTGTCTCTGCTTACCCCTCTTAGGTAAAATGGCGTGATTATAGATAGATAGACTAACCTCATCTTTATTTCTTTGTTTACAGTTAATTTTCACCTTAGCCGTCGTGGCTGTGAACGCTCAAATACCACTGGCATACACTCATGCACAGCTTGTAGCACCGGCAATAGCTCCCGCGGCTTATGTGGCACCCTATGCTACTTCATACTCAGCGCATTCAGTCAACCATGCCGTAGCCACACCCGTGGTAGCCAACGCCCCCATAGTCTCAGCACCTTATGTCTCAGCACCTTATGTAGCAGGACCAGCTCTTCCTGCCGCAAAATACTTATCGGCACCAATTTTATTTTAAAACGAACTTGCAACATCAGATGTGACTGTGCTCAATAAATAAATAACTTTACTTCTGTATTTTATTATCCTTTTGTGAAATGGACTTCGAATCCGAGGTACCAGGTGCAAACCTCACTCGAGCCGATTAATCCATACTAGTCCATGCAAATATTAATCACTAAACCACTTAACCGATTTCGATAAGATTTGATACTGAGTAAGCTTGAACCCTAGGGACGGACTTTTTTTTACCCTGTGGCGGCACATCGCGTCGATAGAGGTCGCACCGTTACTAACTCATTGAAACCTGTATCGCGCCATTGAAAATATTTAATAGATTGGCATATATGCAACTTTCCAACGATGTGCGTTGGGGAGTATTCCTTTTACTCATAATCGTTGGATTGTTATATACTGGTGACCCCGTATGAACACGCCTGTATTCCTGACCCCGCAATGCCCCGCATCCTACTTCCACTTCCCACTGACCAGACCGCCGGCCCGACATGACGACAGGTCATACATCACGACAGGTGATTCAGCCGCGATATAGTCAACCAGTGGCGCAGTCCATCACAGCTGGCAAAGCTAGGCACATGGATGTTGGTTTTCATAATGTAGTCTGGTCTGGGAAAGGAGTAATGTGGCGGCACATCGCGTCGATAGAGGTCGCACCATTACTAACTCATTGAAACCTGTATCGCGCCATTGAAAATATTTAATAGATTGGCATATATGCAACTTTCCAACGATGTGCGTTGGGGAGTATTCCTTTTACTCATGATCGTTGGATTGTTGTATGTAGCCATTTCTATAACCCCATTAAAAATTAGCATGGGTCCCACTGGCGAAGTCAACATCTATAGACATCTAAGATGGCCCAGAGGCGGACCACGCATCGTCTTAAAAAATCTTAGATTAATTAAATGCTGTTCGTTGAGAACGACTAGACCGATTTGGCAATTTTTTAAATGTCCATAATAGTCTAAACAAGGTTTTTGGGAAAGAATAATTGGAAAAGTTCCTGAAAAACAGAAAGTGTTTTTTTCTATGAGATTGTTGTATGAACTCAAGATCATAAATAGGGGATGAAAGTTAATATATGCTATGCTACACGGGCGAAGCATTGCATCTCTCTTGTCTCATTAAGTGTAGCGACAGGCCTGCCACCTGACAGACAGGCTAATTAGCATTGTTTGTACGTAACGTGTCTTTCTGCAATTATTTCTGTGTTGCTTCAACACCATCCGTGCTAAATAGGTATATAATTTAATCATGTTTGACTATAAAATGCACGACTTACCTAAACGTATAGTATACATATAATCAACATATTAACTGCATACATATAATATGCTAATGTCAGTTAATTCAGTTACTTGCTCTATGCATTTTATCTTGCCCGTAGCTATAATTCTATCACCTACATTTATTATAAATGGACGTAAATTGTGTTGCTGTCTGACCAAGCCCAATGCAATTCTGACCTAGTTTAAGTACAGATGTAGAGTTTAGATAAAATGTAATTAATTATATATAACATAGTCAATATTTTATTGAAAGACAAGCATGTGAGTAGGGGTGAGGCCATGAAGTCAACTGAGACAGGAAAATAATATTGCAGGGATGTTTTTACTGTTAAAGTTTGCCTGAAGGACGCCATAGTTCCAGGAAAATGAAAATATGCGTAGAAAAAATATATTTATTTATGAATGATTCACCTATCAATTTACATAGCTTCAACTTTTAGTAGTATATTGATTCTACGTTATATCATGGCGACCAATACACGCGTCTCGTCGTGACCTGATGGGGAATCCAGTTTAATCCCGTCCGCGCTATGATAGTTGTGATTAGTCAGTGATTAAATTAATATATCACGGTCTATAATACATTGGCGAAATCATCAAAACCCTGACATGCGTCAAGCAATGTGTGAAAAATAATTTCTGTAACATGGACATGGGCTAAGATTTTATAAGACGATGCGTGGCCCGCAGAGGCATCGTCTTACAAAATCTTAGGACATGGGGGACTGGCAGAGTATTGTGCCAGCTACATTTATCAGCCACTTTAGAGACGCGAAAAGAGTCCACATTTGTAACGTCAAAAACCTTTTAAAAAAAAAGTGCACCGACTTCAAAAAATTGCACTGAAAAGTAAGAAATAATAAAAATTTCGTCGTAGAATTTGAAGACGGTTGGTGCCAAATTAGGATACAAAACTAAGTAAATATCTAAGAAGATAAAGATCTGTTCAATATTAGCTATGTTTGTATGTACTGATGATCGTAGGTTCCTAATGAATTGTCTAGATTAGTGAATTTGGGAACTAAGTTGTTCTAATTTGGCACCAACCGTCTTCAAATTCTACGACGAAATTTTTATTATTTCTTACTTTTCAGTGCAATTTTTTGAAGTCGGTGCACTTTTTTTTTAAAAAGGTTTATTTTACCCTTTTAAGTGATTTTGCTGCATTGAGAGACAAATAATAACGCAACAAAAAAAATATTGATGAAAAATTTAAAAAAAAACGCTGTGGATGTGATTTGAACCATGTGCTTGTGCAATTGTGCATCCTATGACTCCCCATTACATTTAACCGCTAGACTATCGTCACGAAAATTGACAACTTCGTGTCAATAGCAACCGTTGCTAAGGCTTTTTCTGATACATAATTTTCAGCCGTAAACAGAAATTAATTACTGAATTTCTGAAAAACTACTGAACCGATTTTCGTCATATGTCTGTGAGATAATGTCGAGAAATTATAATGTCTTAAAAAAATAAGTTGTCAAAATCGGTACTTATTTTATCGAGATATCAAGAAAAATGTACTTTTAAAGTCAGTTTTTTCAAAATTTCTGAAAAACTAATGATCCAATTTTTATGAGAGAAAAATGGGACCAATCCGGAAGAATTATCTGTCGATTAAAAAAGAAACCATGAAAATCGGTTCACAATTGGCGGAGTTATCGATGTACATACATACATAAAAATACGGTCCGAATTGAGAACCTTCTCCTTCTTTTTTTGGAAGTCGGTTAAAAATAGGAAAAAAATATTCTTGTTTCATCACGCGGAAGAAGTCCATTTTATTCACGCCTAATTTTCTAAAGATTAGGTTTTGTAGAGTTTTTAGGGGTGAAGTTCAGAACGAATCAACGAAGTGGGGAAAAGTGGCCTGTTAAATAGGGAAGTGTGAAAGTGTGTTATGTTTTTATCATTTCACAAATTATACCCTAAAAGGAATCGCCTCAACAAAGAAGGGCGTGTAATCCATAAAAGATGCAGTAGTTGGAATCGTTGGAGACAAGGTCGCGGAGTGCGGCGAACTAGCGCAGGGCTGAAAGGTCTCCTAACTGGAGCTAGGACAGAGAAGTTACATTAACATTCCTAGACACTTTGCAAGCGCTATATGCCATATAGTGCCACCGCTTGTAGCTTTAAATCCAATTATTTTTATGAACTAACTTGAAGGTTCAATATAGTCCAATTATCGAAGGAAAAGTTTCTGATACTTTTCAGTTGAAAAATGTATAATAGATTACTTAGGGATGACACCTTTTTTTTTTCTTCACGTGTTGACTTTCAGCTCCCGAAACCGTGTACGGTCCCAAGGTACCCAGCGGAAGACCAAGTATCCCTCTTTTAGCCGATGGTATTTGTGAGGCCATACCTAACGAGCGGTTCGTTCTGTTGAGGTATATTTAGATGGAAAAGCTTCTAAGTGTAGTTTGTCGGATTATGTACCTACATAAGTTTTTAATTATAAATAATATAAGCACTTCTGATGAAGAAAAAAAAACTGCCTTCAAAACCAAAATGTGCTTTCCGAAAGCAAATGCACAAGTCACTATAAAAAAATACCCAAATCGCTTCCTATAAAATTTGAAGAGTTCTTTATTTCTCCAGGATCCCATCATCAGATCCTGACCTGATGACTATGGGACCACCTGGAAAGTATACCCTTTCAAATAAAAAAAATCCAAATTGGTCCAGGCGTCTTCAAGTAATCGGGGAACATACATTAAATAAAACATAAAAGATTCCGACGAATTGTAAACCTCCTCCTTTTTTTGAAGTTCGGTCAAAAACCCTTTCAGGTACCTTAAAACCCGGATTTAGCATTCCATTCTAAATAGTGTCTGGGACGCGTGAATTTGTACAAATTCTAATAGACGAGTACATTACGATGATATATATGTGTTCGAATATTATATATATTACTAGCTTTCCTCTCTGGCTTCGCCCGTAGAGCCCATTATTGCGTTCATACAAAAAAATCCATATAATTTTTTTTTTCAAATTTCCGGGCAACTTTTTCAGTTTTCATTCCCTTAATTCAGACTATTACAAACATTAAAAAAAATTTGCCAAATCGGTCCAGTTGTTTTCAAGTGATGTGCTTGCCAACGAACGGCATTTCATTTTTATTTTTAAGATAATCTAGAATGTCTAGAAACACTAGAATGTCTGAACAAATTGGTAGGTCGTGCAAAGACAGTATTCGGATTTGCCCGGACATTCTTTGACTGGTCGTTTTTTGAGTGGAACGAAATATGTCGCGGTCCTAAATGCTAACCCCGCTAATAACATAATTCGTCAACATTGATATTGGTCAGCTCCTAAACCTTTGTGAATCAATCTATCTAAAGTAACAGTAACAAAATTCAGCAGTTTTTGAGAATCTAAAGGACAACAAACATTCATTTTTATACCAGCTGTTTGCTCCGACTTCGCCCGTTAACATTCATCCCTTAGTGTTTTTTTTTTAGTTTTAGTTTTAGATTAAAACTGTATACTTAGATAATTCTTTGAAACAATAAAATTCTGTTTTAAATTTTTAAATATAAAAAAAAGTATATGGAATTTTGGCATGGGTTACTTCGAATCAGTCTTAAAAATTGCAGGAACAAAACAATTCTCTCTGAAATTTTATTTTACTTTCCTGCATTTCAATTCAAGTTTCGTTGTACATTTTAATGGAAAACAATACAAAGCTCTAGTTGTCCTTGTTACAATTCAAGAATGGTGATGCAATCTTGAAAGGAAGTTTCAATATTAATATTAAAATATTAAAACTATAGTGTTTTTAGGTATAGGTAGTAACATAGTTGTGTCCATTTACTAACACCTACAACGCAATATGATGGATAAATAAATATTCATCTATCTATCATCACGCCTTTTATCCCAAGAGGGGTAGGCAGAGATAATCGAATGCCATTTATTACGATACCTCTTTCGCTTCTTTTATATTCATCTTACCTTTAATACATGCTCGGCGATTGTGTATACTTTTAATATGTATTTCCATCGATCAACACATTTTTTATATGTTCAATAAAAGTAAACATAGGTTGTCCTATGCCAGCATTTCCTTTCATTTGAGCCATATAAACCGTTTTAGTCAATCTTTCATCCTTCATTCTTTCAACGTGTCCAAACCAGCGTAAACATTATTTCATTTTAGTCACAACATCATCTTTTACTCCGCATTCTTCTCTAATGACATCGTTCCGGATGCGTTTTATATCACACATTCTACGTAAAGATCGCATTTCTTACTTTCATGCTTCTTATTCAAACCGAAGTCTCGCTTCCCTAAGTAAAGTAGTTTTTGAGTCTATAGAAAACCAACAAACAAACAAATATTTATTTTTATATTTTAAATATCGTGTATTATTATGACACTTGCATGTCCTTGTTGAGTCTTTGAAACGAAACGTATCTTTTGCCTTCATTATTGTGAGAATCCAACTAAAAAAGAATGATCTCAAATTAATAAAGGGCTACTTGTTATTACATCCAAAAACTCATTTCTTTCGCAGGAGACGGTAAAACAATTCAATTGGTACCTAAGTAATCCTTACTAATATTATAAATACGAAAGTGTGTCTGTTTGACCTTCTTTCCTGTCATAACAGAGCAACGGATCGACGTGATTGCAAAGATAATAGACTATAGTTGATTCCACATCCTGTCATGGCGTGATGTGGAATCCAGTTTAATCCTGTTCGTGCTGTGATGGTTGTGATTAGTTAACGACTAATAAGACATCGCGGTCGGCGGGATTATCTTAAATACCGATTAATCGGCTATAAAGGCTATAATACCTGACATTGGCAAATCACCGATAAAATAAAAAAAGACTATAGTTGGAGTCAAAGAGTATGTTAAGTGGGAATTTGGCACGGTCAAGAAGATTTGGTGCACTATGAAGTTTTAACCGACTCTGGTCGAATATGGAAAAGACACGTAAATCAAATGATTAAGGTGGTTCGTTTTCCATACAAAAATGTAATTAAGATAAACTAATTAACTAAACAGTAAAAATGTCTAAATATGTGCTTACTTAACTATTTTCGGCTTTTTTGTTGCGCGAAATCAATAAAAAATAACTTTTTTTGTAATAGAAATCATTAATATTAAACATCTTTTTTTTTAGAAAAAATACGCATGTGTGCGTGATCTTGATAGTGTAAACTTTTTCTATTATAAAACAGTTATTATTTATTGATTTCGCACAACATAGAAGCCAAAAATAATTAAGTAAGCGCATATTTAGACATTTTTACTGTTTAGTTAATTAGTTTATCTTAATTACATTTTTGTATGGAAAACGAACCACCTTAAGAGGATGTATAGAGCTAAATGCGAGTTTTATGATGCGTAAAAGTACATGATCCACTGCAGTAACCATAATCAAAAAAATATATGATATTCTTGAGGTTATGCGTTATTAAGATACTGTTTTCAAAACATAATACAACTATGTTGATTCGATAGAAAAAAGATCCCGGCCATACCAATGGGTTTTTATCCATACTTAGAGGCTTTTCCACCTAAATGTACCTCAACAGAACTGGCCACTCGTTAAGGCCACTTACAAATAAGATCGACTAAAAGAGCGAGACATGGTCTTCTGTTATGAAACTACATTACTCCAGTTATGGTTTTTCGTCAATAGGATTAGTATTTTTGGGTAAACTTTCCTTTTTAAAATATTAGTGTGATATATTTTGATATATCTTGTAGGTTCATGTACGCAAGGTGCACGTGCACGTGTGACAACAATTAAGTGCAACTGTGTCATTGAAAACGCCCTGGCCCTGTTTTATGAACTCAGTACCTCCTACAATTTTCATAGATAATAAATTTTAGCCAACATACAATATAAACTAGAATTGTAGCATAATTGATCGATTTTGATCTATAATCTTTAATACATATTATCACGCCTGTCTACCGTTTTGTAGTAGGCAAGATTTAGTGCCCAACCAACCGAGCCTTGGAAAATTTACATTACGCCATCTGTTGGCAAGTAGCTGAACTTCATTGTTTACGAGCTATTACTAAATTATAATAAGATGCTGCTGAAGCAAAAAACTTCTATAAATAAATTTTCCCCAAGATAACATACCAAATTCTGTCAAAATCGTTTTCCTAACTTGGTTCCTATGTTACCTACATAGTTTCCTAAAAAAACCTCTGTGACAGACGGACGAACACGAGAGTGTTTCCGTTTTAAGGGCACCTTAAGGTACGAAACCCTAAAAAATCTTATATCAACATAATTAATAAGTTTTTTTAGTATAGAAAATATATTTCGCGAGAAGTGTAGTTACCTAGTATCCTCTTTTAATAACTTTAATTCTATATGTACGGAACGGTACAGATAATAGACTTTGACATTCAAAATCCACTAACTTAGTCATTATTATTGACATTTCACATGGGATTCTACA
This sequence comes from Nemapogon koenigi, assembly GCA_963924495.1. Lineage (NCBI taxonomy): Eukaryota > Metazoa > Arthropoda > Insecta > Lepidoptera > Tineidae > Nemapogon > Nemapogon koenigi. Next base: position 6,656,192 of record OZ004640.1, on the reverse strand, counting down.
TCTACGATATTATGGGGAATCCGGTTTAATCCCAATCGGTTTATTTGGTGGAAAGTGGCTATCCATTCATGTAGGTGACAAACTAGAGTGCATGATATTCTTCTTCTTCTCAGTCGTAGTGCACAGTCACAGAGCAGTCTTGGTCAATCATGGCGGTCCACAGCGCAACGCACCTTGTATTGACTCGCCATGGTTAACTTTCTTGGGAAGAATAATGCAGAGGTTTCCCCTTGCTTTCTGCACCAGCTATTTTAAAACTATTTAGGTATTCAGGCTTGCCTAGCTAGCTGTATGGTTATACCGCCATTGCCAGAGCCTCGTTTGTTGTCTAGCAGAGGCTACCAAACGTGCAGGTGATGATGACATTTGGGGTCGGATATATCTTATTCCGTACTCCCCCTTATGATATAGTCCTATGTTTTTCACCTCCACTATAGTACAGTGGTAACGCACGAGCGAAGGCAAGTGTTCTGTGTGTACTGAACGCAGATGTTTGACTCAGGTATGTTAATATTGGTTATATAGGTACTGCATACTCATCATCTGAACCGAACCCGCGCTGATATCACAGTCGGCATATGATACTATAAAGACTTGACATTGGCAAATCATCGATTGACATTGGTGGAGCCACATTAAAAGAAGAAGAAGAAGAAGACATTTCACATGAATCTAATTAAAAGCAATCCAAATTTCTCGTCCAATCTTTACCAAGGACAAAGTCCGCGCCGCATCTTTCGTCTTTTCGCGATTTTATTCTTGTGTTCACAATTAGATAAGATTAGAAAGATAGAGTGAATCACAAGGAAGACTAAGATGTATACCTAATTAATTAATCTTTTGTGTAAATGAATAGACCTGACGATGAAAATGAAAGTAATATTAATAATACGTAGTTAATAATGTAGTTATTATTCCTCCTAAATAATTTTCCAAAAAAATCTTGTATATGGCTGTGAAACAAAATTATAATCGTGTGAAACCGGGCCCGGGATTGTATATAATTTGTAGAAATATTTATTAGGAAATTTGTATTTCTTATCTTAAAATAGTTAAATAGTTAACATTATTATTAGTTAGGTATGCAGAATTAATTAACTTCAAAGTTTTATTAAGTTATTCTGTATCAAGTATCAAGACTAGATGTTTTAATCATACAAAGTCCACTATCTTAAAATATCATACTCGCATGTGTTGATAAACTGTATCCATATGGGTGTTTTCTTAGTACGGTCAACAGCTAACTTAAACTAATATTTTGCTATTTTGAAGGACTTTTATATATTCCTGAATTTCATTGCTTTCGTACAAAACTGTCTATCCTATTGACACCAAAGGCAACGACTTCGCAATCCATTCTATCTAACATTTGACCAAGTAATATTTTAATAATTATATTTAGGTAGGTATCTACGTAAACCTGGTCCGCATGGAATACTGGCAAGAACACTGGCTGCATTTCCCCGCTGAACCGCGGTGCTGATTCGTTGAACGAGGAGGGAGCCAGCCCTCTTGTCACCAGAAGAGATGATCAGTCGTGGGGATATTTTGGAACCCCACGGACCTAGAGTTTCTACGCCAAACGGTATAAATTTATATCTACTAAGGTATTTAAGATAACTGCAGATTTCTCACTGTATGTACAAATTGTTAAAATTAAACTCTGTCAAATCTTTAAATGCCCTTCAAAGACGAAAAGCTGAACAAAGCACTTCTTACAGAAAGTTGTTACTATTGTTTCCTCTTTGGCTTGAATGAGGATTGAACCCGGGATTGAATTCCGTTTTAAGTTGTAACCGATATCAAAACTATTACAATATTTGAGTAGCCATTAAATTACCTTTTTATTTTTGGAAATTACTTATATTTTTATTTAAGTAATTAGATGATATGAATTTATTTTAAGCAAGGAAAATTCTAACAGTTTTTATGTTGTCAACCTTACTAAGTTCTTGAGACTAAATGACCTAGGCATAGGACGAGAGTAGGGCTAGACGGATTTGGTCGGGTTATGGGCATTCTAAGCAGTATATAAAGCTCTGATACTAATCTATCTGCACATTCGCTATCATTCCTTCTACATCCACATATCACCAAAACCACACATCCAAAATGTACAAACTGGTGAGTAAAAATATTACCTATATCTTTTAGCTATAAGGCAACCCGTGAAGATATTTTTAGACAATTGTCTTGTTAACAAAGAAAACCGAAAATGGGTCTGGGTCGAACTAGGTAAACTATATTTTAGCTTCCATTTAGAAGAATGTTTTCATGTTTTTTCTGCAATTTCTAAAAATTATAATATAAGACGCCTCATAACTATTGTCCCATACAAAAACGGACTTCAGCAATTCAAGTATTGTACAAAACTTATTACAAATAGCAAGTTCTAGTTAATGGATCCTTAAAGTATATAAAAATTTATATACTCAATATGTAATAAATATGTCAGTATCAGCTACACCTAGGTTTCATGAAGCCATTAATTTCACGAATTTTTTTAACCGACTTTGCGACTCGTGTTCTCTTATTTCATATCGAGTAAAAATAATTTCACATACTTTATGGATCCATTAACTAGAACTTGCTATTTCTAATATTTTTTGATCAATACTTGAATTGCTGAAGTCCGTTTTATGTATGTTATTGTACCGATTTTTGTTTGGAAATTTTCTTTCTCTATTTATTTCTATCGCTCGAGTATTGGGTGAAAGGGATGCAAAATTTTCGAACATGTGCGTTTTTTAATTAGTTACGCGTAAGTCTCGAGTGATTATATCAATATAAAGAAATTTATTTTTACAATTAAATTACAAGTTCGTTAGTAAAGCTTGTACATTTAACAACAAAATTAAGCTTAAAACAAACTAAAAATAAAAATTTTAAATAAAAATTAGATGAAAATACGTCATTGAATTGTGTCCCTCATCAACAATGATCCTCTGATCAGTTCTATACAATTTAATATAGATGTGCACCGTGATTTAAAATTGAAATATATTATCAAATAAGATATCATTATTAATATTATGTAATAATGTAGAGAAAAGTATCATATGTGCAGAAAAGTACAATTTTTTTCGCCTAAATGCAAATTGGCCTATTTTAAGTGAAGGGATCGATCCAATAACAATAACAACTTTTAAATGATGGCATTATGCTTCGTACACCGCATTACATACTTAGCAAGACAGATAATGTGACTCGCCATTTATTTGTTGGAAAGTGGCTATCCATTCATGTAGGTGACAAACTAGAGTGCATGATATTCTTCTTCTCAGTCGTAGTGCTCTTCACAGAGCAGTCTTGGTCAATCATGGCGGTCCACAGCGCAACGCATCTTGTATTGAGTCGCCATGGTTAACTTTCTTTGGAAGAATAATGCAGAGGTTTCCCCTTGCTTTCTGCACCAGCTATTTTAAAACTATTTAGGTATTCAGGCTTGCCTAGCTAGCTGTATGGTTATACCGCCATTGCCAGAGCCTCGTTTGTTGTCTAGCAGAGGCTACCAAGCGTGCAGGTGATGATGACATTTGGGGTCGGATATATCTTATTCCGTACTCCACGTATGATATAGTCCTATGTTTTTCACATCCACTATAGTACAGTGGTAACGCACGAGCGAAGGCAAGTGTTCTGTGTGTACTGAACGCAGATGTTTGACTCAGGTATGTAAATGTTGGTTATATAGGTACTGCATACTCATCATCTGAACCGAAACGCGATACTATGTATGAACAGTGGTATACTTCCCCAGAAATATGAAATATTGGAGCACTTCAAGAGAAGGTTTTAAACAATATGTCATTTGGTTGTTGAGATGAGTGCATTATTTTATTTTATTTATTTTATGATGTCGCATTGCTTGTTGCGTATTAACTATAAACCCGAATGCTTATCCAAACTGAAGTTTCGATGGTTCAAAAATACCCTTCATTCTCAGTAGATCCGTTAACTAGATTAATGATGGATCTATGCGACAAAAATCACGACTTCGTAAATTAAATACATACCTACATCCTTGTTATGTTTTTGTACGAAAAATATTGGCATACTCTATTTTTAGGTTTCGGTATTTTTGTGTTACTGATCAGCTTATTAATTAGTGTGTAGTATAAAGCGTTATGATGATCATATTACCTATCCCACTCACAACTCACTTTATAAAGGGTGGAATTTATAAAGGAATTGGAAGGAAATGCTAGCAAATTTTACTCAAAAGAAACATCTTTATTTTTTAAATAAGTAGATAAAAAACAGACCATGAAGTATCCTAATTAGATTTGGTGGTCTTCCTTAAATTTAAGATGAAATGTTTATTAGAGAGATTTGCTCTTTATGATTATTTTTCATATTTTATCAGGTTCGATTCCCGGCTGAGCGACCTTTCAAAAATATATGAATGCAGTTTTACTTTATATTAAAAATACAAGAATGTTTCCTTTTATTGAAATTTTATTTAAGTTGCATTTAATCCACAGCCTGCTTTTAAATTCATACCTGTCTTCAGAATTTATTTATTTATTATCATAGCGTATTACCTACTTTCGTGGCGAGAACTAATACAGATTTAGAAGTCTGTAGGAATTTTTTATTTTTTCTACTTATTTAAATAAATTATAAGAATTACGTTTTTGTCATAGTATAAAAATAGAGGTTTCTTATATTTAATAGTCGCGGACAGTTTTTTATTGTGCGACATTTTTGCAGCCACAATAACCACTCGAGGTCAAACTCTACTTTTATTCCGGTAAGCGATACGATACGCTTTTTATGACTTTTAAGTCATACGTGTTTAATTTAGGTTCTACTTATAAATACATTTTGTTAATATTTACAATAATGATTGGAAGAACCTGAAACTTTGAACAAAATTCAAATTCATTGGAAACTAGCTTTTCGCCACGGCTTCGTCCGTGGAGCCCATAACTTTCATCGCCTATTATGGTCTTCAGTTTATACAGAACAGTTTATATAGAAGAGATATACTTACATAAATATGAAATTCTTCTTCACGATCTACTAAGTTATCAATCAATTTAATTAATTATTATACTTGTTAATTAAAATACGATTTTGTTACATGGAATCCTAGATTCGATTCCTGTGTGGAATTTTAAAATGTCAAGTCGGACTGTAGAAGATCATATTTTGTGAATTTGAAAACTTACCTTTTATATTTTCAAGGGTAATTACCTTCTTTTTAAATCTTACTAATAAATATTATATATGTATATGTATTAATCTCACCGTGTAAAAAATTGAAATCAAAGTCCAACATATTTTCAGGGAATTTCTCAGTCGTGACGTCATTATGAAGTCCCATGCCATAATGTATGCAGAAACGTGGGAACAAAATTATCAATTAATTATTACAAAGACCTTATACAGGTTTTACGCATAATTTAAACGCATGCCCTACATTCAAATGTGAGATATTGCCTTCTGTTCAGTCTGTATCTATTTTAAACCTATAAATTCTTAAATACGACATTGCGTTACTTGTCCTACTGCATTTATACTACCTACTCCTGTTTAAGAATGCATCTGTTTCAAAATGCTTATATTGACTTCTCTTAGGGCATAGTTTTTTTTAAAACAATATATATTTACTTCTATTAAAAAGTTACAGCTTTATTGCATTACTTGCTGATATATAATGAACAAAACTCGTAACCATCGGAGACATCGTCATCGTAGTCCTTTTAACTGATTACACGGTTTCGGGAGCCGTAAGGGAACCCTTGAAGAAAAAAAACATAATTATTCTGAAACAGCACGTTCTAATAATAATTATTGTTTCCTGATTTTGCCTAAAGATTAAAAAAGAAATGCGATAATTTGGCCATTATTGCCTATTGATATTTTTTACATTATAGGTACTAGATTTTTTTAAATACATAGTTTTTTTATATTAAGCAAATGACTACCAGTGCCTGGTGTTAATCATGTGATGAGTCTATGAGTGAGGACAACTATTGTTGCATGATATAAAATATTTATAATTAGCTTTACCATAACATAAACATCCATACCTACTATTATAAATGGGAAAGTAACTCTGTCTGACTGCTAGGCTTTCAATGCTAAAATACTGAACCGATTTTCATTAAATTTGATTGTTTAAAAGCTTAACCCTACAAAGGTCATGAGTTACTTTTTTAAATCCACCCCTAAGTTAATGGATTACTAGGGGATGAATGTTAGTATGGGCTCCACGGGCTAAAAGCTAGTTTTAAATAAAACATAGCCTTTTATCTGAAATAATGTAATGGTTCGATATTTTTTTTTAAACAAACTTACATTTCTATAAAATGAATATAAAGAAGTAGGCTGAGAGAGAGAGAAAAGATCCAAACATACTAGGTTCATACAGCGTCTCATACATTACTTGGCTGTTTTTATGATTTAATTATTTTAATTTCAGGTTGTATTAGCTGCCTTCCTGGCTGTCGCTGCTGCCGCGCCCGGTTACATTGGAGCTCCCCTAGCCTCTCCGTACGCGGCATCGTACGCTTCACCTTACGCTGCCCCCTGGGGTCTTGGTCACGGTTATGTTGGCTCGCCATACTTAGGTGCCCCAGTAGTCAAAGCTGCAGTACCAGTGGCTACATCCTACGCTAACACACTCAAGGTATTTTTACTTATAGATTTGCTAACTTAAGTATGTTGAACTGACATATATGTATTATATTTTGATCACATGATATTAATTTGGCATCTATACTAATTCGAAAGTGTTTGTTTGTCCTTTTTTTACAAAACATATTAACAAATTTTTGCAATAATATGTGACAAATAAATACTACTTTTATTGATAATTTTACGAAGTCGAGACAGGTCGCTAGTCCTTGATAAAACTTGATTAGTTAAACATTTTTAGATAGATTTTAATCCCAAAATAGATTACATGTCATGCCATGGCGGTGAACGCACGCGTACGCCTTGACGTAATGGGGAATCCAGTTTAATCCCGTCCGCGCTGTGATGGTTAAGTAAGCCCACGCACTGGTCCGGTATCTCAGCGAAAATTTTCGGTTCGGCCGCCGTATGATCGATTGAACACAGGACACACCTTAGCGATGTAAATCATATGATTTAGATTACATGCATTTCACTCACTCATACAGACACACAAAAAGTATCAAACATCCGTGTGTGCATGACAGATCGTTCCGGCCATCGAAATCAACCACAAATACAACGATTTGAAAACGGATGGCGAACCGTACGTTACAAGAATTGGACGAGTCTGTGGTCGATTTCGGCGGACCGTATATATAGCGATTTGACGAATGAGTGGGCACCTTTATGATTAGTCAGTGATTAATAGGACATAATTATCACAGTTTACCGATTTATCGGCTACCTATTGTTACTGTGACGTCTATAATACTTGACATTGGCAAATCATCGACTAACATTGATGAAGCCATTATAAAATAAGAAGATGAATCCCAAAATAGGCTCTGAATACTTTCGGGTTTTATCCGTAACTTAATTCCCATTATTTTAAATTTAATGACATTTAAATACCTTTGTTAAGTAAATAAAAGACTTAAGACCTTTTCAAAATTACCTATTAAATTTGTTTCTTTTATATTTCAGTTTGCATCACCAGTCGTAGCCGCCCCCGCCCCACTAGTCGCCTCTCCATACGCTCACGCTCCTATTGTAGCATCACCCTATGCTCATGCGTGGTAAATCAAGATATTAAATATAAATAGCCGTTGACATCTTGGCCAAACGAAGCAACAGTCAAAAGTATTCAAATTATTTATTATGTTTTGTAAATAACATGTTTGTTTCTTTAAAATTTTACTACATGTTGTTACATACAACTTTATATGTTTTTTCTTTGAAATAAAAACTGCATTAAATAATGTTTTTTCATACCTACAACTTGACCTGAAAACAAACGATCCTGAATTTTTATTATATACCTCTACATACATCAACTCCTCTTGATCTCACTACAGAATAATAAATAGCAGTCTTCGTTGAACTTTAAAATACTTATTTTATTTTCCTTTTGTCTTTTTCTAGACAGGAATGCAAAACCGTCTCTTATAATTTCAATATTAACCACAGTGTGCGTACGAGCTTTAGGTATGTGAATCATAAATAAATCAACAAGTCCCCTTAAAAGGAGCTGCCGATTCCAGTACGTTGTAATCATGCTACACTCTTGACATATATTTATACAGAGCTGTGTATACAATTTTCTAAAATAAATTATATGCTTATGCGTCGTAGGTTCTCAAATAGTTAAAACGCTTCCGCGATCGAACAAAACAACAGAAAACTGTTAAATGCATTACCAAACTATTGATGTGTTCGAATCTGTGGTTATCATTGATTGTATACTCTTTGCTTAAAATCACAAAGTTCCCAACCGCGTATGACTGTCTGTGCTTGGTTATTAAACGGATTTTATAGTTTTATATTTATTAAAACACCTTCGTATAGTTCCAACTAAATATTCAGCTCTATACAAATATTATAGCTTAGTAACCAAAAAGGAGGAATGAAAGCTTTCGAGGTCTCAGTCATATAGATACATACAGACACATACAGATGTTGGTGTAAAAAATACTATTTTACATCCTACTTAGCTACAATTAATGTATATTTGATTACCTAAGCTTTTACTACAACAAAACGGAGAAAACTTGAAAATCGCTATCACTATCTACATATTATATAACCTTCCTTTTTGGCTTCGCCGTAGTCGGGTAACAAAAAAGTCCGCCGCCGCGTCTGTCTGTCCGTCTGTGCACGCATAACTTACTGAATGGGGTTTCAGTATTAGTTAATCAAATCGGGGTAAAGTAAAATAGCCCACGCACTGGTCCGGTATCTCAGCAAAAATCTTCGGTCCGGCCGCCATATGATCGAGATTGAACACAGGCCACACATTAGCGATGTAAATCATACGATTTAGATCACATGCATTTCACTCACTCACACAGACACACAAGATTCGATTAAATAAAGTGTCAAACATTCGTGTGTGCGTGACGGATCGTTCCGGCCATCGAAATCAACCACAAATACAACGATTTGAAAACGGATGACGAACCGTACCTTTACAAGAATTGAACGAGTCTGTGGTCAATTTTGGCGGACCGTATTACGGCGCGCGCCGGCGATTGGACGAATGAATGGGCACGCGCGTTTTCATTGTGTAGGTAGGTATGCTGTCTAATCCGTCAGACAGATATAACAGAATGGTGTAAGAAATGATCTACAAAAAAGTCTGCGGTATCTTATCTATAACAAATAAGTAGTTATGGACGTAATTTATGTATGTATTCAAATTGTTGTATATGCATATTGTACCTGTGCCAATCCGGGGGCGGTTCGCTAGTTAAATAAATTAAGCGGCCTTCGTTCGTAGTTTGAAAATATTGTTTTCAGTTTTTCAGAGTTTGATGTGCAATAAGTCCCATTAATGGAACACGTAATGGGACTAAATAAAAAGGTTTATTTTATAGAATAGAATACTAAAGTAACTGAAGTCATGAAACCCTAGGTTTCATTAGACTAACCTTTAATAATAGGAACCTAAAATAAAATAATACTAATAAATAAAATTTAAAGCGTCTGTCTGTGATATAATTAAAAAATTAATAGCAATAAAATCTTGATTTTAAAATTTTAACACGATAATATATTAAGACGACTGTTTCTGAAATGTTTGTCTGGCGGTCATGATGTTGTTCCAGAATAATACCTATCCTACAGCAAATTTTTTTTTTAATATGAAATGATAAAGAAAAAGAAAAAAAACATTTATTACGTCTTTGTTTCATCTGCAATATTGTAATATTTTAATGAACCCGTGCGATGTCCAGGCCTATCGCAAATTAATTGACTGAATCTTTAAAACGATGTTTTTACCCAAAACTAAATTATAGCACGATTGTTCTTTCTTAGTAAAAGTAATTCAAGACTTGTTGATCTTGACTTTTTCCGTGAGCGCATCGGACGCGGTATAAATACATACGGTCGTTTGGAAAATTGTATAGTTCCCTTCTGAACCAACACAGACCACGATGAATTCGCTGGTGGTGTTATTCTCCGTGCTAGCTGTTGCAGTAGCAAAGCCATCGGGTGCTCTTCTTAATGGAGGAGCATTATTGGCTTATTCTGCGCCTTCAGCAGCAGTATCCCAGCAGTCCCGGATTGATATTAAATCGTCACCAAGCATTGTAAGCACATATGCCGCTGCCGCCGCTCCAGTGGCTTACGCTGCCACCGCACCTGTAGCATACGCTGCCGCTGGACCTGTCGCATACGCTAACACCGCACCTGTCGCATACGCTGCCGACGCACCCGTGGCATACGCTGCTCCAGCTCCCGTAGCGTACTCTGCCCCAATCGCCCCAGCTATTGTGAAGACCGCCATTGCTCAACCCGCAATTGTGGCACCATCTATCATTTCTGCGCCAGCTGCTGTTTCTCACCAATCCCGTGTTGATATTAAATCGTCACCGAGTATTGTGAGCTCATACGCTGCAGCTCCTGTAGCATACGCTGCGCCTATTGCTCCATCAGTTTTGAAGACCGCCATCGCAGAACCCGCGTTTGTGGCAGCACCCGCTATAATTCCAGCACCAGCTGCAGTTTCTCAACAATCCCGTATTGATATTAAATCATCTCCTGGAATTGTCAGTGCATACGCTGGCTCACCGTTGGCATACGCTGCGCCTGTTGCTCCAGCATTTGTGAATCCTGCCTCCATTGCTGCACCGATATATCCTGTAGGATTAGAAGCAAGAGCACTGGCAACTCCCCTAATTTCGAAGACTTATGGCATCAACGGTTGGTAAGAGCAAACACGAGAATGGAGACTTGTTTTTGGTTCAACATTATTCGATTTTGACTGAATGTTTGTAAATAAAATCTAATTTCTACTTATTTATTCTATTTTATTTCATAATTTACCTTTGTATCACACAATTATTTATATAAAACAACAATACTATATTAGCAAAATCTCAGCATCAACTGCTTTTTATGCTGCTATTTGAACACGCGATAAATACTGGAATGGTGTAACAGGAAGAAAAGTTCATTGCTATGCCGCAGAAGACTAGCGTAGTATAAACTACTTGATCTTGACAAAATGAGGCGTACACCCAAGGCCGTATCCAGGAATTTACTTAGGGCCGGCGCGGATTCAAAGCACTTTAATTTTGACCAATTTATAACATCGCGGAATGTTTGTTTAATATCATTAAAAAAATATTTTAAACTTTATTTAAATTTTCTGGAAGATAGGTAAATTTGCACAAAAAATCATGTAACACTTGCGGGGGAGGTCTTAACCTCAACTTTAAAAGAGTTCCCTCTAGGTCTACCATAATACAGACGGTTCCACAACATATGTCTCGTTCCACATAGAGTATAGAATTAGTTGACACAGATTTTCCTCAGCGAAACATCCTAGTTACACCATATTTCTATGAGAAAATAGTTAAAATAACTCTGGATTTTCACATATGGTTCGACGCGCCTCGTTGCGTAAATCAACCTACCTAGCTACATAGTTGTCAAAAAGGGGGTTTTTTTTTTAAAAAACATGGGAAATAAGGTCTGTTATGTCAATATATCGACAATATAAACTATGAATACAAGTCAGGCGGCATTTCGCTATGCCGATTGCGACTCTCCTGCAGTGGTTGTCTTCACTCATAGACTCACCACTTCAGCTCAATACCAGGCAGTGGTAGAGTCATATGCATGTCGTACAATAAAAAAAAGTGTCAAATAATAGTCGTATTTACCTAGATGCTAGGGTATTTTTTTTTTCTTTTTTTTTTAATTTTTATTCTTCACGAGTTGTCTTACAGCTCCCGGGAACCGTTGCCGGCCCCAGGGTACCCAGTGGAAGACAAAGTCTTCCTCATTTAGCCAATAATTTTTTTGAGGCATACCTAACGAGTGGCCAGCTCTGTTGAGGTATGTAGATGGAAAAGCCTCTTTGTACGGTTTGTCGGATAATGTAAGTACAAAGATTTTTTATTATAAAAAACCACAGAACCCGCGACTTTTCAGTTGCGAACCGACGTCTTACCAACTCGACCACCGACGCCTCGATGCTAAGGTTCCATTGTCAAATAGCAAAAAATTTTGTCATGGTGTCAGTCCGTATTTCGCGAGCTTAGGTATATATAACTCTGCCATCTTCCCAACGGTTCTAATGGAAATTCAGTCAAAAAGCTTGTGTAAACTTGCGCGTCTTTGGTCAAGTGGGAATGACGTCGGCTCATAACTGAGAAATCGCAGGTTCGATCCCCCACATCCGAATAATAATTAATCTATGTACATACATTATCCGACAAACAGTACAAAGAGGCTTTTCCATGTACATACAAAAAATCATCGGCTAAATGAGGAAGACTTTGTCAGGGAGGCCGGCAACGGTTCCCGGGATCTGTAGGGTATCCCGTGAAGAAGAAAAAAAGAAAAAAACTTGTGTAAACTGTCGTACAATTTTGTACTTAAATTATGAAAATAAATACATTCCAGACCAAATCAGTACATTCGATTTACCGAAATTCGTGCTTACATAAATTATTGTTTATTTTATGGAAAAAATATTTTTATAAAAGCGTCATACAAAATTGCAAAAAAATGCAACCCTATTTTGCTAAGAAAGACAAACCTCCTTTAGCTGATTCTATTTATAATACACACCTTCACGCCCTTTTGCCTTAATGCCCCGGTGTGGCCAGAGTCTAGCAACAGTGTCCACTTTTTGCAAGTCCATATTTAACAGATCAGGTGGCAAACCTCATGTATACCACATTGAGATGGATTATTTGATTTATATCTGTTTTGTCGGATTATGTTAGTACATGTTTTTTTCACACGCCTTGCTAATTATATGATGAATTATTTTTTAAATAAATAAACGTAACCTCATAATGATACCCAATAAGCTTTGTTTTCAATCATAATGTAGGTTCAAATAAATAATATACTTTGTAATCATTCGTACATGGTGTAAATATATTGTGGTATACCAGGTACCTATCCATAAAAAGCTTTAGAAAAAATATTCAAAATTACTACGCATACGCACACAGTAGATATATTAATTATGAATGTATACCTTGAATAACCAACATAGATTTCATTATCTTCGGAAGCTTCCGCATTAGAGAGGGACAATAAAAAATATTGTGTAGGTATCTACAACAATTTAACTACTTCTAGGTACTATAAGCTCACCCATTTGAAGGTGATTTGTTGACATTTCGCGACAACCGCGGCCGAAATTAAGTATATAAGATCAGTAATTGTCAAAGCAATTCATCAGTCGATACAATCTGTTTGATCAGACAACTCAACACAGACCAAAATGTTTAAATTGGTGGTGTTGTTCGCTGCGGTGGCTTTGGCGGCTGCTAAGCCTAGCTATTTGGCTTACTCTGCGCCGGCGCACAGTTCTGTGTCGCAGTACAGTACCAGCGTGGTGCATGGAGCTCCGTACGCGTACGCTCCTGCAGTATACAGTGCTCCAGTGGTGGCCCCAGCCGTGGTAGCAGCCCCTATCTTCTCTCAAGCTCCTCATTCACCCGCGGTAGTTCTGGACGCCGTGCACGGAGTACCCCTCGACACTCCTGAAGTAGTGGCCGCCCGTGCCGCACATTACCAGGCCAAGGCTTTGTCTCACGTTCATCATCTCGGAAAAAGATCGTTGGCACCCCTCACCTATAGCTCCGTGGTTGCTCCGGTAGGAGCTTATTCTGCTTATGGCGCTCCTGTTGTCTCTACTTACGGCGCCCCGGTCGCTTACTCCGCTGGTGTTGTATCCCCATTCGCTTACTCCGCAGTAGTACCTAAAGCCTATGGCGTCCACCCATGGTAAGCCAAGTCTAAGAAGAAGGGTCTCTACCACTTCAGTTGTCTGATTGACGAATAATGCACTGCCGAAATATTTAAAATATAAATATTGTACATAATAATTTGTTTCATTATTTTATAACCCTCGAGTGAATAAATAGGCATACGTGGATGAGATTTATTTTTAAAACATCAAAGAGAATTCTTCTTTATTAAATCGTATCATTTACTGATTCGATGAGTCGAATAATGTCATGCGGCTTAAACCTTTTAAATTTTATATTTATTTTGGGACATAATCGTGTTGGTGCAATGCTTTCTCATCATAATAATACGTACAGTAGGTACACTATGTAAAAAATAAATCTATAAATAGTATTGAATATATATTTTATAAACATAATTCCTAAACAATAATAAACACCGAAGTTGACAGCTAGCTAATATAAATTATGAAACTTTTTTGTTCGAAAGAAACACGTGCTGTTCTTCCTGGTTTGTTGACTTGTTATGCAAGAGCTAAACACGACCGTGACCGGCGGCGTTTTGACCGACGAGCCTCGACACCTTGATCTCTGCGATGCAATACAACCATCAACAACCGTTATCTCACTATAAAACATGCAACATCATCGCATATGCTTCATAATTGCTTTACATCTGAGTATTATTTTGTATATAACTTTTAAAATGTTGAAATCTATTGTATTTGTTGTGATTTTAACAAGTGCAAATGGCGGATTGATACCTTTGATGTATTCCTCTACATCGAGTGCCGTATCTCATCAATCAAGACTGGATATTACACACAATCCAAGTTTCATATCTCCATCACCATTACTGTACAATTTATCACCATATTATAGTCAAACTGCAAGAGTAATATTGACTCCTGTATTTTCACCTGGTTCTAATTTTGTACCGGGAGTTTATCATATATTCCAGAATGGGCCGTTAACAAAATTGGAAACTGATTCAAATCCTACAGTAAATCAAAATGATTATGGCAAACCAAATGAAGACAAAAAGATCCTGTGACCTCCTTATATAAATTAATTTAATCACTCTGATTTTGTAAGTGAAAGTAAATAGTTAAATAAACGTAAGTTACATATATTTCTCATCATTTCGTAATAAAATCCTTTGACCTAGTAACATCCAATCCAGTCCTATAAACTTACTGAAATAAAAAATGTGTCCCGGATCGCAATAAATTTGTCCAATCAAATGAAAGTAGGAAATCATCTAAAATCAAGGACGCGTTTGAAGGTATGTCGTAACGAATGACACTTCACATTTAGTTCAAGATCATTCCATGGATGAATCGGTCAAGAACGAAATAATCTGTGTAAAATGTGAAAAATTATACTACCTAAATAGGTATCTCGTACCTTAATGAAACAAAGAAACACCAGTAACAGTGTCCACTTTTTGCACAGAACAGGTGGCAAGCCTGTTGCTGCACTTAATAGACCTAGATGTGTCACTTCTTTAACAGACGTAAATATCTGTTATTTTTAGAAAAAGTGTCTGCCCACCGAAGCAAGAGGAGTGAATTAAAGCAAATATTCTTAAAGAAAATTGGTGATTAGCATTATAAGCACGAGTAGAAATTGAACCCTGGACCTCCTAGTTTCAAGTTACTTACATAATTACTCATACTAAACAGGCCTAAAGACCAGGGCCTGATTTACCATATAGACTAATTAAGCTTAGGGACTGAAGGGATTCTTCTTTGATGCCCAGGCCGAGAAGGAGTAGCCTAGTGCAGCTAGGGCCCTAAATCAGGCTCTGCAAAAGACGCTAAAGTGCTACAGTGGTAGTAGCCATGCGTAGCAAGATAAGTTGATTAGTAAACCTTGCTGCTTAGCCATTTTCGATTTATTAGTGAGGATTAGACCCAAATCGTAATACCAACTCTCTAACCTCGACGCAATTTTAATATATTATTAATAAATTAATAAACATGATACTTTCCTACCTGACAATGAGGCGGATAAAATCTAGAAATATATTTTAAGTGGGACCGATAACACGATTTCGGGAGCCGTGAGGCAACTCGTGAAGAAATTTTAATTTAGCATTCCTAATTAAAATAGGTACAAATAGATTACGCTGTGTCCCGCGTCCTGAAAAAGAAATGAAGCAGATTATGTTTACAAATTAACTAATTATTCAAAATTTAACTCCAACCAAAGTTTGATTTGTATATTAATTTGTTATGAATTTACACGATTCAAAATTTCCAAAATAACTCTGTATTGAAATTTGAAATGGATCTGTCAACTATAGGTTTGGACCGTTATCTATAAGTACGATAGACAAGTTCCACCAGCTTTTTATTTGTCCCTAAGTACCATCGAAATCAAAATTAAGACATTGTACAAGACCTATCACAATATAATCGATCCACGGGATCCACCTATACAAAAACAAACGTGATTTCAAAACGATTTTCATTCAGGGTGCTTGCCAGTCGGCCATCTGACTTCTGTCAAAAATATAGCAAAAAATGAGTATATTTATACAACATTTCCAACTCTAATTGCTGATAGTTATTATTTTAAATGGGATTAAGCCATATTTTTATTATTTAGGGTTTTAAATAGGCGTAGCTTTTAAAACAAACATTGCTGTTGCGTTTTAAAAGTCTTAATAATGAAAATATGGCTCAATCCAATCCATTCTTCTCACATACCTACCTACCACCACAATTTTGATAATCAGGAGTTTCAGTTAGTTTATAAACATTTAACCCTACATTATCGCAGGCGTATTTAACCTTTATATCCCTTTATAAATTAAATTAGGTTGGTTATGTTTGTTAACGAAAAATAAAACAAGTACACAATTTTCGATCGTTTAAATTATTTTTATTACAGCCTCATCTTTTATTATTTACATATATGAAAAATGGTATCGTTAGACTCGTGTAGCTTTATTGTCGAATTTAAAAAAAGGGTAAAAACAATCGATTCGTTGTTTATCTTATCCTGCAGTCGAATTAAGTGCATTCTTGGTTTTTAACCAATATAAGGGTATGAAATTGGTGATGAATAAGCTATTGGTGAAGAATATGCGATGGGGGTAGAATAGGATGTGACTAATGGAGAGGAATGCAGATCAATTCTGGATTGGTGCGAGTATGAAGTTGGAGCTACATACGTACTGAGAGCAATGGGAGCTGATCGTTTCTTGATAAGATGGGTGGGGTATGTCAACGGAGCGTGGGAGATCAGGGGAGCGGAATGAAGAATTGGTGTTGTAGTATAAGTGGAAGCTATGAGAGGAGCGGAGGCGGTGTATGTTGTAGGTGCGAAGAAAGTGCTGTATGTCAGAGGAGCAGAGCGTTTCTTGATCAAATGAGCAGTGCTGTAAGCCAACGGAGCGGAGTGCAGAAGTGGTACTCTCGGATACAATGGAGCAGCGTATGTAGAGATTAACGGTGATGCAGCGTAGGAGTAAGTCGGGGTGATGTACGGGCTCAAAGCGAGAGGAGCTGAGCGTTTCTTGATGAAATGGCTGTAGGTCAACGGTGCGGAGTATAGAAGAGGTGATGGATGGACGACACTGCTGGCCTGTCGGGTGATGGTAGTGGTAGCCGGAGACAGCACAGCTGAGCTGTATGTTAGAGGTGCCAACAGCGCCCCAGGCTCGGCAGCCACACACGCGACGAATGCACACAACACCACCAACTTGAACATCGTGGTCTGTGTTGTTCGGTCAGGATACAACTGATACCTATGAAAAGTTTCGTATCGTATTTATAGAAAGAACTAACAAAAGATAAGGGCGATCTTGTTTCAAACCGGTGCAAGGCGAGCGTCCAGGAAGTTGGTATTTAAATGCAGCGAGGACACCGAGACTACCTACCTCATCTGTCGTTAGCCTCTTCACGAACTAGAAAGTCAATAAACATGTGCAATAAATGCTGTCTTATTGTTTTTTTCTGAAGCGGTTTCTGTTCATTTTCAATTTATTTCATAATAATTCACAGCTCCGACCGTTTACATTTATTTTAGGTCACAAGACTCACAACGTTTTTCTTCAAAGACTAAAGATTATATGATTGGAAGATGGGAATTAAACATAAAATTAAACATCCCATTTCTCAATATCCCGGCAAATATATGAGTCGATGAACTTTTTCATACATGTAAATCGTATTGATTGTACCCGAGGTTTGGTTCCAAAAATAAAAATTAGTCGAAACCTAATGCTCCCCAATTTATATATTTCGATTTCAATCAAGATATTTTGATCGCCAGTTAGACAGAAATCGAAGTGAAAACAATAGGGTCCTTCCTTATCACAGTACGGAAGCATACATAAAAGTATGATTGGCATTTCATATTAAAGATTAATTTAATCTGATTTAAATTTTGAAATCCATGTAGGTAGCAACGCTTATTATTAATTATGTCTCCACACGACTACCGTGTATAAACCAACGTCATACTTGTGAGAATTTATTAATTTGATGTGACTGAAAAATCTTGAATAATTCATGAAAACTCACTGACATGAAACACTGAATAATCTAAAGCACGTCATTATTATAGTTGTTGCTAGTCGCAAAATTTGTTGGAAGATAAAGCTTTCGCGTCCTTTTAGGGTTTCGTACATCGGATGAAAAAACGGAACCCTTGTAGTGTCGCAGCTTATTTTCTAGAAATGTACTGGCCGAAAAGGTTGTTTGGTTGATATGTAGAGTTTTATGACCTTATCACGAACGTATAGCGTAAATAATCGAATTTAGATTTTGGGGGTAATTTTGGGAGAAAAATTAAAATGTAAAAAAAATGTTTTTTCAAGTGCATATTATGAGACATATCAAATAAGAAATAATTTTGTTTTTAAATAAAATTCATAGTATAAATTATATTAAAGAAAATAAATGTATATGAAAATTGACCGTTACACCGAAATTACAAAGTCAAAAATTTTGAAAATATAGGAAATATAAAATCTTAACGAAAATCCTTTTCTCAAGGAAAAAAAAGTAGGAAACGCGATTTCCACTCGCTCTTGGCCAATTTATTATTTCTGAAGGGATTCCGGGAATCTGAATAAAATTACACGCCATTGGTCAGGGACAACTTTTAGAGATTTACCCTTATTGAAGAGAATAATTCAAAATTGTTAGGATAATGATCTATCTGTTTCGGTTTTAAATAAAACATAAATATTCTTAAAAGATTTGTTGTAGTAGTAGATAATGTAAGTCGTTCACATATTACTATATATTGTTTGTTTACAAAGCCCCAATATACAACAAAACAGTATTTACAGCATTATAGCATTAGTCAACGCAGTCAACGAAACAATAGTTGTGCTATTGACACATTTCATACCCACCCTACTGTCAACTCTGTGCTGCAGTTAACTAACGAGGCGTGACAAGAAATTTAAATCTTATACTTTAGTTATTATTTTATTTAGTTAAATTAATTGCACTTTTTATTCCACAAAGATTATAACTCTTCCCTGTGAACACCCTAAGTGTACATTTTATATCCTACTAATGTTATGATTGCGAAAGTTTGGATGTCTGTATATAATTTTTAATCACAACGAAATATTTGAAAAGATTTTGATAGGAATGGAAATAGATATAATTTCAATGGCCCTTTTCTATATATACCTTTTTCCAGTTGCTTTCCACTGCATCGACCAATAAGGAAAATCATAAGTAAGTAATTATTTTTGTAGTCTGTCACTATACCATAATGAAAGTTAAAATATGGATTGATGGATACAGTGCTCTTTATAAAATAGAGTGCAATATATTTTAATAAACAGACTTGCTCTTTGCAGCAAAAGTTGTCCTTTCAAGGGCGACGGTATATCTTCCGGCATCGCCCATCTACTTGCATTCATTATAGAAAAAGAAAATGTTAAAAGTATAAAAGGCGTGTTCAAGTCTGATAATGCATCAGTGTTCTTAGCTTCGAAGAATAACACAGACTCAAAATGTTCAGATTCGTAGTTTTGTCTTGTCTGGCGGTGGCTGCGTCTGCAGCTCTCATTACGCCTTATGCAGCTTTCGGTGCACCGATTGCATACAACGCGCCACTATTTGCTCCTTTTAACTACCGTGGACCCCTATCGCTGGCTCCAGGACAGCCTGCTAATGTTTTGGGAGCTGACGGCAGGCCTCTTGACACCTTGGATGTGAACTTGGACCGATCTGCTCACTACACTGCGAAGGCTTTGGACGGTTCCGGAATACACCTTTTGAAGAAACGCTCCGTTGTATCTCCTTTGACTTATGGATTGCCATTAGCTAACTCTCCAATAATCGCTCACTCCACACCCTATCTAGCTCCCGGTCCATTGACTCTGTCAGCACCTATCTCTCAGTTCTCTCCTTTGACCTACGGTGCCCCTCTATCTCACGTGTGGTGAATCAAGATGTAAATAAAAATCATCAAATGTGTTTTTAATCTTTTATTATTTATTATAAATCCAAACTTCTGCAATATTCCTAAAATAAAACCTAATATGAATGTTACTATAAAAGACATTTACAAAATATAAAATTTAGACGAACTTGTTAATTTGTGTGTGTGTGTGATGGTCACCGGACGCAAAGATATTTGCCGAAAAGATTGGAAAACTTTTAATCGATGCATCTGGTGATCGCTAGAAATTCAAAGAGGTAACGTAATTAGTGTTCTCGGCACTCTAG
The DNA here is from genome assembly GCA_963924495.1 of Nemapogon koenigi. Taxonomy (NCBI): domain Eukaryota; kingdom Metazoa; phylum Arthropoda; class Insecta; order Lepidoptera; family Tineidae; genus Nemapogon; species Nemapogon koenigi. The sequence goes on along the minus strand of OZ004640.1, from coordinate 6,635,641 downwards.
GCCAGTAGTCGGAGTTCCTAGAACGAATATTTTTAAGCGAACTTCAAAAAAGAAGGAGGAGGTTCTCAATTCGTCGGAATCTTTTTTTTTATATATGTTCCCCGATTACTTAAAGACGCCTGGACCGATTTGGAAATATTTTTTTTGATTGAAAGGGTATACCTACTTCACAGGTGGTCCCATTTAGTGAAAATTGGTTCAGTAGTTTTTTAGAAATTTTGAAAAACTGACTTTATAAGTCAATTTTTCTTAATATCGGTTCAGTAGTTTTTCAGAAATTCCGTAATAATATGTCACTGTTTACGGCAAAAAATTATGTATCAGAGAAAAGCCTTAGCAACGGTTGCTATTGACATGAAGTTGTAAATTTTTGTATCGACGGTGGTCTAACGGCTAAAGGTATGGGGTGCAGGGGTGCAGCGCAGGAAGGTTCAAATCCCATCAACAGCAGTTTTTTTTCCATCAATTTTTTATATTTGCGTTATTATTTGTCTCTCAGGGCAGCAAAATCACTTAAAAGGGAACAATAAATTGACTTTAAAAAAAAGATTACCGACTTAAAAAATTTGCACTGAAAAGTAAGAAATAATCAAATATTTCGTAGTAGAATTTGAAGACGGTTGGTGTCAAATTAGAAACAACTTAGTTCCCAAATTCACTAATCTAGACAATTCGTTAGGACCTACGATCATCAGTTCAGTAATACATATACATTCTAATATTGAACAGATCTTTATCTTCTGATGTTTACTTAATTTTGTATCCTTATTTGGCACCAACCGTCTTCAAATTCTACGACGAAATATTGATTATTTCTCTTACTTTTCAGTGCAAATTTTTGAAGTCGGTAAGCTTTTTTTTTATATTTATAATTTTACACATGAAGGTAGGTAACCACTTTTTAATTTATTTATTTTTTATGTAGATATTAATAATATATAAGTTTTAATTTAATTTATATTTTAGATTTATGTTTATTTTTGATACATAATGTAATATGTACATTATCATTTCTACTCAGTGATGTCACTAGTAGTCAATTGCTACAAAATATTTACACAGCGAAAAAAGCTTTCCAGTTCTATATTTCAGTTTTTTTCCGGGAAATTTAGCAAGTTACCCATATTTAACAGAACATCAAGGTTAAACTATACTTTGGGCAGGACTCAACCTTTCTTTGACCCTCTAGCTCATATCCAATGTGTTTTTGATCTAAATCGGTGGTCGAGTGGGTAAGACGTCGGCTCGCAACTGAAAAGTCGCGGGTTCGATTCCTACATCCGACCATGTGCACCAATGGGTTTTTTTATAATAAAAATTCTATATACATTATCCAACAAACCGTACAAAGAGGCTTTTCCATCTATGTATACTGGCCACTCGTTAGGTAATAGCCTCCTCAAAAATTGGAATTGACTAAATGAGGGGAAGACTTTGTCTTCCACTGGGTACCCTGGGGCCGACAATGGTTCCCGGGAGCTGTAAGGCAACCCGTGAAAAATAAAAAAGGCTTCTTTATATATAAATATAATACAATATTTCTCGTTTCTTAGTGCTTGCTTCTTACTTTCATCAAGTAGGTACATACTTTTATTTATTTATTTTTTACTTGTTCTAAACTAACATCTAAATGCATTTCGGGGGTAACTCAGCTCACGGCTCATTTAGCCCGCTGGCTTACTTGACGTTTTAAATTTTGTAGTCAACTCATCCCATAATTCAGTCACGCACGCAAGGTGCAGTTTTTAGCTGACCCCTTTAAAATATACTCGGGCCCATATGACATAATTTCTCAGCTAGCTGATACAGTCTATTTTAGTTAAGCAGTTTTCAAGATATCAAAGCAGTTTGATCCAATAGAAATTTCATGAAGAAAAAACGTACTGAATTTTCAACAATTTTGTATTTTAATTAATTTCTCAGTGCGACATCTCGCTTATAAGGAGAAATTGTACTATCAATATCTAATTAAATATATCAGCCCAAGATATGAGTAGCTTTCTATAAACTTTTGGCTTTATAGTGAACATTATTCCACTTTTCACAAGACTTTTAATATTATTATGCTATTGAATGGAACCATAAATCTCATGACTTCGCCAATGATATTGATTCATTCATTCAATTCATTATAGTAAAACCGTTTAAATTATTCATTATTTAATTTGGACGGGTGTAGATACATTTCATATAATATTGAAGTAAAAAACTTTGCAATGAAATTGAAAATTCACAAACCTAAGTACTTATTTTGTCATTCAACAACATCACTACATATTATAAAACAAGTCACCCCCACCGCGTCTGTATGCCTGTCTGTGCGCTTTTCACGCCAAAAGTACTAAACAGATTTTGATGCTGTTTTCACGATTAAATTGGTTGATTCAAGAGGAAGCTTTACGAGCATTAAACATGGACCCTATCATGTTTAGGAGCTGAGCAGTATTATAGTGAATCAAGTCGGGGAAAAATATCCAGCTCATTTTCATGGTCCAATACGTCAGAGATATAACAAAATTATGTAAGAAAGAATTGTTTAGAATATAATTGCCTTTTAAAAAAAGTGTACCGAATCGAAAAATTATGCACTGAAAAGTGTGCTTTCCGAAAGAAAATACATAATCACTATAAAAATACCTAAATCGCTTCAAGTGTGCCTATAAAATTTGAAGAGCTTTCGATTTCTCCGAGATCCCATTTTCAGATCCTGACCTGATGATCATGGGACCACCTGGAAAGTATATTTCCAAATCTGTCCAGGCGTCTTCAAGGGAACATACATAAAAAAACATTATTAATAAATTATACGTATTATATATAGGTATTCAATTTAAATTGCTGTAAAACGATATTTTCCCGGGGTGAAGCCGGAGGCGAGCCAGTAGTATAAAATAATATTATTTATCAACAACAGTGCTGTGCATAGTATTGTAAAGTAGAGTGTAACGAATTACAAAGGTATTCCAAGCAGTAAAAAAAGTTTTAGGCTTTATACATACAAAGATTGCTAGTCAGGAGAGACCATGATTTCGAAATTTTACAAATCCTAATCCTATAGATATAAATTATATGGAAAATTGATTTTTTGATAAACTTAACTTCTCTACCAGTGCGAAGCTCAATTTTTGAAATTGTTACATAAACTAAACTTGGGCCGCTGTTCTGGAAGATTTTTAGAAAGGAGAATATTTAGGAATATTTTCCGCTTATACATAAATATTCTCAATGAATTTTAACGAAACTTTCAGCAACATTTTACAGCATTGCATCATCTAGTAATATTATATATAACGAGTTTAGATAATAAAAAATATTTAATTTAAATATTTTAGCTATAATATTCACAATGTAGTTTTTATAGACAGTCTCCCATGAAGTAATGAAAGAAATCATAGAATCCAGTCGATAACATAGCGCAAACTGCGTATAACAGTTTAATGTAGGTAATTGGATTAAATAAGAGACTGAAATAGGTAACTCTCTTTATGTATTTAATTTCTAAAATATGTACAAAATGACTGTTCACCATAAGTGGCCGAGTGGTGCGGCGATGGGTCCGTTCCAACCGAGATTAGCTGGGGCAAGACCGTATGGAGCAGCGTATGGGGCAGCAGGCCAGCCGAGGTGCGCCGGGGCAATCACGCGGGCCGGGAGATCAATACGAGCGGTGTGAGATACAGCCAATGGAGAAAGTACAGCTGACCTCTTCTTCAGGAGGTGGACACCGCTGTGGTCAACGGCGCGGGCGGTGTAGTGAGCGGCGCGGTCCAAGTTCACATCCAAAGTGTCTAATGGCCTGCCGTCAGCAGCCAATATGTTAGCGGGTTGTCCGGGCGCCAATGATAGAGGTCCTCTGTAGTTGTATGGACCGGCTAATGGAGCGCCCCATCCTGCCCACGGAGCTGCCAAGCCCAAAGGCGCTGCTAGCCCCAGAGGCGCCGCGAGTCCCAAAGGCGCACCTAGTCCCAGAGGCGACGCGAGTCCCAAAGGCGCACCTAGCCCGTACGGTCCCAAAACTCCGGGCGCCGCGACCGCCACCGCCAACACGCAGGACAACACCACCAGTTTGAACATTATGGTCTGTGTTGGTATCGCTTCAGGGAGTGACTGATACAGTTCGCCGTCAAATATTCCATTTTATAGCATTCTGTATTGTAGGCGGTTTCCAGATACCTTTGTGACGTCGAGTGAAACAGGGCGTTGGCGAAGAAATGTATAGTCAGGAGAACGCTGTGGTATTTACTAGAGCTTTAGACTCTATATCGATATGGATTAACGTAATATCTGCTTAAATTGAGTAAACCAGTCGCAAAGGTATTACATTTCCGTGTTCACCTTGGAGAGTTGATAAAGGGCCGTTCACTGTCGGTGCATAGATGATATTGTAATTATTCATCTACAGTGCAATTATTAGTTTCAATGTTGTGTCGCCTTATAGAGGTTTGTCACCTTATAATTATCAATCGGTGCAATATACTTCAATATGGAGTGGTGGCACAGTTAGTTTAATTAGATACAAATGACGTAAAGCGCGCAATTATACTTAGATTAATGTCTCAGAAAATTAGATATATATATATTTAGTGTATTCGGCAGGCTTTTTGAACTAGTTAATTCCTAATTTCACGAGTTTTGGCATAACACCTTGAATCAAGAAACATATTTGTGAAATTCTATAAAAAATCGGCAACCGAACAAGCTTACTTCTATCACTTGAAGTCAATGATACCTAATCACCATTATTATTATTCTGAAGAGTTTATTTATGTCTGTATGTTTTAACAACCAGCTCAATTTGAAAAAATATTGTGTTGTAGGTATAGCCCGTACTGTACTTTTTTAATTTTGTTATTTATCAATTTTATTTTTTTACACATAATTTCTACCCAGGTTGCGTGTCATGCCAGTGTGTTACACATAACAATATAAAAACCATTAAAAATAACTAAATAAACCAGGTCCGCGTAGAATAGTGGCAAGAATACTGGCTGCATTTCCCCGCTGAATCGCGATGCTGATTCGTTGAACGAGGAACGAGCCCTCTTGTCACGAGAAGAGATGATCAGTCGAGGGTATATATCTTTAATAAACTTTTTGGCATTTGAACCAAAAACCACGTTTTTTTATATTAACAATTATAAAGGTACGTGTGTAGGTATGTCACTAAACGGCTAGACGGATTTTAATGAGAATATGGTTGAGTGGGTCCCGGTATAGTTTATATTCGCAATTGGGCGCTACAATCGGGTTCTAGGAAAAAAAATCATTTCATTTTATTTGAAAATATACACGGGTGAAGCCGGGGGCGGAAAGCTATTAGGGTATATAACATCACGTTACTATCCAATGTGACAGAACAGTAACCATAAACGTCAATCAATCAAATATCAACGCGCGAAGCCGGAGCGGATAGGTAGTGAATGAATAAAGTAGAAAAGATTTTGAGAAGAGCATGAGATTGTGTCACATGGAGGTCCTAGTCCATGCCTACCTCGCCGGGATACGTAAGATAATGAAACAGTATAAGCACTGATTATGTCTGGTATTAACTAGACAGACCAAGGGTTTGATCCCCGATTCCGGTCATGTACCAATGGGTTTTATAATTAAAAACGTATGTACATAGTCCGACAAACCACTTTTCCATCTAAATATACTCAACAGAACTGGCCACTCTTTAGATATAGCCTCACAAATACCATCGGTTATAAGTGGGAAACTTAAGTAGCTCACGCACTGGTCCAGTATCTCACCGAAAATTTTCGATCCGGAGGCCGTATAATCGAGATTGAACACAGGCCACACATTAGCGATGTAAATCATGCGATTTAGATCACATGCCAATTCACTCACTCACACAGACACACAAGATTCGATTAAACAAAGGCGTGTGGATGTCTGTGTGTGTGTGTGTGTGTGTGTGTGACAGATCGTGCCGGTCATCGAAATCAACCTCAAATGCAACGATTTGAAAACGGAAGGCGGACCGTTTGTTATAAGAATTGGATTAGTCTGTGGTCGTATGGCGGCGCGCCGGCGATTGGACGAATGTTAGTCTTCCGCTGGGTACCCTGGGGCCGTAACACGGTTTCGGGAGCTGTAAAACAACCCGTGAATAAAAAAGCACCAATTTTCTTTGTTAATTTTCTCGTGCCGGAGGACATAGGTAATATTAACAAACACAATTTTTTTTTTTTGTGTCCGACCGAAGATTCTGCCAGTTTCAATCATAAATCTAGTTTCAGTAACATTTTCGGTTTCGGCCAAAAATCGACAATATATATATAATATTTGTTACTGCCAAAAAATTGGAGGTCGTTTTTCGCACCACGGCTCTTTAAATGAAGTTATTAAACGGGCTCTTGCCACCATCAATGTACCAGCTATGCTGGAACCCTGTGGTCTTGTACGTGATGATGGCAAGAGACCGGATGGCATGACGCTGGTGCCTTGGGAGAGGGGGAGGGCCCTAGTATGGGACGCAACTTGTGTTGATACCTTGGCGCCCTCACATCTCTCGAGTACAGCGATAAGAGCCGGGGCAGCTGCCGAAACAGCAGAGACTTGCAAACGGCGCAAATATATACAAATTGAAAAAGATAATATATTTGTGCCGTTTGCAGTAGAGACTCTAGATTCATGGGGGCCGAGTGCCAAAAAATTTTATAAAGATATAACACCAAAAATTGTCGGCGCTACGGGTAACAAGAGGGCTGGCTCTTTCTTCGCTCAGAGAATTAGCATAGCTATACAGCGAGGAAATGCAGCCAGCGTTCTTGCCACCATGCCACGCGGACCAAATATTTTTGATTATTAGATTAAAACTATATACTTAATAAATTCTTTGAAAAAATTAAGAAACTAGTTTTTAAGATTATTTGTAATTTGTAAGAAATAAAAGGCTATTTTATATGTAATGTATATATAATAACAGTCGTCGTCAATAGGGTCGTCGATAACCTAATTCCTAGGATCCCAACCTTTTATGGACTACCGCCCCCTTTGCAAGAAAAAATAATTCCAACGCCCCCTTACATAATAGTTAAATTATACCAATTTTATATGTCTGTCTATTATCTATTAATAATAACAAATTAAAAATTAATTTTCTCTCTCTCTAATCGTGCTCCTCGTCGTTGCAGAGGGTAGTGATTATAAAATAAAACAATAAATAAATAAAATTTGAATATCGGGGATCCGCTACCGCCCCCACAAAAAGCTCCAGCGCCCACTAGCCCGCCCCCCGTTGGGAACCTATGGCCTAATTGGTAGGACGGTGGACTTGAAACCGGAGGTCCCGGGTTCGATTCCTACTCGCTGCCAAAATGCTAAGCACCAATTTTCTTTAAGAATATGTGCTTAAATCGACTCCTCGTGCTTCGGAGGGCACGTAAAGCCTGCCAAGCGTGGTGACTATGGCAATTCCTCTCAATGAGCACCACTAAAATGGTACCTAGAGGGAGATCATGATCCAGCAGTGAATCTAAAAGGTTGATGATGATGAGGTAGGTAGTGGATTTAAAAAAAGGTGGTATAATAAGGGATAAAAGTTAGTATAGACTATTATAATGTATTATCACATTTGTTCACTTTCAACGCCATAAAGGTTAATAACAAAAACTATAAAAATAGGAAATAATAAAATATGTAACTAAATATTACTTTTCTTTATTTACAAATATTTAAAATCATACATATGAAAAATTAATAGTATATAATTGGTATTTACATCTAATAACAATCACATTACCTTCATAGAGCGATAAAACCAACTTAAAACTAGATTTAGACGTAAACTAATCCGTGGCTAGAATACGGAGATATCGCATGAACACTATGAACCAAGGGTTCTGCATGAACCACTGGCACAGAATGATAGACTGGCACTGAGTGAACCACGGGGGCAGCCACGTAAGTAGCGGGGTGGACTATCGTACTGGAATGAGCGGAGTAACTCGTCACAGCTGGAGACACGACCGCTGGGCCATAGACTAAGTGACTAGGTCTGGGTGCGCCTGAGCACACGGCCAGGAGAACAGCTAATACGATCTGTAACAAAAATGTCAATAAGAAAACTGCTTTTATTTGGAGACTATTTCGCGAGCAAATTATGACTTTTTCAAAATATTCAATCACGTGATTAAAAAACCTGAAAAATTAAACGTGTGGTCCGTGAATTTAATTTTAATATTAGAGACGCCTTTGATGGTACGGGGTCATATTTTTATTCGACTTCTAATTTTACTTATGTTATAACAAAAAAAAAAGACTTTACTAACTAAAACAATTATCCAAATTAAGTTTGCGCACCGTGATTACTGTCCCATATACCCAACTTTCCCGAAAAGGGCCAAAGTGTTTTCGATTTGACAAAATTGGCATCAAGCACGTCAGATATAGTTACTACAAATTTTTTTAAGAAAATTTGTTTGCTTTCCTCCGAAAATTCGGGAATTTTGGTGATTTTGGCTCTAAAATAAGTTACTACCTTCTTGATATAAAGTTAATATAAAGGAAACGTAAATTAATATTAATTTCGACAACTTTCAAGTCAAGTCAACTATGAAGGACTATCAACTTATTCAATTGCAATTGCACTAAAACAACAATATTGTAATTTGGACTTGTCAAGACTCAAAATATTTTTTTCTTTCAATGGAGTCAAAATAAAGTGGACAGCACCGTTTTTTTTAATGAATGTTAAAATAAGATTAATACAAAACGTACCAATTTATACATGTTGATCAGAGTTTTCGGTCCCGTCTAACAAGGAAGCTGTCACTACAGGGCGCCAACTTTGACTGATGATACTCAAGCCAGCAGCTCGTTTTTATACTCGACATAAACTTACTAAGAATTCATCTAACATTGTAAAACACAAAGTCAAAGGTACCATACGGAAATCTGTTTTCACGACTCAAAAACCTGTTGTATTTTTTTCTTTAGATGACTACTCGATTATTTTTATGGATTTTGCATTATAATTAAGGATGTGCGGAATGTGATATTCAATATTGCGAATTTTAATGATAAAGTTGTATGGCAAGATGTTACGCGAATTATATAATAAAGGTTTGACTTTGATTTTGTTTTAATAGTTCTGTTTTTATTTTGGTACCACCGTATCTTACCAAATGTTACACATTCGTTATTTTAAGATATACTTCTTGGGTTGCCTTACGGCTCCCGGAATCACGTTACTGGTCCGAGGCTTTTCGATCTCAAAATACCTCAACAGAGAGGGTACTATGTATCTATCTATCTATAGATATCTATCATCACGTCTTTTATCACAAGAGGGATAGGCAAAGATAAGCTAATGCCATTTGTTACGATCCTGACATACCTCTTTCACTTCTTTTATATTCATCATACCTTTTATACATGCTCGGCGATTGTGTGTACTTTTAATATTTCCATCGATCAATACATTTTTATATGTTCAATAAAAGTACACCTAGGTAGTACACAGAGGACGCTCTGCCAGTATTTCCTTTCACTTCAGTCATATAAACCTTTTTAGTCAAAAATACATTCGGTTAAATGAGGTACCTACCCTTGTTTACTAGGGCCACCGGTGGTTTTCCTGGTTGTGCATACCGTTCTCCCGTTATAGCATCAGAAACATCTAAACTTATTTCTTGTTAAACTAATCTTAACTTATTGTCTTAAGAACTATTAGGTTGTATGTGTTATTGTACCCATATGTTTTGTTATTATTTTTGTAAATTACTAGCGATCTCGCCCCAGGTTTCGCACGGGTAAAATATTGGTTTACAATAATTTGAATACCTACAAAAATACGCTTATTAGATATAATATATAGACTAGATGACCCGTGCGAATACTTTGCACCGTTAGTAGTGTCAATATTGTTGTCATAGTTTAACTGATCTCCAATAGATGGCGTCTTTTACAAAATAGATAAATAAATAAGTCTAATTATAAAAGAAACATTGATTTTTCGTCATTAGAGGGAAAAATAATCTTCAAAATGGCCTATCTAACATTGTTTGATATCTACAATATTAAGGGAGATATTTGATACCGACAAAAAATTGACAAATAATTGGACAAATATATGCCACCGAGGACTTTTTTATAGATTATTTTATTCAACACTATAATATACTACACAATGCTTTGACTGATTAGACAGCATACGCCATTTAAACACGCAGGAGTAAATTTTTTCCCCGACTTGATTCACTGTTAATGCTCAGCTCCTAAACATGATAGATCCATGATTAATACTCGTAACCTTCCTCGTGAATCAACCATCTAATTTTAAAAACAGCAACAAAATCCGTTTATTAGTTTTTGCGTGAAAAGTGCACAGACAGACAGACGCGTCGGGGAACTTTGTTTTATAATATGAAGTGATAGTGATTGATAGTGATTAAGTGATGATGTGATATCTATCATCACGCGTTTCATCTCAAGAGGGGTAGGCAGAGACAAAAACAAACAAACAAAGACAAAAATAATAGTGATGAACATTCAAAAATCCCGCCATTTTCTCATGTTTTACGAGTAGGATCATGTTTAACATGAATAGTACATCGCCCTTTATAATCACTTTATCCGTGGGACCCTTTCCTCGCCTTCTGAAAATGCCTGAAACTCAACCATTTGTTCTCGTGAACTAGAAAACTTAACGGCCAATATTTACATAGAAAGTCCAAACGAAAATACTTCGTATCAAAATTGAAAATAATGAAGGGTCCACGACCTCTGAGGCAAAATATTATGAATTTCTCACTTCCCTTCTGCCAACACTTCAGCTTTGACAATAATTTGATAATAACATTGATGTAACGTAATACTTTATCCATACTATAAATACTGTCTGTCTGTCTGTAATGCTTTCACGGCTAAAATACTTAACCGATTTTATTGAAATTTGATTCGGAGTAAACTTGAACCCTAGGAAAAGACATATTAGGCTACTTTTTATTAAATCCACCCCGCCTAAGTATAACTTTTTATCTTCAATTCTCAATCAAAAGATAAGGGTTTTCAAACCCACATTCATGTTATTTGGAGAAATGTGTTCAAGTTGGTTCAAGTGAGAGTTTCAAATAATTATATTGCTAAAAAAACACAGTAGGTTCCCCCTGTTCCTCATATCACTATAGGCCTCTGGATGTTTTCCATTCTTCCATACCAGTAGACATATTTATGTCCACTTTGCAGGCAGGCGATAACCACCGGGGGGGTGAGCATATATTTGACGTGACATCTTTCGTGTCCACCGAAAGGCCAAAAACGTTTATGTCGCTATAGGACCAGCCAAACAATGCCCGGTCCGAGAAAGACAAGTACCTATACAGAATTTGCTCGCACATGGTTGGACGGTCCGCCCCGTGCATTCCGTGGCAGCTTATTGTATGGACATAAACGTTTTTAGCCTTTCGGTCGACACAAAAGATGTCACGTCAAATATATGCTCACCCCGCTGGCTCCTAGTATACATCATCACGACTTTTATACCTTGCGACCATATTTTGTTTCCACATTTAGACAGTTGCACAAATTAAAGAGGTGATATAAAACGTATTGACCGCATCCGGAACGATGTCATTAGAGAAGAAAGTGAAAAATTATGTTTTGACTAAAATGAAGAAAAGTAGTTTACGCTGGTTTGGACAAAGATAGTATTGAAGCTCTTTGGGTTTGGACACGTTGAAAGAATGAAGGATGAAAGATTGACTAAAAAGGTTTATATGGCTGAAGTGAAAGGGAATGCTAATGGACGACCTAGGTGTACTTTTATTGAACATATAAAAAATGTATTGATCGATGGTAATATTAAAAGTACACACAATCGCCGAGCATGTATGTAAGGTATGATGAATATAAAAAACTTGAAAGAGGTATGTCAGGATCGTAACAAATGGCATTCGTTGTCTTTGCCTACCCCTCTTGGGATGAAAGGCGTGGTGATAGATAAGATAGATTAAAGAGGTAAAGTTTGTAAGTTTGGATCTAGGGGGTAATCTCTGAAACTACTAAACCGATTCTGAAAATAATTTTACTAGTAGGAAGCTACTATTTTGTTTGAAAATATCTACGGGCGTAAAATATGTACGACAGTCGGTATCAATAATATGTACCAACTTATGGAATGTTTCGTTTTGTGAAACTTATCTACTAAAGATACTTTGTCTTCCACTGGGTACCCGTGAAGAATTAAAAAAAAAAAAAAAAAAAAAAAAACTACTAAAGAGCCCTATAGCCCTAAATAACTTCTTCCCATTTTTCACATGAACACCAACTACTTATCCAAGCCTGTGAGAATATTAGCTTTAGCAGTTATATTGCGTAACATTTACCTTCAGTTTTACATCAAACGATTTTTATTTACTATAATTAAATGCGTAAATTAATCAAAACACAAACAGTTGGTTCAAAGTCCTGAATTTTGAACCAACTCCCCAAAATTTGTTACTACGTACAAAAGTCCAGAAGTTTATTGACCTGCGCTCTGTTGGCACACTTTCCGGTTCAATCACAGAATAGCCATCGCCGAGGGATTTTCAAAGGACGTATTTATAAATTTAATAATGTCGCTCACAACAATCTTACTGAAATGATGTCGTCAAACGTAATTTGTGAGAGAAAATTTAATAAAATTATATAGGTACAAAGTTCTATATACTTTCTCTGAATTAAATATATTTTAAGACTAGCATTCCGCCCGGCTTTGCCCGTGGAGCCCATATTAACTTTCATCCCCTATATGGTCTTAAGTCCATATACTAATATCCCAGAGAAAATAGCACTTTCAGTTTTTCCCGAATTTTCCAATTTTACGAGCATCTTTCCAATTTGTCTTTACTTAAAAACCTTTAAAATGTTTGATATAATGGACTAGATCCATACCCACAAAATAGTGAGGTTCGAATCCCAGATCAAACAAAATGTAATATTTATGTTAAAAATGTAATTTTGAATCATATTTTGGAAAATAGTTACTACAGACATTTGTTTTTTAAACATCGGGATATGATAAAAAAAAATGTATACCTTGTGATCCTTACCAACCTGGCACACCTATTATATTTACGCCTATATACGCTGACACATCGTTAGATAATGAGAGATCGCTTCATTATTGAAGGTTAATGTACTCAGTGCGCATTCTTTGATGCAACCAACGAACAGCTTTTTTGTAATCCCATACATCAATCATTTCCGGTACGATTCTTGTAGTACTTGCTACGGATGTAGGAAAACATACTTGGATATTATTTTTGAAAATATTTCAATTAGCGTTCGCAGTGAGGAAGAGGCAATTTTGACTAAAGTTATTTTTGCCAGTTGATTCTTTTCTTTTTCAAAAATCATGGTCAGTCTTCTAAGAACGTTTCCATCTTGTACCTATACCTTTTCATATTTCATGCGACTTTTACAAAATTTAAAACACACGAAACTACTTAGCTCCAAATTTTACTAATCTAGCTATAGACAATTAGATAGATATACTGACCAGACCCTACAAATGTGATAGTTTATTTGTAATTTCCTTTCTAACTTAATTTGACACCAAGAATCTTCAAAGTCTATGACGTAATATTTAATTATTTATTGATTTTCGGGCTCAATTTTTGAAGTCGCAATACTTTTTTCTAAGTTTCTTTTTTTTGTATTTTTCATTTATATTTCAGATTAAAAAATGTGTTTCTGCAAAAAGATAGCATGTACATATATAATACAATATATTATTATACTATGTCTATCAGGAAATATAAATGGAACATGTGAGCACCATCATATTGAATGTAATTTTCAACACATTTCCATAGAAAACATAGAACTTTTGATTTTATCTTTAAATATAAACATTTTATGAGTGTGTAACATACAGATGCTAAAATAAATAGTGTCCATAATAAATGAATATACAGCACATATAATACATAGTTATATAAAAAATGATTTTATTTATATTGAATATTCTCGTTTTAATATATATACATGTTACATTTGGTGATATGCTGGTAATGTATTGCTATATTTTTCGTTATTACTTTGTCTTATAAGGGGATATTATACATAAATAATCTGAATACAGAATGACCAGAATACGCATAAACACTGAAAATCGTCATGTGTCCAAAAAATATGCGATTTTCTTCTACCGTCATATTCTGTATTCTGAGCAACAAGATAAAGAACATGTTTTTTGCTGCGAGCGTGAGTAAAAGTGATTCCAATTTGAAACACCACCTTTTGGAATTAATGTTTTATGAGGGTTTGTTATACAAACATATTGTTAAATATTCTTACCATTACTTTTCTTGTGTTATAACACTTTTCTCGCTGGTAGAGGTGAAAAGTTGTATGTTTCACATGAGAGCAAATTGTTTTTATGTCTCGTGCCGTTAAATCACTCTCTATGCTCAGTAGTCTGTATTCTAGACTACTTCGCTAGCAGCACTAGCAGAAAAAAATATCTCTGCTCACTTGTTGAACAGATAAATATTTTTCCACGGATAAGCAAAATGTTGTAAAAACTCTGACAAATACTCGTATCGAAGTAAAACGAATTGGGTTGCTTTTTTACAATTTTTGGTAGGGAGACTTTATTAAACTGAAATCGTAATAATACATAAGAAACTACATAATCCATACTATAAACCATACTAAAATTATAACTGCAAAAATAACTCTGTCTGTCTGTTACGTTTTGACGGCTGAAATTTGAAATTTGATATGGAGAAAGCTTGAACCCTAGCAAGGGACACCTCTAAGGGGATGAATGTAAGTATGGGCTCCACGGGCAAATCCGGGGCGGAGAGCTAGTGAAATATAATTTTAAATTAATTCTTTGCATTCTTTGGGCAGGGTCCAGCAAATTTGATATTTCATAGGTTTGAGGATTGTGATGATGGTAACAATACTATATACGCAACCGTGGATAAAAGATTATTTAACAGAACCACAAATGTACTGGATATTGATTTGACGTCTCCGTTTGTACTGGGAGATGATACCGAGGTAAGATTACACACGATACTCAACTCTATATATAATATTTCTCAAATGTGTTTTTTTGTCGGTATCAAATATCTCCCTTAATACTGTATCAAATAATGTTTAATACGCCATTTTTAAGATTAATTTTCCCTCTAATGACGAAAAATAACGTACAAATCAAAATTAAATGTTTCTTTTAAAATTAAACAAATTAATTTATTTTTTAAAAGATGCCATCTGTTGGAGATCATTCGAACTAACGGTGCGAAGTTTTCGCACGGGTCATCTAGTATATATTATATTTATTATAGCAAGGTATAAACGCTATAAATGGTATAAATATGTGATTTGGTTTTGTGATATTTTTGTATTTTTCTTCTTTGAAATCATTATCATAAATTGTCCTAATCCAAACTAATAGATATTATAAATGCGAAAGTTTGTTGTTTGTTTGTGTTTGTTTGCACATATATAGTTAGAGGTCGAAGTGACATAATTGTATTGGAAATTGTAGGTACTCGCGCGTCGCCTACTTCTAAAATGTCTGTTCTGCATTTCCTAGGTTGAACTAAAAGGATCTATGTACAAAGATGGTGGATGGAAGCCTGGTACATTTTACATGAAAAGCGTAAATGTGTGCGAATCTTTGAAACAACTTATAGGTCCGCAATTTACCGAAGTTCTTGAAGATGTGGGAGTCGAAGACTGTCCTTTGCCAGCGGTAAGATGTTGTATTCTCAAAGTAAATTCAAAAATGTCATCGGATAACTGATGAAGACTTGATTTCTGCTGGGTACCCTGGGGCCATTAGCACAGTTGTGGGAGCCATAGGGCACCCGTGAAGTATAAAAATAATAATTTTATTTATCATGCTTCGCCCGTTAATAGTTGTTATTCCTATTTAATTACAAAATCATTAGTATAAATATTGAAATAAATATCTTTTGATTTGTGTTTTTAAATATTTTCTGGACCATTACTTACACACCTTTTATCCCAAGATTGGTAGGCAGAGACAATCGAATGCCCTTTGCTACGATCCTGACATACCTCTTTCGCTTTTTTTATATTCATCATACCTTTCATACATGCTTGGAGAAGGTATTCTATTGATTCCTCTACCCCTTTTCTTTATTTCTTTATAGTTTTTAAGGTATTTAAGGTTTTTTAATATTAAATTTGTATGTATGTATGTATGTAGATAATGTACTGCTTGGAGATTGTGTGTACTTTTATTATTGTCATCAATCAATACTTTGTATTGTTTACAAAAAATCGTTATCAAACAATTATTTGCAATAAAATTTATTTTTGCCCATATTTTCCTTATATCTATTGCATTTCGATTGATCTAAGAGTTTGTACACAATAATTGTTATATTTAGACAAAATCATTATACAATTTATTAATTTAAACTTTTATTTTAGGGGGCATATCACGTTAAAAATTACTTTATAAATAATGATAATTTTAAAGTTCCAAAAATGTATGGGTCTCATAGAACCGAAGTTACTGTAACATATAAGAACGAACTTCAAGCTTGCTTCATAGCTTATTACGATTTCGAACCAAAAAATAAACTTCTTTAGCAACTTCAATTATTATTTTAATAAAACCCATCTTAAATTTTTATTTTAGTTTTTGCGTGGCCGAGTGGTTAAGGTATCTGGTAGTAACTAAGCGGACCACATTGGGTTTTATATAATTAAAATGTATGTACATAAACTGACAAACCACACTTAGAAGCTTTTCCATCTAAATATACCTCAACAGAGCTGGCCACTCGTTAGGTACATCCTTACGAATACCATCGGCTAAAAGAGGGAGTCTTGGTCTTCCGCTGGGTACCTCGGGACCTATAACACGGTTTCGGGAGCAGTATTGTAACCCGTAAACAAAAAAAGTGAGTTTGTCCAGGCCGATTTAAAAAAAATTGTAACTAAAACCGAATCCAGACTCAATTTTTCTACGGTTTTTTTCTTTCTCTTTAACCTAAATCGCCATTAAAAATGTCGTTCAAGAATATTTAAAAAATTATACTCTTGTGAATAATATATCAATATCGATATGATATCTATACTAATAATAAATATTCCAGTCATATTTAAGTGAATGTTATAGGTTATCACGCTACGATCCAAACGAACGGAGAAGTAACCATTAACGCGGGTGCAACCGCAAGGCACAGCTAGTTGTTAATAATACTATCATAAAATTGTCTGTATGTATGTCAGGATAGTGAAAAATTAGAATCATCAACAACTTCATTCTAATGATCCAAATATCACAGCACAAGCCTCCAAAACTGCAATGTGACAATAGGCTCAGAAAACGAGTACATGATTTTTATGCTACTTTCAATATAATTTTTTTGTGTTATTTTAAACATTAACGAAATAAATAAATATTTATTTAAACCTGAAAATAAAAAATAATAATTCAAAGTAATGATAGTCACAATTTAGTCTAAAGGCGCCCACTCATTGAACCAATCCCCGGCCGGTCGCCGTACGGTCAACCGAAATCGACCACAGACTCATCCAATTCTTGTACGCACGGCCCACCATCAATTTCAAATCGTTGAATCTGTGGTTGATTTCGATGGCCGGAACGATCTGTCACACACATTTGTATGTGACAGACAATTTGTATGCGATCTAGATCGTATGATTTTCATCGCCAATGTGTGGTCTTTTAGTCCAATACTGGAACGAAATATTTGGTCATGAAGTGAAATAATCTTAAAAAAGTTTATTCTTTCACAGATGGTTATGTACCATTTACTGATACTTGAAATCATAAATTATAACAAATCGGACCAGTGCGTTAGGAATAATTTAGGTATTTAGAACTTTTACTTATAACTTGGCGTAAAAAATATTAAAGTTGATTATTTCTCCAGAATCATGTTTGTTGCACAATTTACAGCATATTAACGAATTTTATAACAAATTCGCCCAGTGCACATTGTCATAGACAGACTTTTACGTTTTCGAGCCGCAGATTCTAGATAAAAATATTAAAGTTTGAAATATCAACTTATTTTGCTTTTAATGCTTAAAACAAATCCTTATATTAAAATTATAACAAATTGGTCAGTTGCTTTACAAATAAAACGGCCTTGAACTTTTCATACTCATTTAATACGACATAAAAATTCCGAAGTTTGTAGAGTTTGTGTAAAAGTCTTTGTTAACACCTAAATAACATATATTATAAAATTATAACAAATTGGTCAATTGCTTTACAAATAAAACGGCCTTAAATTTTTCATACACATTTATTACGACATAAAAATTCCGAAGTGTGTAGAGTTTGTGTATAAGTCTTTGTAGGCACCTAAATAACATATATGTATTATAAAATTATAACAAATTGGTCAATTTTTTTTACAAATAAAACGACCTTAATTTTTTCAAACTCATTTAGTACGACATAATAGTTCCGAAGTTTGTGTATAAGTCTTTGTAGACACATAAATAACTTATTTTATAAATTTGGTCAATTAATTTACAAATAAAACGGTCTTGAATTTTTCAAACTCATTTACTACGACATAATTCCGAAGTTTGTAGAGTTTATGTATAAGTCTTTGTAGACACCTTAATAACATATATTATAAAATTATAACAAATTGGTCAATTGCTTTACAAATAAAGCGGCCTTAAAATTTTCGAACTCGAAGTATGTAGAGTTTGGCCTTTATTCATAACCGTTTATTAGCAACATTTTTGTTAAAATGTGTTTTGTTTCTTTCTATTATTAGTAAAGACAGGTTTGTTAGAGAGTGACAAAACATATTTTAACAAAAACGTTGCTAATAAACGTTTATGAATAAAGGCCTTAGTGTATAAGTCTTTGTAGATACCTAAATATCATAATATTATAAAATTATAACGAATTGGTTAATTGCTTTAAGTACAAGTAAAACGGCCTTAAATTTTTTAAACTCATTTACTACGACATAATAAATCCAAAGTTTGTAGAGTTTGTGTATAAGTCTTTGTAGACACCAAAATAATTTATATTATAAAATTATAACAAATTGGTCAATTGATTTACAAATAAAAAGGCCTTGAATTTATCATACTCATTTACTACGACATAGAAATTCCGAAGTTTTATAGAGTTTGTATATAAGTCATTGTAAACACATAAATAAGCTATACTATAAATATATATAACATTTGGCAATTGGTAATAAAATATAATTATATTTAATAGTTAAGCGGTGAACATCTTGATTAATGGTCAGTTGATCACCCGATGGTCTCGCAGTATCACACTTGTCGTGTTTAGGCTGAGTCTACATTGATGCGTGATGCGATCCGCGTCACATGGGCAAATAAACCAACTAATTATAGCCATGACTGCATTATTGTATTCTACGAGTTTATTTGAATCGCGGCGCGGATCCAATATTTTTATGGAATTTCTTAATTATACTTGTATATTATTATTAATTGTGTATTTTGTTGGTAAAATAATTGATCATAACATTGTAGAAACTGCCATTAATTTTAATAAAATAATTTTGCCTTGAATATAATAAGTACTTGGGTGCCTATAGAACGTCGTGCAACCAGTGTCAAAAATGGAATTCCGTATTATATTTTGAAAAAGTATTTGTGATACTGCGACTTCATGTTTCTTTCTTTTCATAGCAGCTGCAATACTTCTAGTATTTATGTATGCAATTTGGCCGTTTCGATGAAGTTTTAATGAAATTTTGTTGTCGAAAAGTTACTTCTTTTTACACCGGCACTAATAAACGCATATATCGCTTTTTCTTTCACAGTTACAGTCTACAGTAAATTAAATTATTAAAATTTTGTCAAAAATTAAACACTGTTCACTTTTCGCCATTTTGCAGTAATAGGACGCCTGTGACACACCGCCGTCAGGAGTTTGTTTGTGTCGAAATGATTTCTTTGTTTACTAATTACCTATTACATCGACTACCTGAGCTGTAATGTGACTAGCGTTGCCATATGGAAATCTTTAAATTAAATACAAATCTACAAAATAGATAGTTTTTAATGCATACTATCACTCTGCCCCTGGCTTCCCCCGTGGATATCTTTGATCAAAATAAAATATAGCCTATATTACTCAAGGATATCGTAGCTTTCTATTCGTGAAATATTTTTTAGAATCGGTTCAGTAGTTTGAGATATTACCCCCTACATCCTAGAGATAAAGTTTGTACCACCTCTTTATTGACACGTATTTGCATGTAAATAGTTGCCAAAATTAGATTATTATACCATTAAAACATGAAAATATAAATTACATCACAAAAATAAGACAATATAGAAGATATATAGAAGAAACTCACAAATAAATGTGATTTTGAATTTTGATGGCTTTCTCTGGGCGGGGATTCAAGTCTGTTAGCACCAAAAAAATATGAATTCAACAAAAAACGTATATGAATTAGCTAAATTTTTCCTGCTTTTATTTTTTATAGCATAGTTCCTAAGATAGGCTAAAACATCGTATATTTACTATAACTACTAAAAAAACTAGCTAAATATAGATAGGTTTGTAGAATTGTCGTCTATTTGTCACAATGATTACCAAGAATTAAGTTACCTGGCATCGCTGGCTGTGACCGCCGCCCGCCGAGTGACACTCAAGTTGCAAGCGGACCTTTTCGCCCTCCTATACTATTATAGGACGGTATTTTACATACATACATACATACATACCTTCACGCCTGTTTTCCAAAGGGGTAGGCAGAGAGTATGGATCGCGACTTCTCTCGATCTTTGCATACTTCTCTTGATTCATGCACATCCATACATCGTTTCATACATATTATACGTCTATTAGTAGTACTATTTAAAAAATTGTCAAATAGGTACATTTTTTAAATTCGTCTTGGTCGTCCTTTTCTTCTATTACACAATGGTTTTATTCTGTGGTATAAAACAAACTCAGCAGTATTAAAATTTAATTAGAAGTTTAGTTAGGTAGGTAGCACTATAATAGAAAGAAGCGACCAAAAATGCGCATCCCCGACGTACGTGGTAGCCTGTACCTACACGAGTTCCTGTCCGCACATTGTCGGGTCGAACATACTCGGGCCGGGCAATCCATGGTCGGTATTTATGCCAAGAGCATGTTGTGGCTCGAACCCATGAAATTTCCCACTAAAGAAGAAGAAATTTTCACTTTAAAATATAAATAACGTGATGGCTATGTAACGAATTTGTCTCTGGTATGGACACGCAAACGAATCGGGATCGGTGTCTTGGGCTGGAGGTGACCACACGAAGAAGAAATTCGTTATATTTTTGGTTGATATTTGAAATGTGTAAAAGAATAGGCTGTATGATGGAAGTTTCCCTTTGCTTGCACTCGAGGTTGAAAAATAAGTAGGAAACGTCAAAAGACAGAACGATAACCTCCAGTGCAAGGAAAGGCGACAAAAACTAATCGCTCTTGAAAAGTTATAGAAAAACTGGGTCTGGTATTGGACACGGTGACGAGAAGGGTCTAGATTGGAAGACTGAGGCGGACACGTCGGGCTGCGGGGCTGCGCGATGCTGGCCGCCGACAGCCCGGAGAGATGCAAGCGGGGCAGCGGGCTGCACGAGGACTATTTCCTCGGGCAGCGAGAGTGGCAGACCACGACGGCATCAGGGGGTACCATGCAGGCTGCCAGCAGCTTCGTAGGTGCCCAGGAGGATTGCTTCCTGGGGCATCAAGGGTGATACGCCTGCAATGACATGGGTGCGCCAGGACGGCCGCACTCCGCTTCAGAAGAAGCAAAGATGGGAGCAACAGTACTTTAGTCCGTAACAGAAGTCGCGCCACAGACGTGTGGCTCGACCGTCAATAAATAACAAAGAAGAAAGAAGACGGTAGGGATAATCATATTATCAACCTCGAGTGGAATTTGTGTAAATATAGTGTTAAACATGTAAGTGTCTTTTAACTGTTCACTCCTAGCAGGCACCCGTGAGACCTTATAATGTAGACCGCCGAACCACCCCTGAAGTAATGTAGGTACATGAGCTAGCTGGGAAACATCTATCTCCTCCTTTCTCTTCATCTACTTTCTCTATCTTTCCTCTTCTTGTGATGTCTAGGAGCCCTAGGTTTCCTATACGTTACAGCTACATAACAAGTATCACAGTGTAGCCAATTACAATAACTATAATAATCAGTTTGTTTATTCGCCTATTTATCACGGATCTCATCGCGCATCATTGTAGACTCAGCCTAAACACGATAAGTGTGCTACTGCTATAGACAATCTGGTGACCATTGACCAAGCTGACCACCGCTTAAATATTTTTTTAAATTACCAATTGCCAAATTTGTTACAATTTTATAATATAGGTTATTTATGTCTACAATGACTTATATACAAACAAACTCTTTAAACTTCGAAATTTTCATGTCGTATTAAATGAGTATGAAAAATTTAGGCCGTTTTATTTGTAAAGCAATTGACCAAATTGTTATAATTTTATAATATAATTATGTTATTTAGGTGTCTACAAAAAAGTAATACACAAACTCTATACACTTCGGGATTCTTATGTCGTAGTAAATGAGTGCGATAAATTTAAGACTGTGTTAATTGTAAATAAATACACCATGTTATCATAATTTTAAGGCCGTTTTATTTGTAAGGTAATTGTCCAATTTATTATAATTTTATAATCGATGTTATTTAAGTGTCTACAAAGACTTATACACAAACTCTACATACTTCGGAATTTTTATGTCGTAATAAATGAGTATGTCGTAATAAATGAGTATGAAAAATTTAAGGCCGTTTTATTTGTAAAGCAATTGACCAATTTGTTATAATTTTATAATATATGTTATTTAGGTGTCTACTAAGACTTATTAACAAACTCTACATACTTCGGAATTTTTATGTCGTAGTAAATGAGTATGAAAAGTTCAAGGTCGTTTTATTTGTAAAGCAACTGACCAATTTGTTATAATTTTAATATAAGGATTTTATTTAAGCATTAAAAGCAAAATAAGTTGATATTTCAAACTTTAATATTTTTATCTGGAATCTACGGCTCGAAAACGTAAAAGTCTGTCTATGACAATGAGCACTGGGCGAATTTGTTATAAAATTCGTTTATATGCTGTAAGCTGTGCAACAAACAAGATTCTGGAGAAATAATTAACTTTAATATTTTTTACACTCAGTTATGAGTAAAAGTTCTAAATTCCTAAATTATTCCTAACGCACTGGACCGATTTGTTATAATTTATGATTTCAAGTATCAGTAAATGGTACATAACCATCTGTGAAAGAATAAACTTTTTTAAGATTATTTCACCTGGAAATCTATCCTTACTGGTCTATTTGTTCAATGTCGATCATAAGGCGGCCGGCCGGAAATTTTCGGTGCGATACCGGACCAGTGTGTGGGCTACTTTAGTTTCAATTTTATGTCTTAAAAGTTTGCAAGATAAAAACGTCCAAAATATTAAATAAGTTGAAACTAATTCACACTGCTTTGTCTACAGTAGGTGGACATAAAACTTAATAAGTAAACCGGTGTTGAAAATTATACGACTAGTAAATTGAATTAAAATATTGATACAGTTGCCGCTATAAATTCGTAACTGCTTTATAGGCGCCATTCGATATCTAGAATAGATACTTTGTTGTTAATTTACTAGAAATTGATATTTCATAAGTTGCCTAACTTTATCTATCCTTACTATTATTAAGGTGGCCACACATAATTAAGCTAAATATAAGTTGATGCTTGGCCGACACTCATTTTTAGGTTTCCGCAGCCAAATGTATTTCTATTATTTTCAGTATATTTTAGAAATAAACAAAACACCTTATATTTATACCTTGCAGTGTCACTAGAGATACGGGTAACAGTGTCCACTTTTTGCCAGTTGTACATATTGAACAGAATAGGTGGTAAGCCTGTTGCTGCACTTAATGGACCTAGATGTGTTACTTCTTTAAAAGAGAGTATATTTGTAATTGATATGACCTTGATTCGTCGTAGAAGCGTAGTACCAAGTTCACCATAATTTCATAGTCATTATTTATATTATATGTTAAACTTGACCCCAGCCACGCATATTTGAATATATCTTAGGTTACAAAGTAATTGTATAAGAGTTATTATCAACTCATTATGTGACATACAACAGCATCATCCCAGTGTATTGTAGAAAACGTGAAACGCATATAAGTTCTGATGGTTTTTGTCGGTCGCTTCGCATTGCATTGAGTTAGAAATTAGATTATTATATAATACAGTATAGTATCTATCTATCATCACGCCTTTTATCCCAAGATGGGTAGGCAGAGACAATCGAATGCCATTTGCTACGGTCCTGACATACCCCTTTCGCTTCTTTTATATTCATCATACCTTTCATACATGCTCGGCGATTGTATGTACTTTTAATATTGCCATCGATCAATACATTTTTTATATGTTCACCTAGGTCGTCCTCAGTATAGTAGTATTTCTTTTTCATTTTCAGATACGGAATTCTAAAAAAACATAATGGTGACTTTAGTTATTAGCCAGGTAACTACGTACGTACGTAACTATAATAGATCTGCTTTAACCCGTACATGTGAATGAACCACTTGTTAATGACTACTTCCTTAAACAAACATTAACACATTATTAAAATTATGAATGTATCAGCATATAGCGTAACGGTCATAACAAGAAAAATATAGTAAAAAACAATTAAATATACCTACTATGCTATAAATACAAATAAACCTATAACTAAAAAAAACATCAAGATCGCTGCCTTCTGGGAGAGTGCCCATAAGGCTGGCTGCGTTGCCACGTTGGATAGCAATACTTATCCTTTGAGCCAAATATGAGACACCTCTACCAATCTTTTGGCTATTTCTTTGTAGAGGTGTCATGTGTTAGGTCCCCACGGACCCAGTGTTTCCACCCCAAACGCCACAAATATGTATTCTTCAGGAATAGAAGCGTATTTGCGACGTTTGGCAGTTTCGGTTTTGTAAGCAGCAGCCCCAGCCTCAATAGATGTGCATGGATTACGTAACGGCTAGCTTATTGTTCTTAAACACTTGGTTCTGCTGGAAGTACTTTTTTTTATTTTAACTTTCCTAAAGCATTGTTACCATTGAAGGTTATATGATCAGTCAAATCTTTTAAATTTCCATAATCAGGCCCTTTTATATTCATCATTTTTTTATGCGGTTTAGCATACCTAATGATAGGAACAATACCTGATATAAATTATGCAGTAAGTGTATTATAGTCTCCAGAACTTTAGATAGTCCATCCAAAAAAATATATAATAATAATTGCCTTTCAGCTCCCTAAATCGTGTTACGGTTCCAGGGTATCCAGCGGAAGACCAAGTCTTCCTCGTATCATCATCATCATCATCATCATCATCAACCTTTTAAGATTCACTGCTGGATCATGGTCTCCTTCTATGTGCACTATTTTTAGTGGTGCTCATTGAGAGGAATTGCCATAGTCACCACGCTTGGCAGGCGGGTTGCTGACCGGACGCCGGCTTTACGTGCCCTCCGGAGCACGAGGTGTCGATTTAAGCACATATTCTTAAAGAAAATTGGTGCTCAGCATTTTGGCAAGGGGTAGGATTCGAACCCGGGACCTCCGGTTTCAAGTCCACCGTCCTACCAATTAGGCTGTCGACTACCTACCTATATGTCGTATAGCCGATGGTATTTGTGAGGCTATACCTAACGAGTGGCCAGTTCTGTTGATGTATATTTAAATGGAAAAGGCTCTAAGTGTAGTTTGTCGGTTTATGTCCATAAGTTTTTAATTAAAAAACCCATTAGTACATGGCCGGGATCCGGGATCGAACCCGAAGGTTAATAATGTTTTAAATAAATCTTGGATGTCGCACTTTTTATGATGCGATAATATCGAATTTGATTAGTGAATAATATATGTAATGACATCATTTGATAACTTGCAAAACCAGAATGTCATAATACCTATAGAAGTATGTCTATCTGATTCACAAAGTCATATTAAGGAGAACACTTAATTATCATTTTATTGTAAATACGTATAAAACTTTTTTAATTAATTAAAAAAAAATTTACAGAAAACTTTTACATTATGTGCTATGTTTTAAATAAATAAGAGCCTACTAATTTAATGTTAATAAATAATAATAAATAATTGATTTTCAAATTTATTTTTATGTAAATATTTATTTAAAGTATTTTTATGGTTCCGTACTCAAAGGGTGGAAACGTAAACCCTATTACTAAGGCTCGGCAATCTGTCCGTAAGTCTGTCACAGGGCTGTATCTTTTAAACCGTAATACGTGTACACATTTGAATTTTCACAGAGTGTGTATTACTATGGCCGCTATAATACCAAATAATAAAAATAAAATTAAGTTAAAAATTAAAAGCGATCCCTATACAAGAAACGTGTTAAATGTGGCGTTTGCTCGATCTTACTTAATACATACAAACGTCTAACTAGTATAACTATCAATGATAACTAAATGCATACTCTTAAGTAATAAGTAAAACAATAAATAATAAAATCCGGCCAAGTTGGATTCGCGCTATTTTTTTTTACTAGACTATTTTTATTGTACGGTGGTCCATATATTCGTCCATACGGTCCACCGAAATTGACCACAGACTCGTCCAATTCTTGTACGCACGGCCCACCATCCGTTTTCAAATCGTTGTATTTGTGGTTGATTTCGATGATCGGAACGATCTGTTACACAAACACACATCCACACGCCTTTGTTTAATCGAAGCTTTTGTGTCTGGTGGGTGAGTGAATTGCATGTGATCTAGATCGTATGATTTACATTGCTAATGTCTTCAATCTCTATCATACGGTGGCCGGGCCGAAATTTTTCTGTGAGATACCGGACCAGTGTGTGGGCTACTTTAGAGCTTAAGCTGATACCCTTAAACATATTTCTTATATTCGTCCTTGCTAACATAGATATTTAAATAGCATGTTTTATGCAACTATTGATTATACAAAATAATTGCTCACATTAACTGTCTGTTGCAACCTTGGGGGCTTATTTAAACTGTCTTATTTAATATAATAAACATTCTGACATAGCATTTATTATGTTTGAAACATCATAATAACAGAAGGTGATCGGATTGCGGTTCAAACCTTCAAACCAATTTAAGCCGGTTTCTAAGTTATTTTCTATTTAGATTTTGCCTACTATCCCAAGAAGATATGTAGGGTCCTTCAAGCGATACATAAGTAAAATGTAGTTACGTTATGCTGCTGCCCTGAAGCCAATAGACGCCTCATAACTTTTGTCCACGACTTCTTAAATTACGCGATAACATAATATGTCTTAGTTTCGAAATTTAAATAGCTTTCGAAAGATAAACCTATTTGACACAGTACGATTTTTTTAAATATGATAATCAGTTACTTTACAGTTTTATGAAGCCAGCTGAAACGAAAAAATAGAATAGAATAGAAGCTCTGAAAGGCATCAATTTCACGCGTATTTTCAACCGAATTTACAACTCGAGTTCTCTTATTATATTTACTAATAAACCATTTTCTCATATTTATCCTATACAATACATAATTTCACATACCTTGCTATTTCTAATAGTTAT
The DNA here is from genome assembly GCA_963924495.1 of Nemapogon koenigi. Lineage (NCBI taxonomy): Eukaryota > Metazoa > Arthropoda > Insecta > Lepidoptera > Tineidae > Nemapogon > Nemapogon koenigi. The sequence goes on along the minus strand of OZ004640.1, from coordinate 6,608,041 downwards.
TGTATAATACTGGAAGAGCATAATTTCCGTTTTGTGTATTTTCGCAAGACCGTTTTATTGTGAAATCGTTCTTATCATGTTTCTGGTACGTAAATTTTGGCCTATATCTTATCATATCCTTGGTTATTTTATCGATTATTTTCGCAGTGTATATCTCTAACAACTTTTTAAAGAGATATCGACAAAATAAGCCACGCGGTTTACTGAGTTTAATTGCGCTAACAAGCTTGCACCGAGTTAGTATGGACACCTACGTATTATTATTCAAGTAACCTTTTAAATACTTTCACCTAGCTAAATATTTTCAAAGTTTGTCCTTACATATGATAGGCTTGGCTGGAAACCCATATGTTAGCTGAAGTATTGGATGAAGGTCGTGACGTAATTTTCAAAATAATTAATGACTTTATATTTCTGCACCGTTAATTTTGTTGTTTAAGAAACGTTGAAGACATAAAAAATATGTTACGTCAAATATTTTACTTCTGTAATACCTCTAAAATGTCATTTCAAATCTGCTAAGCCATGAAATGTAAATACTAAAAAAAATTTTTATTCAGTGCCTCAGTCTCCTTTTTTCTTTCTTCACGGGTTGCCTTACAACTCCTGAAACCGTGTTACAATTCCAGGCTACCCAGCGGAAACCAAGTCTCCCTCGTTTAGCCGATGGTATCAGTTCTGTTGAGGTATATTTAGATGGAAAACCCTGTTGAAAGATTTAGATGAAAAGTGTGGTTGGTTTGTCGGATTATAAAGCCCATTGACCGGGATCCGGAATCGATCCTGTGGTCTGCCTAGTTGATACGTCTTAACCACGCGGCCTCCGTCTCCTTCAATTTAAAAATTTGTTTTTAAAACTATACGTTTAAATAGTAAATAAAATATTGGTGACTCCGACGTGACTGTGAGCGACAAACGCCACAACCTATATAAAATAGTCATACTTGATTACTAAAAAACCAAAAAGCCTTCTCCCCAAAGTCTTTGATGACATGTTTAAATATCAAAAGTATTTTTTTATATTATCACGAGTTGACTTTTCGGCTACATGTCCGGCGAAAAAAAAATTTTCTCATTTGCCTGAGGGCTTTTGAGTTGTTTAGGTATTTTGAGATCAAAAGTCCTCTTTACACTTTATCAGATTATTATAATAAAACCAGTGGTACATGACCGCAATCCCACTTGGCCGGTTCTTTTTATACATTTACATATAATTAACATGATTTATTTGTTGTTAAAATAATGCGTACTATGTTATCAAAATCATTACTATGATCGACTTCAAGGTCCATATCCAAACACACGCAACGCACCGCAAACTCGTTTGCCAGTATTCTCTATTTTAACAACGATGAGCTTATAAATTATTATTACTAAATTATTTTGCTACATTTTTAGAGTATACGTCTCCGATTAAAAAAGGAAACCCATAGGATCACCTCTTGTGTCTAACTGTCCTGAACGAAAAAAGTTGAAACTTGGTACATATATAGAGTTTGACGTATATAATCCTCCCCCCCCCCTTATCTCCGAAACATATACATATTAAGGAGACAATCGCTAGTCGTAAAGTAGTCAATATCTGTTTTTACCAAATCCACTGTTATTTTAAATAAAATCTTAGTTGAATAAATCATTAGTTGCCGAAAAAATATGTGTAGCTAGCAATATCTACGAACTGGAGAAAAATCTATCTATCTATCTATTATCGTAAAAGGGGTAGGCAGAGACAATTTAATACCATTTCATCGGATCGTTCCTGACATATCTCTTTCGCTTCTTTTATATTCCGTTTGTGTGTACTTTTAATTTAACATTGCCTTCAATCAATATTTATATATATATATAATATATGTTTGTTTGTAATTAATAAACTCAAAAATTACTGAACTGATTCTAAAAAATATTTCACTAATAGAAAGCTATGTTATCCCTGAGTGACATAAGCTATATTTTATATTGTTCGAATATATCTACGGGCGGAGCAGGGCGGAAAGTCTAGTCTTTATTAAAAGTACACCTAGCTCATCCTCTGCCAGCATTCCCTTTCACTTCTGCCATATAGGTAAACTTTTTCAGTCAATATTTCATTAATTCATTCATTCAAATTTCTGGAGAAAAAATATTGAGAATACTGGCCTGATAACATACACGACGAATTGGGTGGTAATGGACTTGACATTAAACTTGTTTAGTAAGTACTAGTGCATGCATAATGAAGACAGAACATCGATCTAATCGTTTTTTTAATCTAGAATTAGAGTTTGCATTTAGTTTTCTTTTACATTCTATGTAAATAAAATAATGCAAATTTTAAAAAGTATGTTAAAAATGGCAAAACTTATTATTTAGATTTTTCGAAGCTCTATTTTTATCGAAATTTCTTATAAAACTTCCGAATACAGAACAAATTAGAATACGCATGCGCACTGAATAGTATGTGCCAAAAAATTACGCGATTTTCCGCAGTCGCCATGATTTACTAATTTTGGGATTTATTTCAACAGTCTTGTGAAATGCTTGTGAACTTTGTGGGTACACAATTCCTTATAGACAGACACAACATGCAAACAAAATATAACACATAGTACAACACAACGCTAAAACTATTATCTAAACAATTTTTGCTAGGTACTAATTACTATTCTTATGATAACAATATTTTTTTACAAGAGATATTAATAAAAAATAACACCTATTAATTTTTCTTATATTATCTGTTTATCAAGAAATACAACAACCGGGTACTCTATCTTAATGTACTATTTTAGCCTCAGTTCGAAGAATTTATTCTGTATTATTTAGCTTAGAACTTGAAGAATTTAATTTGTTCACGATTTTCTTCCGTTTAGCCCTGAGTTCAATTACTTTAATCTTCACGGTTCGCCTTACTGCTCCCTAACCAGTGTTACCAGCAAAATAAACATTTTCTTCATTTAGCTGATGACATTTTTGAGGCTACCTAACAAGTAGCCTTTAATTATTTAAGGTTTGATATAAAAACAATTTATTATTTATTTAAAACTCCATTGGTATTCGTACTTATTAATTCCTATTTATCCGTGATGACGAAATGCGCGGCTCTTTTACATCAGGAACGGTTGGTCCAGCAACTTTTACCTGAACCGACAAAACATGTTTCCGCCTCAAACGGGCGTGGAGAACAAATTGTTGTCGCCATAATTTACATAATATAAATAAAATTGAATTTTATTATTTTTTTATTATTATTTTTTAAAAGAGATTATTATTATTTATTAAAAGAGAATATCTTAATTTAAAAAAAAGCCAAAACAAAATTCAGTATCAGTATCACAAACACAAATGGGTATGCCATGGAAATAAAATCCTCAAAAATTATTCAAATATTTCAATTGCAATCGAGTATTATAGGCGTTCTAGGACTTAAAAATAAATGGTTCAGGTTTCATGTGTCCAAATACTCTTAGTCTTCGTTACCAAATTACCAAAACAGTATGGGTATGAGCAATGAATAGTGATACAGCTAGTACCTAAATAAAATTGCAGGCCATTATTAATCACAATATTAAAGCATTACCTCTACAATTTCCGCAAACATATTACATACTTGTTCTGCTTAAATCACGCCTAAGGCATTGCTACTATTGACGTGTATATTCTTATGAAGGTTCTATATTCACGAAGTTGGTATACAATGACGTAGGCTGATAAAATGTTAATTGTCACATGACAGGAAATAATAAGATAGTTCCGGTTAGATGTTTCTACTTATAATTTTGGTATAATAAAATTAATTACATATATTCTATTTGATAAATGCAGTTCCGAGACCTTATGTTTTAAAGTGTTAAAAAAATTACAATAAAAAACCCCCCGACGCTTAATATGAAAATTAAAAAACATCAAAAATCAATCAGAAACAATCATGAGTGCATCGGGGACTGCGCTGCAATTAACTATTAATCTCGCTCCCCGACGAATTTATTATTGTTTATGATTGATTTTCGAGTCATTGAATAGAAATTATTTGATGCTTTTAAATGTTCATATTTTACGTCGGGGGTTTAATTGTTAAATAAATTTTTATTTCCCTCTTTTTAAGCTACGTAGGTAATTATAAACTTGTAGAAGTTGCTCACATCCCTTTAACAACTAGAAAAGAGCTGATGATCTTCTAACATCTGAACAGATTTTCATTAATCATAATCATTAACACTCTCGATCAAGTTACCATTCAAATAAAAGAAACTAAATCAGAATCGGTTCATCCGTTTAGGAGCTACGATGCCACAGACTGACACACAGATGCACCCTTTTAACTTATAACACCTCTCTTTTTGCGCCGGGGGTTAAAAACAATAAATGTAGGAATTTTTAAAATCATGAACTATAATAAGATTCTAAATCTTAAATTCGTTAACTGATTTTTACTGTATTTCTCCTTATCGTGAAATAGCCAGGGTTACAAAGTCTACATCGAGCAAGTAGCGAACAGGTAATTATTAAATTAATTGCATTAGAAGAAACGCGGACTTTTTACAAATCATCTATCTATTATCACGCCTTTTATCCCAGGAGGGGTAAGCAGACACCATCGAATATAATTAGCTACGATCCTGACATATCTACTTTGCCTACGCCTCTCACACATAAATCATAAAGTTTTAATGTGCTCAAAGAAAGTACATCATTACGAAATTTTAAAAATCCATTGATGAAACTTTGGACCTTGATGCCTTCACGCCATACCTATATGACAAAGTTTAACAAATTCGACATTTCTCAGATGTAGGCCAAGATAGTTGAATGGTCGGTGTGGTCATAATACGAACAAACGACATTTACGAGCGCTTTTAGTGTTAGCCTTAATCTCAGTAGATCCGTCCAGCACGACTTAATAGCGTCTCATTGTTTAAACAACTACGATTATTACAAAGATAGCAACCCCGGGACCATTGTGATTAATGAAGCGACTATTTCTTATTGCTTCATAGTGCTTGTAATTGCAAGTATTACTGTTATTGGATAGTAGTTCATAAATATAGGCTTTAATTAAGTATAATTGTCTACGTAGTAAGAGAACTTACTTGCAACTTGGCCAAATTTGAAAAAAAAATGAAAATTGGTTCACTGGTTTTACAGAAATTTTGAAAAACTGACTATAAGTAAATTTTTCTTAATATCTCGACGACTTATATTTTTAAGTAGGTACAGTCAGGGCCTAAGAAGATCGGACAAATCATCTTATAAGATGTTTACTTAATTTTGTACCCTAGTTTGGCACTAACCGTCTTCAAATTCTACTACGATACGATACGATGCTACGATGAACTTTTCAGTGCACAATTTTTTAAGTCGGTACACATTTTCAAAAGGTTTATTGCATGCAAAGTAAATAAACCTGCCATAAGTAATGTAATGAGAATGATGGACAAGATATCAAATAACCTTCTTTTTTTTGTAGAATATAAAAATAATGTAAAATATTTTTATTTATAATTTAAAATATTAGTGACGTGAAGTTGAGTTGTCTTGCACTACTTACGACGATCAATGTAAGTAAGTATTTGTAGATTCGAGAGGGCCGGACGGGCGACGGTAAACGTGTGTGCACCGATCCACGAGGTCACTCACTTCGCGTATTGACACCTGACATTGTTCTAACAAGTATTTTGTTCGCGTCTGAAATTACTTTAATTCTTAATTACGTCCGGTCAGTATAAATATGGTGCAAACCTAATGTAAGGTATCAGTCGGCCCGCTTGGCTTGAAGTGATCTCGTCGGATCAGCACAGACTTAGCTCAAAATGCAGCGACTAGTGGTGCTGTTCGCCCTCGCGGCTGTATGTTCCGGTTCCGTGGTGCCGGCGCTGTGGGCGCAACCGGAGCACCTACCCGCTCTCGTGCTGGACCCGCACGGTCGCCCCCTCGACACCGCGCCTGTACAGATCGCGCGCGCTCTTCACCTGCAGGCCAAGGCGCTCGAGGGACACTCCGTGCTGACTCACGCCGCTCCATCGGTGGCTCACGCTCCGCTTGTGGCTCACGTCGCCCCCGCCGCCGTGTCTCACCAATCCCGTGTGGACGTACGCTCCAGCCCGGCTGTGGTAGCTCACTCCGTATACGCCGCTCCCGTCATCTCCGAACACTCAGTCTGGGGCGCGCACGCTCTACCTGCTGTCTCCACTCACGGACACTGGCTCAAGAAACGCTCTCTGGGACTTTGGGGTCATGCTATCGCTCCATCTGCCGTGTCTCACCAGTCTCGCGTTGATGTCATCTCCAGCCCCGCCTTGCACGCCGTAGCCGCTCCCGTGCTGTCTCACGCCGCCCCATTGGTGACTCACACTCCGCTCGTAGCTCACATCGCTCCCGCCGCCGTGTCTCACCAATCTCGTGTGGACGTACGCTCCAGCCCGGCTGTGGTGGCTCACTCCGTTTACGCCGCTCCTATCATCTCCGAACATTCAGTCTGGGGCGCGCACGCTCAGGGACACTGGCTGAAGAAACGCTCCCTGGCTCATTTGACCTACGCAGCTCCTCTGTACGCCCCGACCGCCGTATCACATCAATCTCGCGTTGACGTTCACTCTGCGCCACTAGTGAGCCATGCTGTAGCTCCTCTTCTATCGCACGCTGTGGTAGCAGCTCCAGTATCGTACGCGGTGCCCGCTGCAGTTTCCCATCAGTCCCGAGTAGACGTCCGTACCTCCCCGGCCTTAGTCAGTCATGCCGCCATCTCTTCTGTACCTCACTTGTCCTACGCCGGTCTCCTGCACTCAGCCCCTCTAGTCCACGCCTGGTAAACCGCGAGAGGCAAAATCCGACTGCTTCATCATAAAACATATTTAAAAAACCAAAAACATAGACGAATTTAAATTCTAAGTGAATAAAACTACAAAATAAATAACAACTTTTGTTTTAATTATTTCTCGTAGCACAACCTACAAAGGAACCTCTGGTTTCGTAGATTACCGAATGGGGAGATATACAAGTGCAACCCACATGTATTGTTAAAAATCGGCCATCGAAATCAACCACAAATACAACGACTTGAAAATAACTTTAAGGTGCCCACTCATTCGTCCAATCGCCAGCGTGCCGCCATACGGTGCACCGAAATCGACCACAGACTCGTCCAATTCTTGTACTCGCGGTCCGCTATCCGTTTTCAAATCGTTGTATTTCTGGTTGATTTCGATGGCCGGAACGATCTGTCACACACACACACATCCACACGCCTTTGTTTAATCGAATCTTGTGTGTCTGTGTGGGTGAGTGAATTGCATGTGATCTAGATCGTATGATTTTCATTGCGGCCTGTGTTCAATCTCAATCATACGGCGGCCGGACCGAAAATTTTCTGTGAGATACCGGATTAGTGCGTGGGCTACTTGAGATATCACGTAAAATCAAAGAGTAGCCCCCAATTCCGTAAATGTATCCGCGGACGGTTGCTAATACGTTTTTGTTAGCAACAGACCTAGATTGTAATGTAAATACCCACTATGAACACTGAAAATTTCATCAAAAGTCATTCAGCCGTTTCAGAGCTTATTTTGTACAAATATCAGATCGATGGTACCAAATTATTGTATTGTCATCCGAATTACATACCTACACTTGCAAAGTCTTAAATCAATAGAAGAACTCTTTACATTGTATGTATGTTATGTACTTACATATTATTAATTTGTAAAGAAATGATTTAATGTTTTTATTAATTTTAATTATTTACACATGGCAGTATAAAAAAATAACTACATAAACCAGGTCCGCGTAGATTAGTGGCAAGAATACTGGCTGCATTTCCCCGTTGAATCGCGATGCGGATTCGTTGAAATTTTTATTTTCATTCAAGATAGAGAGAGAGAGAGAGAGAGAGAGAGAGAGAGAGAGGGGGGGGGGAGAGTTCATTTGGTTACAGTTACAAATTTTTTTGGGGTGTAATAACGTTTTAAAAATATGTAGGCATTGTTTGAAGTGTTGTAAGTAATTTCAATGGTAGCTCTTTAAATACTTTGGATGGGGAATGTTGCTAGCTCAGCTCTTTTCTGGCTCTGCGTCTACAGTACTTCTGACTAACCGAACAATAAAACTAGTCCCACACGGAATTTTACCATTTTATAAATTTTACCATTGACCATTACCAAAGCAAAGACAGGGTAGGTATTCCGTGTATAATAAAAATAAATAAATGGCCGACATATTTAATTTTCAAACGTGAAATTTATTCACTATATAAGTAGTTCAATATATAACGTGACGTATTTGATACAATTTGGATAAAATATTCATTGCGGAAACAGCAGTAAGCGGACATATTTTTTTGCGTATCGGATCGGTGAACGTTTCTAGGCCGGCGTAATTATTTATATTATACCTAGCTAACAAAGAACTGACAAGTACATACACAGTAGCTACGTATTTATATTAGTTACCTACATTCCTAACAAAACTATTGTAAATTTTTAGCTTGTCTTCGTATTGTTGTGTTGTTTTATTATATGATGTCGCCGCCTTCTCAAACGGTGCTTTGGATAATAAATACTCATCTCTTAATTCCCGGCTAATTAATGGCCACAATAATTGACGCGTTGTCAAGTGTAGCCACGATATCTTGGGTGTCGGTATTTTGTCGTGTTTTGTTGTGACTACACCTCACTGTATTGATGACACTTGAGTTAGACAGATGGTAACAATAGCAGATTGGAGCTATGAAATATTTTAGTGCACCAGATTTTAAAAGATCGTAATAAAAATCGTAGAAGAAAGGACTATAATTAAATAATATATTGTATATATTGTAATTAGCACGATAAAAAACGTGTTTAGGCGTTTTCATAATATAGCCGCAGCATTAGAAGTTAACTGGCAAAAAAATCTAGGTATGACTCGCAGATGCACAATCTACTGATTATCTATAAAGTAACTTATAAATTTTGTGTAGTTATAGCAGGGGCATACTAAATAAATGAGCACTGTTACCACAATATGGAATCTTTTAAACGTTAGTAATTTTATCTAATTAAACATTTCAGAATCTTTGAGAAATTAAAGCTCTAATTTGCTTAAAGTATTACAAAACTCAGTTATAGTTATAGTGTAATGAATAAGGGGTAGGTAATAGGTAGGTAAATAAAAGAGTGACATATTTTTGTTTACATGTCTATTCGTTTTTAAATTAATTTCAAAACAAAAACTACAATGTATGTTTTCGTCGGATCCTTTCATGGATAATTTACCAAGCATGCAGAAGTGGGCTGGCGTGGAGACCATGAAGACCATGATGGGAATAATGTGTCGGGAGGGCGTGCACGGAGTAGACAAGAGGAGCGACGGCAGCGTGAGACACTACAGCCGGGCTGGAGAGGATGTCTACTCGGGACTGGTGGGACACGGCAGCAGGAGCCACGTGGGCCACTAAGGGAGCATGAGCTACCAGAGGCGCAGCATGGGCCACCACTGCAGGGGCAGCCACGGCGTGCACAGCGGGGCTGGAGATGACATCAACACGAGACTGGTGAGACACGGCAGATGGAGCGATAGCATGACCCCAAAGTCCCAGGGAGCGTTTCTTGAGCCAGTGTCCGTGAGTGGAGACAGCAGGTAGAGCGTGCGCGCCCCAGACTGAGTGTTCGGAGATGACGGGAGCGGCGTATACGGAGTGAGCTACCACAGCCGGGCTGGAGTGTACGTCCACACGAGATTGGTGAGACACGGCGGCAGGAGCGATGTGAGCTACGAGCGGAGCGTGAGCCACCAATGGGGCGGCGTGAGACAGCACGGGAGCGGCTACGGCGTGCACGGTGGGGCTGGAGATGACATCAACGCGAGACTGGTGAGACACGGCAGATGGAGCGATAGCATGACCCCAAAGTCCCAGAGAGCGTTTCTTGAGCCAGTGTCCGTGAGTGGAGACAGCGGGTAGAGCATGCGCGCCCCAGACTGAGTGTTCGGAGATGACGGGAGCGGCGTATACGGAGTGAGCTACCACAGCCGGGCTGGAGTGTACGTCCACACGAGATTGGTGAGACACGGCGGCAGGAGCGATGTGAGCTACGAGCGGAGCGTGCGCCACCAATGGGGCGGCGTGAGACAGCACGGAGTGTCCCTCGAGAGCCTTGGCCTGCAGGTGCAGAGCGCGCGCGACCTGTACAGGCGCGGTGTCGAGGGGGCGACCGTGTGGGTCCAGCACGAGAGCGGGTAGGTGCTCCGGTTGCGCCCACAGCGCCGGCACCACGGATCCGGAACATACCGCCGCGAGGGCGAACAGCACCACTAGTCCTTGCATCTTGAGCTAAGTCTGTGCTGATCCTACGAGATCACTTCAAGCCAAGCGGGCCGACTGATACCTTACACTAAGTTTGCACCATATTTATACTGATCGAGGTTCATTACTGTACTTATTAATTTTAAGGTTTAAATCACTGTTAGTGGACACAATGTCAAGTGTCAGTATGAAAGTCACCGACCTTGCTCTACGCACTGCGGACATTAAACACCTTCTACGCCAGGACAACACACGTAACGCAACGTAAACATTACACTTGACAATTATCACGTAACCGTCATACCACTTTAATTCACTTCCAGGTTCGAACAATAAAAAGAAAGTCCCATAGTTTGTGCTAACAATCTGTAGAAACTTCAAATGAGGTACATATAAGCTATTAATGATGCTGTTATTTCAGTAATATTCCTAACAAAACTATATGTAATTAGCGAGAGTCCTTTTACTGATGCCCTGGGGGGCACTCACCTAGCAAGTCGATGATATTTCTGCTGAGATATTTTGAATAACGCATTCATTATGATATGTATGTTATGTTTCCAAAAATCCTTACCGTATCGTGGTTCCAAAATACTAGTTTTATTATTGTTTAAAATACCTTGCAACAAATAAGAGTTAGGTGACCAAGTTTTTTTTCTTGCCTGAAGATTTATTTTTTGGTTGCAATTGTCACATATTCCGAAAATAATTTACTGCTAGAAAATGGAAAATTTGGGTCACTAAAGTTTTGTTCTAAATTCCATGAAAATGAATACTTATTTATCTTTATCTTTGAAGGATTAGTGTTCCCCCTCTCATTTTCCTATAATGCGATAATGTGTGGATTTGTGAAGTGTAAATTTTGGAAAATGGCAGAAAGTATGTATTTATTTTCTTGACAGCTTTATTGAAATGGCATTTCTAATACCATGCTCGAAGTTAATATTATATGGCGGCGCAGTAAAATAATTTCATTCGTCAGTCAATCAATCTTTTGACATCTTCGTAGCAATCTAAAAAACGTTATTATTATAAATGCATCAGGAACATGCATTCAGTTGTTGGAATTTCAAAAACAAAAAAAAATCATCAATTTTCTATAACGGTATAATTATAAAATACAATTAAATATATATCTACTATGCTAAATGCTATATATACAAATAAACCTATAAATAAAAAATTTCATCAAGATCGCTGCCTTCTGGGAGAGTGCCCATAAGGCTGGCTGCGTTGCCACGTTGGATGGCGATGCTGATTCTTTGAGCCAAGTATGAGCCAGCTCTTTGGTCATGGGACACCTCAACCAATCTTTTGGCGATATAATTTTAAATATAAAACTAGTTTTCGCCCCAGCTTCGCCCGTGGAGCACATATCTTTCATTCCCTATTATGATTTTGGTCAAACAAAAATCCTATAGAAAAAGAACTTTCAGTTTTTCCTTCGGTCTTCGGCTGGGTACCCTGGAACCGTAACAGCATTAAATTTTTATTCTATATAACTAGCGACCCGCCCCTGGTTTTGCATGGGTACAATATGGCTTTAGAACAATTTGAATATATATAAATAAGCTTATAAACTTATATTATACTGATAAAGATATGATACTGCAGACTTTTTTGTAGATCCTTATTCCACACAGTTCGTTCCTACATCATTTTGTTATATCTCTGACGGATTAGACAGCATACGCCATAAAACTCGCTGGTGCTAACTTTTCCCCGACTTGATTCACTTATACTGTTTATACTGAGCTCCTAAACATTATAGATCCATGTTTAATACAGAAAACCTTCCTGGTGAATCAAACTCTCTTGTTTTAAAAACGGCAACAACATTTGTTCAGTAGTTTTTGCGTGAAAAGATTAGAGACAGACAGACACGGCGCGGGACTTTTTTTATAATATGTAATGTGCTCAGTTGAATCAATACTGTAAATTTAACATTTGTTTGTATAATATTTTTCTAAGTTCAACATTTTTGCAGCTAAAATTTCCCACTATTTTTTTTAAAACGCGGTAGTTGGAAATATAACCCTATGGAGCGTTGGAGTTTAAAATCGGAGGTCGGGTTAAATGATAAGGTACGTACAAACTTATTTTAAAAGTAATACTTTAATCGACTTTTCGTGCTTCAAAAGGCACGTACATTCGAAAATAATAGATATTGATGATAGATAAAGATGAAAATAGAATACAGTAAGCCTCAATTAAATTAAATTAATTGAATGTTTAAAATAATGTAAATTTAAAAATACTTGAATGCATAAAAAAATGTGCTTAAATGAAGAGTGAAATATTAACAATTTAATACAATTTATAATAAATTAAAAAGCATACATTATATTTTTAAGTTTTTTATTTTATTTTATACAAATATTTACAGTGTAGTCCTTTCGGCGTATAGTTTATTATACTACCAAGCGGAGGCGTAAACAGAAGGGGACCAGATGGAACGAGCATCCACGACAGCTGGAGCCGAAACTACAGCCGGCGAAGAATGTATGTCCACACGAGATTGATGAGATACTGCAGATGGAGCTGAATATACTGCAGCGGGTGCAGAATATACTTCAACAGGGGCTGAGTAAACTTCAGCAGGTGCGGAGTATACAGCAGGTTCTACCGCAACCAATGCAGGAGACGAATGGATATCCACGCGTGACTGATGAGAAACCGCAGCTGGAGCGGCATAAACCACCGGCTGAGCTACCACCTGCTCGACAAATGGTGTGGCTACCACCGCTGGAGATGTTCGGACATCCACTCTAGATTGATGAGACACGGCGGAAGGAACAGTATAAGCTACATGTCCAATCGACCTCTTATTTAGCACATGCAAACCTTCCAAAGCCTTAGCTTGGTAATGCAAAGCTCTGGCGGAAGCCACCTCCGCTGTATCCAAGGGACGGCCAACCGCGTCCAAGACAACAGCGGGCGAATTCGGTGGCTGGACCAGATATTGTGGGGCGCATATGGCGCAAGACACCGCGGCGAACAGCACCACCAACGATCTCATGATGAACGAGGTCTGTGCTGGAACTAAACACTGTAGATCACTTCGAACCGAGCGGTCGACTGATGCCTTAACTCGAGCATCTCCCGCTATTTATACACATGATATAATCTATGCATGCCTGTATTCAGATCACTGTTTAGGCGACGTTGAACGTCCTTGCCGAAAAGAGCTTCCGAAAGGTCGCACTTGTCATTAATGCTGCAACGAGCTCGCACCGCGGGATTATCTGCGAGCCCACGCTGTAAATCACATTTTGCGTTGATCGATTTAAGCTCGGAACAGATAATAAGCCTAGGAATGTGTTTGCCTCGAACTGTAAAACGAGATCATACTAAAACTATAATCGGCAACATGATTTCATTTACGAGATTTTCGACTGTGGAACTTTTACTAATGCAAGAAAATAACAAGACATGGTTTTAATTACGAAGACAATTCGTTTTTTTTTATATTTTATGCAAACTTTTTAAATAAAAATAGCTTTGCTGGACTATGTTTGCTGCCTTGCTTGCATATGGATGCCAAACAAGGGTCTATAACAAATACATAGGAGTCCACGTCCTGTCATGGCGACAAACGCACGCGTATCGTCGCGAAATGATGGGGAATCCAGTTTAATCCCGTCCGCTGTGATAGTTGTGATTAGTCGTTGATTAATATGACATATCACATTTGGCGGGAACATCTTAGCTACCGATTTATCTATATTAGGCGAACTTAAACAACAACTGTGTGGACAGGTCCAATCGGGAGTCGAGGAAGAAGCCGACCAAAAGAAAGATGGGCTGACGAAGTGTTTCGCTGTGCTGGACATAAATTAATTGTAGGACAAAAGACCGTGTTGAATGGTAAAATAAAGAGGAGGCTTTTACGCAAAATGGGGTCCATATAACCTTTTAATCGAGAACGAGGTAATTGCCGCTTAGCTTTTTTCCCACATCGTTTAACCCTCAAAGGAGCCACAAGTGATCACATACAGTGTAATATTAGATGAGATAGAATTTCCAGTGCATTATCTGTTCTGAAGATACAAGTATGAAGTGTCAACATCAAGGGCGTATATATCCGTTATGATATCCGCGATCAATTAGTAGATACACCAGTTCATATCGTCCGATAAATGGAAAAAAATACGCACTTCTTATAATTCCACTTATATAAGAAATTAGCATATCAAGATTAACTTGTTTTACCTAAATATTATTCCATTATTATAGTTTGGTAATTCTTTTGTTAACTGATTGTGATAAGTAAAGATTTTTTTCCTCCCAGACCAGTTACCTAATTATATATTCAACCAGTTGAACTCTAAGTAAATAATGCTCAGAAATTGAATATTTACTTCTTCAAAAACAGCGCCGAAAGTACATAATTGCAGTCATAAAAATATGCGGGAAGAAAATTCGAATAAAAATATTTTCGTCCCTTTTCGCAGCGACTTTAGCAATGCTCAATTTTGTTTTTTTTTTGTTTTATCAATTTGGAAAAGACAAAGATAAAACGCGTGTTGATTTATTGAAACTTTTAATTTCTTGCATTTTCCTCGTAGGTGAAAATTAAATTGTAGGTATGTATCATTCGGAAGGATCATCATCTTATATACTCGTAGAAATTGTTCATAAAAGAAAGAATCTTTCTTCCCTTGATGAATAACCTCTATTATCTTATATATTATATATATTATTTCTCAAAGGTGTTTTTGTCGGTATCAAATATCTTCCGTAACATTGTATCAAAGTTAATGTTTGATACGCCATTTTGAAGATTATTTTTCCCTCTAACAAATCAAAAATAAATGTTTTTTCAGCATATATCGACGTTAAATGGTGATTAGCCTGGTTATAGATAGGTACTTACTATGTTACCTGCAATTTAGTTTATTCAGAAAAAAGGTTATGCAGAAGGTAATCCAAAAAAAGCGGTTAAACTTCGGCAATGTACGAAATACACTAGTTCAGCCAATTATAAATTTAGTCATTTAGCCCCTAATACGTTTTCAATTATGAAATCAGCAATATAATCCAGAACTGAAATTAACTAATTTCGCAATAATCAAAGTAAGTCATAATTATATTTACTTATGAACAAATATTCGATAGAGCAAATTTTGTACGAATTTGTACCGATACAGAAACCTTTTGTTTATTAGTAGGGGAGCCTAAGATGCTAAATGGGGATTTACTCGAGCGTCGTGGGGACCTATTAGATTTTGAAGATTAGATGGTATATAGGAAGAAAAAAGGTTATACGATTATACCCTTTCACCGGTGGGGAGAGCATCTACAGGCTTTCAAAAGTGTAAAAAATGGAAATATGGAGGTATGTTAATCTGCCGGTTTTCATGGTGGAGGCGGCAGTACGAAAGACTCACGATTCGGATTTGACGCAAGCTTTTGGAAAATTGGCGGCTTTTTGAAAATTAAAAAAATCGCCATTTTGAAAGCGTTAGAATTTTATACAGCCGTTCAGCTTGATGTCCTGGTCGTGCTGATCAATAATCTGACAATCATTTGGACGTCATACAAATTTTGTTTTTCGGATAAATAATAAAACTATAATTAAAATTATTATTTATTTTTTTGGTAACCATACTGCTTTAGTGTGACGTCATCGACTTACTTAGGTGCAGGGGTACGTCGGTGGGCATAACAATAATACCAGAAGTGCTGTGTCAGCTGTGATGGCGTGAATTATTTCCTTTAAAATAAAAAAAATCGACCGCGCTCGAGAATGTCGAGGTGACGTTTGCCAGTTTGTGACCCTCCCACTCCCTTACGTCAAGATCAAGTCGTCAGATTATTGAAATGAACACTTTTCAGCATGTAATTAACCCACCCATCAGACCTTCATCTGACGCCCTCGAGTATTTCCAACTATCGATTTTTTTTTTACTATTCTGATCGGCTGCCCTACACGCCGCACTATATAGAGAACTTATATATGGTGGATGTACTCAACAGGGTGCAAGGTATCCCTCATATGTTAATCTGCCGCGCTTGAGTAAATCCCAAAATCTCCTCTTGGGCTCCCCTACTATATCGTGTGACGTAATTTGTCACGTTGAAACTAAAAATAGGTAAATTCTTGCAATATTATTTGTAAACTGTGACGTAGATAGAACCAGTCGTCGAAAGGACAGAAAAATGTTTCATGTTCACGTGTCAATCTCTTTCTTCTTGGTTCAGCAGTTTCCGTGAATATTAACAACAACCCAAAATAGATATCGCAATAGTTATTTTATATTTTTCCAAATATTTAGATTATTGAGAGTGGGTTCTTGCTGAAAAACTGTCCAACGAAATCTGAATGACTCGAGCCAAAAAAAATCTGGGGTTGACAGATATCCACTCGACCACCGAAGCACCACCTTTTGCTTGTCACTTGCTAAATATGTATTTGAAAAACACGTTATTAGAAATTATGGAAAACTTTTCCTTCGCAACCGAAAATTTTCTCGTAAAATATGGAAGTAACTTGAGCGACATCTAGCATCGTTACAAAGAACTAAATAAGGCTGCTGCGTATATAAGGAAGGCTGTTTTAGTTTGTAAATATTAAACTGGTGGCGGACAGTTTCTAAACATTCATCGCTAGAGGTCGCTCGCACACATTTTTTTTCTTCACGGGTTGCCTTACAGCTCCTGTGTTGTCGGTCCCAGGGTACACAGCGAAAAACCACGTTATTCTCTTTTAGCCGATGGTATTTGTGAGGCTATAAGTGTGGTTCGTTTGTAGGATTATGTAAATTAGTTTTTAATTATAAAAAAACCCATTGGTACACGATTGGTTTTTTTTCCAATGTTTTTTATTTATTTTTTTTTCAAGTGACATATCAAATGAAAGGGCTAGTTTTAAGAAATAAAAATTTTCTTTTTTTTATTTTAATTGTAAATTGTAATTTTCGCATTACTTCATCAATATAAAATTTTGTATCGCTTTGGATAATGATTGATATTAGAACCTAATAAAGTTATTCTTCTGAAATGATCCATTCATTTCAATGAAAATTATTTGTTACTAATACATAGTTTTTCTGAAAGGAAAACTGATGTCTGTAAACTATTTTTTGCTAAGTATCTAGTCTATTAATTTTTACCAATGAAAGATATATAAGTTATCTCTAGAAAATTTCTTACAAATGTATTTTTTTAAATGATTGAATCCCTAAGTAAGAGATGTTATTTTCATGACGACACATCCGTCTCCGGGAGAAAGTTAATATTGCCCTAACTTCACGCTCATTGCACAAAAATAATCGCCTTATTATTCTTCAAACTAGGTACTATATAGGTATCCACTAAACACTGCGCATCTTTCCATTTTTTCTAGTTCCTCTGACAATAGTATTTTAACTTCTCATCTCATAACATCGTTCGTTCTGACATAACCTAACAAACCCTTAATTTTATAAGAAGTTTTAGAAGTATTTATTTATCACATGACTCATTATTGCGATATAATGTATGTTAGCACTATTATGTTATTACATAATCAAATTTAGCATCATACATATTCGAAGCAGTCCTTGAGCACATGAGGAAAGCCCAAACAACTATTCTTGAATACGTTATTTAGGGCATAGCAAATGAATCAAATTATTAAAGAAATTCATTGAGTAGATTTTAATTTATTTTTATCCAAGGCTTATTTTGACAGCATTCAAAAAATTAGGCGCCTATTGCACAATGGTTAGAGCGTTGGAACTGAAACCGGGGGACATGAATTCAATCCTCACTTGAAACAAAAGCCCCGTTGGAGAACCCGTAAAGCTGGCACTTCGATTTCTTTTGAAAGCTTTGCGTCGGTGGCCGTGTGTTTTAGACGTCTGGTAAAGCAGACCACGGGTTCGATCCCGGATCGCGTCCACGTACCAATGGGTGTTTTATAGTTGAAAACTTATATACATAATCCGACAAACCACATTTAGAGGCTTTTCCATCTAATTATACCTCAACAGAACTGGCCACTCGTTAGGCCTCACAAATACCATCGGCTGAAAGAGGGAGATTTGGTCTTCCGCTGGGTACCCTGAGACCGTACACGATTTCGGGAGCTGTAAGGCAACCCTTGAAGATAGAAAACTAATATCTGCTGAACTCTGCTTAGGCCTGTCACCTTTTTAATTTAGGCAATACAATAAATGTGGACATTGTTCCCGTTGGACGGGAATTTTAATTTTAGAATTTGTAATTAAAATTAATAGCGTAAAACAGAGCACAAAAAATAGCCATTTTATATTCCCTAAATTACCTAAACTACAGATACAAAAAGCTGCCAAGAAAAATAAACAAATATTTGTTTGTCTACTGCGCGGATTGCTCTGTTCACAAGACGGTAGCGTGCGACCTCCGCACTCTATACTGCAACTGCAACCTCCGTACTTCGGAAAACCCGTTAGGTTAACTTGGATTTTCAGCAATACTGAGAAATCAAAACATCATTTGTAGTTTTATAAAAACCTTCGTTTTTTAAATAACACGTTGCATTCATTTCTCTTTCACTTAGTAGCAGTAGATAAATAGTAGGTTTCTACAAGAATCTATGAATGGAAAATGTTAAAATTCTATGATTATATAATTTAAATGTGTCTTTCAGATTTCCTTTCTACATTTTTCTGAGATGCCTTAAATAACGTGAAAATCAAATAATTTATATTACGAAAGTCTAGGAACCTATGTACTAATAAAACATTTCTTCACAGTGACCAGGAATGAGCAGCAAAAAATGTAAACATCAACATTGTGAGGCGATGACCGGCCGAACGCTATTTAACTAATAGATACTATTCTGAGTTCCTGCGTGAGAATTTTTTGGTTTACATAAATAAACAAAACAAACAAATACATGTCACGAACCTTAACCTTAACTCTGGTAATGATGTCCACATTTAGCTAGTTGTTCATATTAAACTGAACAAATGGCAAGCCTGTACTTAATGTTCCTAGTGTAGACAATTCTATTTCTTTAGAGAAGTGCAAGAAGTCGATTAAAGTATTTTTGTCACTCAAGAGGTTTGAACCCGGGACCCCCAGTTTCAATTCCAATGCTCTATCAATTTGCGTTATCGACGTAATAATAGAAATGTTTCAGTAAGATCATTAAAGTATGTAGTAAGTGCCCTAATTAAGTAATTAAAAAAATATAGGACGAAGTCTTCCTCTTTTTGGTATTATTATTATTCACTTTTTTTTTAAATAAGTACCCATTTCTGTACTTCTAATAAGAAAAGGAACACCTACTTAGTATTGTTTGTTTACTATCCTAAGCTTTGGCTCCTGATATTTAGTTAGAATCTAGATAAATATAAATACTTACGTAAATAAATAAATATAAAAATACATTCGTTTGCGGCTATAAACTCGTAATAGGGTACTTGCAAGTTTGTGTGTCAAATTACATAACTTGGAGTTGAAACTAGCTCCGTTTGGAGTTCGATGCACCGCTTCTAACAAACTCATCATTTCTAAGTTGCATTGAACTAATCATTATTTTCCTATGAAACTCCGTAACGTTTCTACCCTCGCGGGGCGCTAATAAATACTTATATAAAGATTATTAAAAAACTTATAAACCACACTTAGAGGCTTTTACATCTAAATATACCTAAACAGAACTAGCCACTCGTTAGGTATAGCCTCACAAATACCATCGGCTAAACAAGGAGACTTGGGCCCGCTTCCGCTAGCTACCCTGGAACCGTAACTTCCGTGAAGAAAGAACAAAAATATAAAGATTAAATCAAGTAAATGTTACTATACTATCAACTTCAACTTACAACCATCTAAAATAATAATAATAAAATATTTGCAATGCAGCCATTCTGTTGGGTACTCTCCCAGTCAGTAGATAGCGATTTACATGAAATTTTTTATTTGTAATATTATTTGATATTTGTAATTTAGTGTTTAAGATCATTTTAATACCTATTACTATTAATAAAATCAAAATTCCTTATTCATTTTAATGAAAGAATAAGAGTAGAATAAGTTGTATGTCATACTACAAATCTATATAACATAAAAAAAAACATTATCCAATTTAAAATATTGTTAAAGTAAACAGTAGGTATGTTGTCTCGGCAGTGTCCTTGAAATAATTACCTACGGCCGCTCGGTAGTTTATTACCTATACCATTTTCACTTTGATTTGAGACAGTTTTGTTTAGGAAGGGCGACACGGTAGGTTCAGCGAACTCAAATTGTACTTGCATAATACATAGATACAAAATTATGATATTTATATTATGTGCCAAGTTTCTAATACGGATTATGTTATTGTTTTAAAATTATGTTCGGTTTCCTACGTTTATTTAAACTTTAAGTTAATTAGAAACAAATATTTTATATAAGTAGGTACTATTGTAAAAATAAGTATAATAAAAATACATCATTAACTAGAACTAGCTATTTCTAATAAAATATTACAGTACTTGATTAAGTCCGTTTTGTGTATTTTATTGTTTTTTATTTATTTGTTTCCCTCGAAATGCAAAATTTTCGAATACGTGCGATTTTTAGTTGATTACGCAACCAAGAGAGCTCTTAAACGAATAATCATTTTGGATTAACAATTAGACAGAGAAAAATAAAAAATATATTATTCGTGTTTTTTTATTTTTTTTAATGATTAAAATTTTAAAATCGCATGCATGTAGACACTTCATTTTTGTTTATTTGCTCAAATTTATTTAAAAGTGGCAGATATAATTTTGTGTAAATGCAAACAAATAATTTTACATTGTAATTCGGTTAACTCAGATCCAAGTTGGAAAAGTCTTCTTCATTATTGTGATTAAACTTTCACTTGAAACCAATTAATTTAGATTCCCATAAAAAACGATCCTATTAAAAAGTATTTCGTCATAATACGGTCATATGCTTACCTAATCTACTTCATAAATAAGCGTGGAACTTTAAACTTTTCGTGTGACTTTTACATGTTATTTTTAGCACGTAGTAATAAACATGGAAAGTTACATGGACAAATAGCCAATTAATATATATTTTTAATTTTAATTATATTTTTTTTTAATGGTACATATAAATTTAATCTAAAAAAACCTTAAATACCTTAAAACTAAAAAGAAAAAAGAAAAGAGGTGGAGGAATCAAAGGTAGAATATACCTCCTCCAGCTCTGAAAAAAACTCTTAGCTCGGTGATCACCAGACTTTTCGATAAGAAGTTTACCAATTTTATCAGCAAACTTCTTGGAGTCTGATGACCACGGGCCAAGAGTCTCAACCGCAAAAGCAAGAAACTCTAAGTGATCTAGCAGCGAGGAATACTTTTGAATTTTTAAATGTGCCGCCTCACAGAAGCTGCACCAGCACCTGACTTAGGTATAGAGATAGTTTCGATATATGCAACTAAATGTTGACATTATCACCATAGCGCGGTATAAGGGCGTTTTACGTAGGTATAGTTTTTGTAAGGAAAGTCCTTTGTTACATTTATAACTTTTGCTTGATGTACTTAAATTTCAATCCTAATCCTAAAATTCTGAGTTTAATTTCGTTGCGATGGTGACAGTAGCAACAGTTTTATTGAAATTTAATTGTGTTCGAATTTTTTTTTCATACTCGATTTAAATAAAATTGTCACTGTTTTCATCATCTCAACGAAATTCAATTCAGGATTTTAGGTTTTTAAATAAAAATTTAAGTCAAACTATCTGGACTCCGAACCCGCGACCTTTTGCCTAAACTGCGAACCACTAGGTTGAATCTTTACGTGTTAATCATTCAGCAAGTGGCGTCACAACACGCAACAGTGCACCGAGGTCCGGCCACGCTGGGGAAGCCCGACTTGTGCAATATTACTAGCATGCCTTGAGACATTGCATGATACCAAATTCCCTGATTGGCAAATATTGCAATATTAATAGAATTACTGAAAATAAATTTACTACAACCAATATACAGTACCTACTTAGATTTCATAAAAAAGGTACCAGCCCTAGGGTACCCAGCTGATAACAAGTTTTCCTCATTTAGCTGATAACATTTTTGAGGCTATCTTACGACTGGCCAGTTTTGTGGTATTTTTACATCGAAAAACCTCTTTGTAAAGTTTTTTTTTTAATATTATTTATTTAAAAAAAAGTCTGTCGACAGTTATGGAATTTGTGGGTGCACAACTACTTAAGTACAGACACAACACATCATTAATTGAATCTTGGTAATATCCACTGATATAATGCTAATGTTGACTGACCATCTTACAAAAGCGGGAAATTTTAGATTCTAGAACCGTCCGTCGCAGAGGAGGTACCAAATGTGTAATTTGATTGCAAGGGTATCTTGTGGGCTAGTTCCAGGAGTAAAAATATTGTCCAGTGCATGTCCTAAACCTAAATCCTACCTAGTCCTAACTAATGTTATAAATGCGAAAGTGTGTTTGTTTGTTGAAAGCACGGATTCCGTGGTTGAAAGCAATTGGTTGACTTGCATTCAGATGAGTGACCTCCCGGATAAATTATTATGTCACATTTCAAAAATTTCCAGGGCAAAGCCAGGGCAGAAAGCTAGTACTTGTATAAAGTAGATAATCTCTTACTTAGCCATAAAATTATTCCTAGAAAATAGGTGAATTACGTAACAAGCCTAAATAGCGCGTTGAAATCTTTTGTATGAAAGTTTAAATGCAAATGTATATTTAAGTTCAATCACAGTTTTTAATATAAAGAAAGTATATTTATAAAAGTCATACGTATTTATTTTGTTTACACGTTCACTATTTCTTAGTATAATTACTTACAAGAACTTCATTCTAATAATTTCTTGAGCGCAACAACCTGAATCAGCTTATAGTAGTGAAAGGTAGGTATAGGATATTTTCATAAATATTTTAAATTTAAACAAACTTAACAGTAAGTAGGAAGATATTAGGTCTTTGTAAAATTTTATTCGTCTTTAAAAAATAATGTCAACTTTCGAAATGTAGGTCAAACATCCTTATTAAGGGAATTTAATGGTCAGCGAAAGTGTGATACAACCAGATGTGGAATATGTTTAGTAACATTACCTATAATAGATATTGTTAGATAACACGTAGACTATCGTGATGTAAGTGGTAGAACAATAGGAATTAATTATTGTTGACTGAATAATAAGCTGTGTTAAAGGGTAGTTTGTTTACTTGTTGCGAAAAGAGGGAAATACTTGACATCATTCTTCATGTCATTGCCATTCATTGAAGTGTTTTGTGTAGGTATTAAATATGCAATATGATCACGGCGTAGTTCCTTTAGGTGTAGGCAGAGAGCAAAGTTATTAACTAGCAAAAATCCTAGAACACCTATTTCGTACATGCTCGTCGATTTAGAGTGCTTTGTATTTTGTATTCTAATAGTCGCCCGACTACGACCAACTCTATCACTTTAAATATTTTTGGAAAGACTTTATGAAACTATTTAAAGCATTCCCTTTCTTAGTACTTCATTTCCATTCCTTTAAACCACATCTTATCACCTAGGTATTTCTCTATATTTTAATTATTTACGCATAACACACAACAATATAAAAACCTTAAATATTATCTAAACAATAAAAATAACTAAATAAACCAGGTCGCGTGGAATCGCGATGCTGATGAGAGGAAGGAGCCAGCCCTTTTGTCACCAAAGGAGATAATCAGTCATATAATAATAATTGGGACATCTATACCTAATTATGATTATAAATTAATGCATAAATATGTATAAAAAATGCATATTTAAATAAAAATAATTGTCAGATTGTATAATCGGATAATAAAAATGAAATATGAATAACATTAATTTTTTAAACAGAACTTTATTAAATATCTACCTACGTAATCTGTGTATTCCTGTGTATCCTCCTCTATGGAACATCCGCGACGCTGACCTGAATTACATAATTTTAGTCAGAACGTGGTCTTGAATGAATTGGGCAAAGGGTTAATCAATGGCTAAAAGCTGCGTCATTGCCTCTACTATCATACATATACACCCGACACTTATCGCTAAATACGTCGCAGACGAAATCTTATTTTAGTAAATAAAGAGCTGTAGAGAAATATCGTGGTAGGCAGGTCTTACAAAATCCGTCTGCATGCGACTTTGCTTTGGTCGAAGTATAAAGCATAGCGGTGGTGGCATAAGCAGTCATTCCGACGCAGTGCCAGCGCCGGTGAAGTAGTGTAAACAATAAGAAAACTACTTTTATCATTTAGTTAAGTTTCTGTGATATATTAAGAACGAAATACAGCAACAGTAAGTTGTCTTTGAGCTATTCAAAATTACTTAAATAGAAAATTATTCATTACTATCCTTTTTTTACTCATCACTGCACAAAATTTTATCCAAATCCATTTAGTTATTACTAAGTGTTTAAATAACAATCATCCATACACTTAAGATACTTAACATAATTAGAGTTTAGAGCAATCCATGTGTTCCAAATAAATGAAATTGGACAAGTACTGGATAGACGAGTACATCTGTAAATAATGTTTAAATTATATTTATTTCAAATTGCTCAATTCTTTGAAAATATAAGTAATGGTTTCCTGTAATATTATAGTTTTAAATATATTTTATTTTATTTATCTTATTTTAAACATAAACTCGGTCCACGCTAGTTTCGCTTGATCCTCGCGGTTGATGCACTGAACTTTCACTTTCCCAGCAAACATACAGTCATTGCAGAAACTTTGTACATAGAGTATAAAATAAGTGAAACTATATTATTTTCCTATATCATTTGAAACAAAAGATACTTATTACATCTAGCTGCTTTTCCCAGTTTTTCTAGTATTAATTTTGTAAATTGCTGTCTAAAAAAATATAAACATCATAGAAATTAAGTTCATTATTACTAGAATTATCTCTGAATGTATAAAGTATATATCCTGAAATTCGAGATCATGTTAATATTGTTTCTCAAGCTCCCCTGCAGTTACAACAAAAACAACGCATTACATAAAGCCAAACAAGATTCATCGACAGCTCAGTTCTTTCTTGCGTAACTGATGCCGCAACATCGATCACGAGCGATCCGTCATCAGCATGAACATCCGTGTACTGCTTACAAATAAGACTACCTACTTTTCGGGTGACAATGACCTCAATAACAGTTTTCATTTCAAAACAAAAACAAAAGAGATGATACATGAGTTTGTTTTTTTTAATTACTACCTTACTTACATAAATTTAAATTACCTAAATCTAACATATTTCAGAGTCAAAACACGTTTTGTAAATTCTCACACCTGAAATCTACCGTGGTAGAAACAGGCTGTGAAGAACTAAGGCCTTATCTTCCACTGTTATATAAAATTTCTTTATCAATTATATGGCTAAAATATTTTCAATCATGTTATGAAAGAAATGGGTATAAATAATTATGGAAAAGTACAATTTAGATGTCCGTACGTCCGTCCCGCCGCGGCGCCGGTACATGTGTTTATGTAAATTAAACGCGCGAATACTTTCCCGACCCACGCCGGCGACCGCAGCTGCAAATGCTGCATAGCTCCATTGTGGAACCTTATGTAACACAACAAGACAGTTTGCTCGCGAAAGTAAAAGTTCTCAGCGGACCGTGTTTCGAAACATCGACACGGTTTGCTAAACAAGGATCAAACTGCCTCCAAATTAGATCTTTGCACTCGTAACAAAATAATATGTATGATATCACGCTTCCGTAATTTTGATATAAGCTTTTCTTTATCTACAGATCATGCGGTGGACGAGTATAACATTCCTATTCCTACCTCTACTTATATCGACCTGTTCGGCTGCGTGGTCTTGGAATGAAGAACCGCGTGATAATGACAATCCGAAAACAGAGTTACTTCAAGGCGAGGAACTTTCACAAACCCCAGCTCAAGAAAAGAGCTTAGAATCTAACGGCACTGTTCTCGATGATATTGTTGATGAACTGATCAGCAGCAAACAAGGTCGTAGTTTAGGGGGATTCGACGATGTATACAGCGATCCCACAATCAAAGAAGCTTTGGATTCCGGCGATGACAGCGAAGCTAGAAATCTTATTAAGGAAAGACTATGTAGTTTGGGTTTAATGCAAGTTAGTAAGAAATTATAAACATTCATTACATATAAAAATACTTATATACACTTTGTGTGTGTAGTTATTGAAGACAATTAATACGGTCTAATCATTTTAAATTATATAATTTCAGTGCGAAGGAGAAGAGGACGTACAGGAAAAGCGTCCTTTTGTATCGCCAGATGAGTTAATTTATGCGCAACCTGTTGACATCAAACCAATTGGCAGACCAGTTGCATCCATTCCCGTGCGTGGACCACCAAGAGCTTACGGATCTCCTAAACCGATGCCATATCCCTACAGACCACAAAAGTTGCCACCCAAGAGAGTCGGTTATGGAGGAAGTGTCAGACCTGGATTTTCTGATAAATACGGACAAACATCTAACGGAAACTTCCAATTTTCCCAAAGTAGTTCATCTCTATACAATGGTGCACATGATAACAGCTACATTTCTAAACCTTCACCAGTGTATGCCAATGAAAATCCTTACGCTTTTGACAACATTAAGCAAGGCATTTACAATAAGCCCCCCGCATCATACACACCATCCAAGACAGATTCGGTCGTTCAACAGCACGTACATCATCATTACGTACATGGAGATGCTGAAAAAGATCCTAAAGTAATAATAAAACCTGTTGCCATCCCCGTTGGATCAGTCGGCTCTATAGCTTCTCAAGCGCAATCTCAACAGTTCACTGATATTATAACAGCAGGAGGTGCCGACTTTAGTTCATTATCAACAGGCGGTTTTAAACCCATGACTGGTATATATTCTGTAGATAACAATAAGCCTGTTTACGATGCAGATACTATATACGGTTCGAAATACCAACAACAACAGCAACATTACAATAAAGGATCAAATAATATTAATAGTCAAAGCTTACCCGGCCCATACGTTCAGAACAACTTCGATGAGAACAAATATGGAAATTCATTGGGGTCCTACTCAAGCACTGACTTTTACAAAAAAGAGTTAAATGTTGGATCAGCAGGAAATTTGTATAACCAAGGCCCCGCTACTTTCGGTCAAGGAGAAATTTATCAACAGCAAGAACAATATCATGAAGCTAAAGCTCAAGGTTTTGATTGTGTATGCGTTAACTATGATCAATGCCCAAGTCAAGAAATTATAGGCAGAAGAGATGACTTATACCTTCCTATAGATCCACGTAACAAAGCGAGTGAAATTGATGCACTTTCAGAAGATCAACTAGATAATGTCACTATTGCGGAAAAGAAAGCGGACACTAACGTAACCGTTGTAGAAGCTGAAAAAGTTAGCGAAACCGAAGAATCAAAGAAAGTATCCAAACGAGAAGTTAAGGATGAGGACCTTGAAGAAAAATCCAAAGGAATAGAACCGGTAAGCTTACTTTCTTATTCTAAATCACTAATCCAAATCTACTTACATTTGATTTATATAGGACATACATTTTCAAATTACCTAAACCTTATTTTATTTGGTGTATTTAAGACTGGGGCAAAGTGGTTCGGTTCATCATTCATTTGAGTAACATCAGAACTCGTAACTGCTTACAAAAGGACAACTAAACTGGGGGCACTTACACATTAAGCTAACATATTGTTGCAAAATTATTAAATTAGTAAAATTATCGCAGCGCCTCATTGGATTGGCCGGCTACGGCGGCAATGGCGGCAATAGCAACAAACAAGTGCAGCCCACGTTTGGTGTATCTTTTGGGTTGCCCCAGTCTTCCAACGGATACCCTGTAAATCCTTACGGTCAAAATCCTTTAAACAATCCATACGGGCCTGCATTTAACGGCGGCGGTATCAATTTGGGGCTCCTTTCAGTAAACCCCTTACTTGCCGTACAAGTTACTAAAAATGATTACGGTGAGAAAGTTGTAAAGCCATTCGTAAACTTGCACGTGACGCCTAATGAGCATGTTGTAAATAAGTTAAGTCACCTCTTTCATGAGAAGAAACTTTATTTATTGAACAAACACCAACACTATCATCATCATAACAATCCTCACCACCACCTGCCACCATATTACGAACCTCAAATCCATCATCCACACCATCCACCTCATCATAGTTCTCATTACGGAGGACCTCCCGTTTATTCACCCCATCATTCTTATCATGATCCGTCTTTATATACCGCACCTTATCACCACAAATACAAAGCACACGAGTTACCTCAAAACAACGATGACTATTATGATGATGACAGTGATTACTATAATAACGATGCTCTTGACTTTAATAACTATAATGGTGGTTACCAAGATCCAAGTTACGGACGGTCTGCAAATGTTTCAAATACCCAACCAAATTATGCGAATAGGTTCGCGTACTCTCGATCCCTCACCCTTCCTTCTAGTAACCCTGGGGCAACCCGGGGAGGCAAGAACGTCAGATTTCCTACAAATAGAAAGAAGAGAGAAACCGATCCTCCATTGTCTAAGACTGAAACTATTTCGGAGGTAACTTTATTATTTACAATCAACGTAGGTTTCATATACGCACCCAAATGCATAATCTCATGACCATAATGTTTCTTATTGCAGCGTCAAGGCTATTTCGGTAAGCCTGTCAATCAACAACAGTGCAGGCCTAATCAAGTATGTTGCCGACGCCCGCTGAAACCTCAGGCTTCAAACCGTGGACAGTGTGGTATCCGACATTCCCAAGGAATCAATGGCAGAATAAAGACACCTGCTTATGTAGATGGTGACAGTGAATTCGGAGAGTACCCTTGGCAAGCAGCCATTTTGAAGAAAGACCCCAAAGAGTCTGTTTACGTCTGTGGAGGAACATTGATTGATGGTCTACATATAATTACAGCTGCTCACTGCGTTAAATCGTAAGTTATAATGTAAATTATTTACATAACAATGAAGATATTATAGTGTTTTGTATTTAACACGCTTTTATTAGAATTCATTTCTCGTGCACAAGCCGTTTCAGGATACCCAGCTGGATATTTTAAACCTTTATTCCTTGCGATAGATGATGCCATTAAAGTTGTAGGGTTAATTTATAATATATGTATTGTTTTATGTTACAGATACAAGGGCTTTGATCTCAGAGTACGTCTTGGCGAGTGGGACGTAAATCACGATGTCGAATTCTACCCTTACATCGAAAGAGACGTGATATCGGTGCACGTCAATCCTCAATATTACGCAGGAACTCTCGATAACGACCTTGCTATTTTGAAGTTGGATCACCCGGTCGATTGGACCAAGTATCCACACATCAGTCCAGCTTGCTTGCCAGACAAATATACCGATTACGCCGGTCAAAGATGTTGGACTACTGGCTGGGGCAAGGATGCTTTCGGCGACTACGGAAAATACCAAAACATTCTCAAAGAAGTCGATGTACCAATTTTGGGGCACTCGCAATGTCAGCATCAACTGAGACAGACCAGGCTCGGATCTAATTACGAATTAAACCCTGGTTTTACTTGCGCTGGTGGTGAAGAGGGCAAAGATGCCTGCAAAGGAGACGGTGGCGGCCCTCTGGTCTGCGAAAGAGGAGGTACTTGGCAAGTAGTAGGAGTGGTGTCCTGGGGCATTGGATGTGGTCAACCCGGGGTTCCTGGTGTATATGTGAAAGTTGCTCACTACTTAGACTGGATATCACAAGTCACTGGAAAATACTCTCAATACAATTAGTCATTTAAAGCTACTTTTCAGATAGATCGACTGAGTTTTAGCTTTGTAATTTATTTAAGTTAAAAGTTATTTAATACCTATTTATAAATTATTGTAAACTTTGGATGGTAATATCCAAAGTATCAAAGTAAATGCGTAAGCAAAAAGTGTATTTATATTTTATATAAACGCATAATTCGTAATATAAACGAATGAGAACTTAAATACGACCCGTTTTTATATTTTTAACCCAGAAGCAGTTGCCCGCGACTACGTACGCATTGTATTAGGACCCCATTTCACCTCCTTAGGGATTCGAAAATCATTTCGACAAAATGTCGACAAATGCTTTCTTAGTGCACCTCTACACCCCCTAACGTTCAATTTTCATATTTAAATCATCAGTGGTTTAGGCTGTACGTTGATTGTCAGTCAGTCAGCGACACAGCAGTTTTATATACCTATATAACCCATAAACACCCCATAAAATGAAAATAAAGTTCTGATTCTCTAGCTTCAGAATAAGCAGCGAAGTATTTGGGTTTTGAATTAAAAAATCATCCTAATATCATTCCAAAAAAGCTCTGGTGGTAGTAGGCCCGCCGTGTGCAGGGCGTGCACCGCACAAGGGAGGCATTTAAATTCTCATAATTTTATGTCTTAAAATTTTTAATTTTTATCATGTCATAATAACGACATCTATTGGTCAGTTTATTGATGTGAAACAATAACTAGGGTAAAACCAAGACGTCTCAAAATTCAGAATACGCTTGGTTTTGACCTACGCCGTCTGCGCCTACCGCTGTAGAGGCGATAACGCGTTGTCATGAGGCAAAACAAAGCGTCTCACACTTCGGAGACGCTTGGTTTTGGCCTACGCGTCTGGTCGTGTATTTCTTTAACTATAATAATATTGTTGTATACTAATTTTGACGTTTCACATCTACTTTCAAATAATTTGCCTGACACCGCTGGGGGGGGGGTGTAATCGGGTATTTGCACGCGAGCGCTGAATCAGTTAGCGGCGGGCCTGGGTGGTAGATAGGTACAATAACGCCATGTTGAGTAAGGGGTTTGAAATTATCCGAAATAAAACATAATAAGTCGAAATATTAATCATAAAACTAAGGCAAGGACACCTTACAAACTATAAAATAAAATTTTATAAAACCAGTTTTATTTCGTTATTTATAAAGATAAGGCATTGTAGAGTTGCAGGAATGTAATAGTTAAACGCTGAAATAATCTTGAAATACTCGTATATATTCGTTGAATTATGTTTACCTTCCGTAACGTCAAAAACCAAGATGACGTGCAAAATATCAAATATAATATTATAAAGTAAACGTAGGAAAGTGTACCAGCCAGGTCTCCACATCACTCCCCCACCGAGACCGTGACTACGGGCGTAAGTGAGGTGGAAACCGGACGTGGCGTCCAGAGCGAGTAATGCGTGGAGGTTCGGGTTGCACAGTGGCTGCGGGTAGAGTAGGAGACTGAGGAACATTGGTTTCAAGATCTTTTTCCAACATCATGAAAGCTGGTTTCAACCTATCTACCGAAACGGTGGTATCCTTGTTATTAAGGAGAATACGAAAATATTTTTGACCTCGCTTTAGGACTTTATGAGGTCCAGAATATGGTGGATGCAGGGCTGGACGGACTCCGTCTTGACGAAGAAACACGAAGTCTGAAGTTGCCAGTTCCTTGAAAACAAAAACTGTTTTAGAAGTATGATGTATTGTAGGGATAGGCTTTAGTTTATTAGCGAAGGAGCGTAACCTTGAAACGTAGTCTTGCATGTCTAATATAGTGTTAGAATTCGAATGAAAAAATTCGCCAGGAAGGCGCAATGGTTCACCATAAACAAGTTCGGCTACAGATGACTGTAAGTCTGATTTCCAGGCGCTTCTTATACCGAGGAGAACCAAAGGGAGAGATTCTGTCCAACTGGAGTCTGCGTTGCACATTATGGCAGCTTTCAATTGTCTGTGCAAGCGCTCAACTAAACCATTGGAAGCTGGATGATATGCTGTTGTCATCTTATGTTGCGAGCCAATTAGCTGAGTTAAATTTTTGAACGTAGAGCTGTCAAATTGTTTACCACGGTCAGTAGTGATGCTGACCGGGCAACCAAAACGGGAAATCCAACCTGTCAAAAATGCATTGGCAGTGGAAGCCGCCGTGATATCGGTGAGTGGTATGACCTCAGGCCAACGAGTAAATCTATCGATAACCGTGAGAGCATAACGAAAACCGTTTGAAATGGGAAGAGGACCTATAAGATCGGTGTGAACATGGAGAAAACGGGCAGGAGGTAATTGAAAAACGCCCAAAGGAGAAGACACGTGCCGTGTTACTTTAGCACGTTGACAAGCTAAACAGCTACGGCACCACTCTCGGCAATCTTTCCGTATGCCAGGCCAGACAAATCTTTGTACCAAAAGATTAACTGTGACATTTGTTCCTGGATGAGAGAGAGAATGAATGGCATCAAATACTTGACGGCGTAATGCTTTGACGATAAAAGGTCGAGGAGTAGAAGAGCTCACATCACAATAAATGAATGAGGAAGATCCTGAAATAGGAAGTTTAACAAGTTTGAGTGATGAACCCCCTGATAATAAAAGGTTTAATTCAGGATCGTTAGATTGAGTATGAGCAAGCACATCATAGTCAATGGCCTTGGAGGTCAACTCTTCAATCCTGGAAAGGGTATCTGCGACTACATTATCCTTTCCCGAAATATGTTGAATGTCTGATGTAAACTGGGAAATATAGTCGAGGTAACGGAATTGTCTGGGTGAAAATTTGTCTCTATTTGCTTGAAACACAAATGAGATAGGTTTATGGTCTGTAAAAACTGTAAAAACCTGAGCCTCTAACATATGCCGGAAGTATTGAATTGATTTGTATATAGCAAGCAATTCACGATCGTAAGGGCTATACTTAATCTGCGATGGAGAAAGCTTACGTGAAAAGAATGCTAAAGGCTGCCAACATCCATTTTTAAACTGCTGTAAAACTCCACCTATGGCAGTACTAGACGCGTCAGTGACAAGAGCAAGCTTAGCGCTGCTGTCAGGATGGGCCAGAGTTGCAGCATTGCAGAGACCTCTTTTACAGTCTTCGAAAGCCCGTTTGCATATGTCATCAAATTTAATAGTCTGATTGTTTTTCACAGAGCCCTTAAGAAGATCGTTTAGGGGTGCTTGTAACTCAGCTGAACGAGGTATGAAGCGATGATAAAAATTATACATACCAAGGAAACGTCTTAGCTCTTTCACAGTTTTGGGCTCTGGAAATGTTTGAATCGCGACAGTTTGATCTGGTAGCGGTTTAACACCTTCAGCGGAAACTGTATAGCCGAGAAAAGTAAGAGTTGAAACACCAAAAGTGCATTTGGAGGTGTTGATGAGAAGACCGTATTTATCAAGTCTAGAGAAAAGCTCACGTAAGTGAAGTTGATGCTCTACGAAATCATGCGAAAATACCAAAATGTCATCTAAGTAACTATATGTAAAGTCAAGACCTTTGGTAACTTCGTCAATGAATCGCTGAAAAGTCTGTCCAGCATTTCTTAGGCCGAAAGTCATCATTGGGAACTCAAAAAGCCCAAAAGGAGTAGTAATTGCCGTTTTGGGAATGTCGGGTGGAAAAACGGGGATTTGATTGTATGCCTTGACAAGGTCGATTTTAGAAAATATAGTGCAACCTGAAAGGCTAAAATTGAAATCGTGTATGTGTTTAATGGGGTACCTATCTGGTACAGTGCGAGAATTAAGCATTCGGTAGTCCCCGCAAGGTCTCCAGTTATTGTCCTTTTTAGGAACAAGGTGCAAGGCTGAGGACCAGGGGCTGTTAGAAGGTCGAGCGGTACCCATCCTAACCATCTCGTCAAACTCACGTTTAGCAATAATAAGTTTGTCTGGATGTAGACGACGTGGTTGGGCAGTAACTGGCGGGCCAGATGTAGTTTTGATGTAGTGCACAGTATTGTGGGGACAGTCACGTGGCCTGCCAGCTGGACGCGTTATGTTTGGGAACTCTTCTAGGATAATTTCAAAATCGGGGTTAAGTTCCGGATAATTGGTTTTAATGGAAGTGACTGTTTCGGTAGGGTTAACACCAGATGCAGGTGCAACTAAATATGTAAGTTGATCACAAATCCTATGATTCCTGCAGTCTACTAAGATGTTGTAATACGCCAGAAAGTCGACGCCAATAATAGGTTTAGTGACGTCAGCGATAACGAACCTCCACCCATACTCACGTCGAAGACCGAAGTTTAATGTAAGATGTATAAAACCATAAGTTGATATTGTAGTGCCGTTGGCTGCGAAAAGTTGGTAGCTTGATTTTGTTTGTTTGTTCTTGATAGCTGTCCGAGGAAACACGCAAATATCAGACCCAGTGTCAATTAAAAACATCATTTTTGTCTTTCTGTCGGTTACAAATAGGCGGCCAGATGAGGGTTGACGACAGTCGTTGGCCGCTACTAACGACCGTCGTTTGAGTTTTCCGCGTCAAATTTGCAGGGCGAGACACATCTTCTTGCTCTAGAACCAAACTGGTAGTGATACCAGCAAAGGTCGCTTGGAGAATTGTTTCGAACAGGCGTCGATGGAGAGCGAGATCGGGAACTAGAACGGGAGCGGCGTCTATTGTCCCAAGTTGAGAGCTTCTGAAAACTTTTCTTAAGTGCTGCAATTTCATGCTTAACTTCTTCACAGCAGTTTCCAGGATTATCCTGACTGGTCGTCGCTACTTGCTTAGTGTAAGGAGCTATATCCTGGATTCGATCCGCTAAATCTGCTAATATAGATAATGATACTGATGGCTGACTGGCGAGAACACTCTGGATATTTGCGGGAAGACGGCTCATCCAAATAGTTTTCAAAAAATCCTCCGGTACTGTCGCTCCAGCTAAAAATTGTAGATGCCTTAAAAATTGGGAAGGCTTCCGATCTCCTAATTCTTCCTGTGTTAATATTTGTTGAATTTTTTGATCGTGAGTAGCGCTGATCGTTTAATTAATTCAGACTTAAATTTTTCATACCTGTCATTTTGTGGTGGATTGATTATAATGTCTCGAACCTCTTTCGAAAATTGACGGTCCAGATGCCCGATAACATAATTAAATTTGGTTGTATCACTTGTGATCCCGGAGTTGGAGAATTGGCCCTCGACCTGAGCGAACCAGAGTTCAGGATCCTCAGGCCAAAACGGTGGAATCCTTACTCCGACTTTGCACAGTTCTGCAGACGTACCGTTTGCGGCAGTGGAACCGGACACAGCCGCCGGGTTGCCGCTGCCCAAACTGCTATCCTTGTGCGCCATGTATGTTATAGTTACATATAGTAGTTCAATTCGGTGGTCACCAATGTAGAGTTGCAGGAATGTAATAGTTAAACGCTGAAATAATCTTGAAATACTCGTATATATTCGTTGAATTATGTTTACCTTCCGTAACGTCAAAAACCAAGATGACGTGCAAAATATCAAATATAATATTATAAAGTAAACGTAGGAAAGTGTACCAGCCAGGTCTCCACAGCATAATTAATTCTCACCTCGGTCCGCAATAGATAGACATTTATGACAATTTATTAACAAAAAGTCATATTAAGATTTGTCATATCAATCAACTGATTAAGTAGGTACTAACAAAAATAAATACTAGTGTAATTACTTCCACAACGAAATGGCAGGAAAAGCTACAGACCGGAAAATTAAAGCGCAAAAATCTGCAAATGATACTTTGGATATGGCAACAGCTTTCACTTTACCAGACAGTCTCCCATGTTCTGAAATAGAGTTCCCGGTGCTCATCAATGTTAAGAAGTCAAGGAGAGTCAATTGGAATGATATTGTTGAGGAAAGTGATAACTTTATGAAAGAAATTGAAGAATATGTGGAAAGCAAATCGGAAGCTGTACCAAAATCTTGTTTCCTTAGTAAGGAATGTCATCTAAACTAAACAAACAAAATTGAAATGTCTGTCTGTGATTTTAAGAATCCTTCAGGCGCTTCAGAATTCAGCAAAGGGAATCACTCTGCCTTCCTAGAAAAAAAAACCCTTCTCAATATTTACGTAGGATAGGATATTTTACTTATAATGATGAAATGTTTTTTGTCTGTATGTCTGTCTATTCCAATGTTTATCCAGAATTGGCACCGAAACGGCTGAATGGATTTTGATGAAACTTTCAACTATATGATAGTAGCGGGTAGACTTACAGATAAAAACAATTTAATAATGTATTGCCCACATAATAGCTTTAATGTGACATAGATGAAGAGTAATTTCACAATTTCATTTTTTCATTTTCCTTTCAAGATTCCATTTACACACCTAACCTCGCTACAAACCTAGAGCTAGAGGACCGTTTTACACAGTGTCGCAAATCTTGGTTTTCTAAGCATGAAATCCATCTACGAGTCTTTAACGCTTATACCAAATCATAAAAAAAAATTTGTTATCCTTTGAAGAAAAAATGTTTTCAACACCCTTCCAGATTCTGAAACAGACTTCATCAGGGACAAAATACTCGTGTATCTAATACCTGCGCTTGAAGAAACTTTGAACAAAGCTAAAATTTGGGAGGCGTTGCGAATACAGAAGTGTTTCTTTAATGGAATTGATCACATTGTGCAGGTATGGTTATGGCAAACACCGTGTCCATCCTAGATCGCTACTACTTACTCAACTTGAGGGTTGCACACAGTGGCATGTCAGTCGCAGGACTTGATTGTTCAGTTCAAACCTATCTGAAAGATACACTTATTTAAGTATCTTATTTAGAACTAAATTATTATAGCTAATAACATAAGTCACAACACACACTCTACGTGTTGAACCTACATAGGACATCCCCATGCAAGCCTTACAAAGGACCGGGCATTGTGCCCGTGAATTTAGAGTTACATACATAATAATAAATAATAATTCTAATTAGTAAGTACCTAATTAATTTAACAAAATCGGCAGGTATAGAAGGCAGGAGTTAATTTAGTTTTTTGTACCCTGAACTCTGTGCCATGAGCCCAATATTCTGAGATGACTTAAATTTACTTTTGACCTATTTGGAGACAGACAGACATGGGTATTGTGTATTTAGGTACATATCTACAGCGTTAATATTTTTAAATTATAATGCAGCTGCTTTGGAACAATAATCCACGTCACCCTGTCCGGAAGTTAAATAACTTGCATCTGTTTAACATGTACTGGGTACGCGAGCAACTGAAGAATAAGTAAGACTATTTTCTTATATTATTAGTTAGCAACAGAATATTACCTAAATACCAGGCTATTCACAAAGTTTTCGATGAATTTTTAGCTACATTTGAAAAGGCTGTGAAATAGACTTGACAAATTGAATCAGATGCATGAAACTTTGGGTTTAGGTTTTCCTCTAAACTATAACACTCTTATTAATAAACCTCTCTTACAATCTTATTAATAAACTCGAATTAGCGACGTATTAACTAAACTGTATTTCATCTCCATCTAACAAATCTGCAATGACGAAATACAGTTTAGTTAATACGTCGCTAATTCGAGTTTATTAATAAGATTGTAAGAGAGGTTCCTATATTCCCTTTTGTTTTCAAAATTTTAGACTCGTTGCTTCGTAGATAAGGAGGGGGGGGCGCTAGCTGCGCTCAATTTTCTTATATTTTCTTTAATATAATTTAAACTACCTATGCATTTTAAAATTATAAAAAAAATGATTTCTTGTGACGAGCGCTTTCATTTGATATGTCAACATGATGCACTTGAAATATATTTTTTTTACCTTTTCCCCAAAACAGAAATTCGATTATTTATGCTATAGGTAGGTACGTAAATTTCAACTTTTTTTTTAAAATACACTATGACAGACGGACAGACAGACAGATCCAAGAGTGATCCTATAAGGGTTTCCGTTTTTTCATGGGATATTAATTCAACATTATTTTAGGCCTCGTCCATATTACCCAAAATCTTGGTTATGGCCGGAGGAATACGCTGCCACGCTCATACAGAAGACTGTTCGCCGCTACTTCATACAGCGTGAGAATGAAGTGCAAGAAATGAGAGAATTCTGGAGGGTAATTACAACCAACTTATTTCCAATGAGAATTACGATATTATACAATGTTATAGTGAAATTGCTCAATTTTCATACCGGAAAATGTTATGGGTGTGGATGGGCGTGAAATGGCTTGTAAAAAAATAATTGTAAATTTAAATTAAAACAATTTAGGCTTCAATTTAACTTATTTTTCAGTTCAGAAAGTTATTTATAAGTAAATAATTTAATTATTATTGTTTTCTACAGAAACTTGAAATGGAACGAAGACTGCCTGATCTGTCTACTAATCCATTCTTATCTAAGAAGTTTGCTAGTGAACGTCCTGACATCAAGTAATAATCGAAAAATAAATTTGATACCTACAATGGTAATAAATAGTTTAAAGAAATTGAAAATGAACCAATTTTATGGTTATTTTATTTTCTTGAATGAACCTTCACTTTCTTATTGAACTAATGTTCCAAAGATGCATAGCCGATATATGGACAACAAAAAACATGCATATTATAAGGTGTGATCCACAAAAACAAACAAAGTGGGGAGTGACAAAAAAACTAAATGCCCTCTTGTCACCTTAATAAACTTTACACATTCCAAATGTTTATGTATATTTGATGACAAAAATATTTTATGTAACGATATCGATTCCGATATAATCGGCAGATCGATATATCGGCATTGCTGATCATTTTTCAACCGATGTTCAGTCAATGATAAATTATTACTTGCATAATGATTGATTATTCATAATAAATGTTTTCTTTAAATTTGTATTTGAGTTATTTGACACTTATATCATTTTTATTACACTTCTCCAAGGTTGAGTTTTTGTTAAATTAAAATATATTAAGTCATTAAGTCAAAATATATGTACAAATATTAATATTTTTTAATTTATTTTACATTACATACAAACGCCTTATAACATTAGCCCTCCAGTAGTCTAGTAAAAATATATAGGTGGGTACATAAATTTATTAGGTATTTATGTGATTTATTATCTACTAAGCTATCGATATCGCCGAATATTTACTACAACCTACAACAATCGCTATCAGAATCGTATCGGCAAAATTACATCACTAACTTTTATCAACAGCTTTCATACAGACAACCTTTTTTTTTTGTTTAATACAAGTCCTACAAGCAAACAATGTAAAAGCCTATCTGTAAGCTGGCTAATGTGCGCGACTGACAATAGTTATGATCAATTTAATTCTATTTTAGAATAATTTGCGGTTTTTTTTTATGTAGAATATAATAATACTTATGCTTGGAAAGCTATAGAGTACCTGTGATTTAGGATATAATGTAATGTAAAATGTAATATTATGTACTATATAATGACATGTACCTACTTTTTTGCATACCAGGAATCTGGTGAATGTGTAATTGTACCTACTCTTTCTGCAAATAAATTTTCCTTTCTTTCTCTATGTCCCCTACTCTATTGAATATTAACAATAGTTTTTGTTTTACACTATAAACGCTTAGATCCTTCAAAAATACAAAGATTGTAATAACAAAACTATAATATTTGAGAGACGAAATATATATTTACTATGTAATTCATTGCAGCTACATTACTAATTCACAAAACTCTAAAATCATACTGATTATTTTGTTGAATTTAAATCCACTCCTTCATATAAAGATGGGCTTACAGGCTTCCCTAATCCCATAGTGAAAGTTAATGTTGGTGTTTCTCCTTCTAGTGCAATTCTTGTAACTCTGTTTGGACTGGTATGATATTTTATAGGTAGCAGTAGATCATTTATCTGAAATTAAACAAGTAAACACATTTAATTCCTAGTAGATAGTAGCACAATAATTTAATTTTAATGCGCGTTCGGGACAGGGGACAAAAAGTGAAACGACATGAATGTGGTGAGTGAACACTGTGAGACGAGTACAAGAGAGTGAAGGTGAGGTCTTTTATTTAATGTGTATGTTAATTGAACTATCTATATATTATAAAAATGAATTCACAACATTTCATTTTTCGTTAAGTACTAAAATTAAAAATCCGTTTGGAGATCTTCCTTTGCTTAACACGATACACATATTTAATTATTTTTTTATTCAGTGGTTAAGAGATATTTTGAAAAAACTACACTGTGTAACGAGTACCGCTCAAAGCTACTATACTCTCTGCCTTCAAGGGAAACTGGCATTAAAAAGTATTAGTTGTAGTTGTAAAAGCAAAACAGGATACAAGGGGACTACTGATGGAGCCATAACACGAAAAAATAGAATAGAATAGATACAAGGGAATTTAATTTACGTGCTTCTCTACCCATCTTTATTGATGAAAGTGAATAAAATTTAATTTTAAATTAATAAACTCAAAAATAAACAATAATGAATGAAACAAAAGAACCATGAACGAACTATTGAACGAATGAAACGAACGAACTCACGCAGCTCATGTCATTTCTTTTTTTTTTAATACAGAATACGCATAGACACCAGCGGGGTTAGCATATATTTTGACAGCGACACTTTCGTTTCGGTCGAATGGCCTTGAACAGGCCAAAACGTTCATGTCCAACAAGGACCGGCCAGAGATAGCCCGGGGCCGAGAGGTCCGGCCCAACAATGTGCGGGAAAATTCTGTGTACTTGTCTTTGTCCGGCCAAGCAAATTGCTCGGCATTCTTGTGCAGGACATGCCCGGTCCGAGAATGTCCGGCCCAACAATGTGCGGGCAAATTCTGTGTACTTGTCTTTGCCCGGCATAGCAAATTTGCACGCACATTGTTGGACCGGACCTCTCGGCCCCGGGCTATCTCTGGCCGGTCCTTGTTGGACATGAACGTTTTGGCCTGTTCAAGGCCATTCGACCGAAACGAAAGTGTCGCTGTCAAAATCTGTGCTAACCCAGCTGCTGGGTTAGCATATATTTTGACAGCGACACTTTCGTTTCGGTCGAACGAAAGTGGTAAAACAAAAAGAAACAAAAAATTGTCTATGAATTTGATGTCACATAAAAAAAAATCTTCGTTATTTTGACTTCCTGTTTATTAATTTAATATTTTATTGATTTATTAATTAAAATAGAAGTCAAAATAAACATAATTTTATATTAAATTTAAAAATTAATTTGCAATGAAACTAAAGAGTTGGATAAAAGGTCTACCATCCAAGCCATTAATATAATATTTACATTTGACGGTACCATCGATGGTACCATGATACCATCGTTTTGTCCCCATTATGTCCAACAAGGACCGGCCAAAGATTGCCCGGGCCGAGAGGTCCGGCCCAACAGTGTGCGGACAAATTCTGTGTACTTGTCTTTGTCCGGCCAAGCAAATTGCTCTGCATTCTTATACAGGACATGCCCGGTCCGAGAATGTCCGTACCAATAATGTGCGGGCAAATTCTGTGTACTTGTCTTTGCCCGGCATAGCAAATTTGCACGAACATTGTTGGGCCGGACCTCTCGGCCCGGGCTTTCTCTGGCCGGTCCTTGTTGGACATAACGTTTTGGCCTTTTCAAGGCCATTCGGCCGAAACGAAAGAAGTCACGTCAAAACTATGCTAACCTAGCTGATACTTTTAGGCCCACTTGCGCGTTCCTGGGTTATCCTATTAAACTCTGGGTTAGTTGCAAATCAAGGGTTAAACTAATAAATAGCGGTAATAAATTATTAGTTTAACCCTTGATTTGCAACTAACCCAGAGTTTAATAGGATAACCCAGGAACGCGCAAGTGGGCCTTAGCCGTTATCGGCTTTTTCTAAAAATGCAATATTTAAAAATTAATTTAAGAGTGTTAAAGTTAAAATTTTAGAAAAGCAAAAAATACGGGTACCTTAATTTTTCACCTACTTTCATATAAGCTAATAAAATTAGGGTGTTAAAATTTTGAAATGTTGTGGATTGCTGTTCTTTGTCTCGCGAAAACTCGAGAACGGCTGAACCGATTTGGCTAATTCTTTTTTGTTTTGTTCGTTACAACACAGGGGTGGTTTAGAAGAAAAAAAAAGTTGGAAAATGTTAGTAGTAGTGGTAGGGGTAGGAGTAGGATTAGAGGTAGGAGTAGGGCAGGAGTAGTGGTAGGAGTAGTGGTAGGGGTAGGAGTAGAGATAGGGGTAGGGGTAAGAGTAGTGGTAGGGGTAGTGGTAGGAGTAGGGGTATGTGTAGGGGTAGGGGTAGGGGTAGGTTTAGGGGTAGGGGTAGGAGTAGGGGTAAGAGTAGGGGTAGGAGTAGGGGTAGGGTAGGGGTAGGGGTAGGGTAGGGGTAGGAGTAGTGCAGGCAAGCCAACGTTTGGGCAGGACATCGTCTGCCGGGTCCGCTAGTATAATATAAAATTACATTTTTATTTAAATATGGGTAGTATTTAACTGCAAATCAAAAAATCTATTTTTTATATATCAAAAATGCACAATAGAATATTTACCTCAAAATATTTATTATCATAATGCACTACCCCTAGGTAACCTAATCCTATGTCCAACAGGGTCATACTTTCAATAATTTATTTGATGTGCAATAAGTATTTTCTGATGTGCAATTAAAAATATTCTTTTAAATATGATATTTTACCATGTAACCAGCACCTAACTTAGCTTGAACTAAATTTTTGAGGCTGGTTCTCTTGAGGTAATTTGAGATGAATAGGCCCTTAGTACAGTTGTCAGATATTTTACATAGATTTGGAATTCAAACTTCTGTTGTCAAGCTTGTAAATCCACATGCATTACCAGTATTACCACTTGTCCATATTAATTATATGG
Source organism: Nemapogon koenigi (assembly GCA_963924495.1). Taxonomy (NCBI): domain Eukaryota; kingdom Metazoa; phylum Arthropoda; class Insecta; order Lepidoptera; family Tineidae; genus Nemapogon; species Nemapogon koenigi. Next base: position 6,565,275 of record OZ004640.1, on the reverse strand, counting down.
TTTGCAAAGTGAACTAAAATAAAATATGAGAATGAACTAGGTAGTTTTTTTTTAAGAAGTTGAACTAAATTGGCCATTCCTAATCTTAGAACAGCAACTGATGTGAGAGTCATGTAGGGCTGCTGTAGGCTCAGACTCAATGCTAGATGCCCACTGGGCCAACAGAGGCCAACTGTAATAGCTGTTTATGTTTTAAGCTAAATCTGTCTTATCTATGCTACTTTACCTTTAGTCCTTTCCTTTTGTTTTCAGCTATGATGAATTCTTTCATTAATGGCGGCATTTCTATAGTTCTTGGTAATATTACTTCAGGGAAATCATGCTCTTTTTCTACTTGAGTGTACGTTGCTTCCTCTTTTTTAGATAAGAGTCTATAATCAGTTTTATATGAAGCACTGTGAATTTCTGTGACCTTTTGTATTTTTTTTCCTCTAAAAGTTTTTTCAACCCATACTCTTACTTTCCTGGTTTCCTGAAATTTTTTATTTTAAAATTTAAATTTATTATTTTTTAACCGGTCTATTATTATTAACACAATTTTCGATATCCTAACTAATATTATAAATATAAAAGAGGTTTGTCCTTGTTTCACGTGACAACAGAACAACAGACCAACATGTTTTTTGCGCAGAGATAGTTGGAGAGCCAGATAGTGCCATAGGCTAACTTTTTATCCCAGAAATCCTCATTTTGTCATATTCCAAAAATGTCCACAGGCGAAGCCAGGGCGGAAAGATAGGAAAGTGGTTATTTTGGGATCCTTTTCTTTTTTAACGTTTCTGCAATTTGCAGGGAGTGATTGAGAGAGTAAAGGGGTCATAAACTCCATTAGAAAACTATTAAATTGGAAAGTCCTTAGTATTTCTGATAAACAAACCTTTACAATTCTATAAATTCTGTAAACTGCAGAGTGGAAATTAAACATTCCAATAATAAACATTATCGTGATTTACAATAACACTTCATAATTACCTCATCAGGGCATGTTTCTACTTTAAGAATCTTCATGAAACTTGGTTCTGGATACCTTTCAAACATTGAACGTACTACTATTCTTCCAACTCCATAGTTTTTCAGGCGACCGACAATCTCCCATAATGACTTCCCTTTAAAATCAGTAGTTCTACCAATGTACTTTATTACTTTCAGTGTACTCATTGTATATTTTAATGTTACTAATTTACTGATATTATGGAATATTATGTCCTTCTCTCTCATAACCTAAAAATTTTTTTTTTTTTCATCCCTTTCTGGGATAGGCAAAAGAATAATCCATGCAGCCTCGTCTTCAGTATTTCATATCCAAGTCATTGTAGTCACAAGTTCATATTCATAAAAGACTCTAGTCCAAAGAGTATAGTAATAATATTTTTACACGTATTTGCAATTTTATCCTTATTAATCAAATTTCCTTATAAATTTATACAAACTAATGGGTGCACTTTACAATAGGTATATGTTTATAAGGGGGGTAAAAAGCGGGGAGGGGGAGGGGAGGGGTTGGGTTGTTAATTGGTAGGGGTGGGGAGTTACGGAAACCCCCCCCCCCTTTTTTTTAAAAATGAAAATTTTAAAAATTGAGGTTATCTCTTTAAAAACGCATATTTTTAATCATACTTTTATGAGAAGCGCTTCGCCGGCCGCTGCCGCGGCACCGCTCGGCTCGCGCACTGTTTTTTGTCACTATACGGACCACGCTCGTCGCTACGCTTCTCGCTAACCTAAACCTATAATAGCTTTTCATTATTTGCTGTATTCCTCTTAATCGCACGTAATATAGTAACAGAACGTAATCCATAGATAAAGTAGAAGAGTGTCAAACCAAAGAGCTCATAATGTCAAACGACTTCCGCGAAAAAAAATTATATGAAAAATTGAAAACTTTAAAAATTTTTATCTCGGTAACTATTCATTTCCGTAAGTTGAAATTTTCAGGATTAACTAAGAACCATAAACCCTACTTCAGAGAAAAAAACCACTATAGTTAGTGGCATATACCGTTATAAAAGACGAGCCAAACTAATATATGTACAATGATTTTTAAGTAACTCCTCCAAAGCGCGCGGTACAAGTTTAGAATCGCCATAAATTTCGATTAGCTCATCCAACAACATAAGGCGCTGAATGCCGAAGGATGTGCAATTAAAGAATATATGGGACAAGGTTTGGTCTTCGCCTGTTGAGCAATACTCACATTGAGGACCATCAGCCATATTCATGCGATGAAGATGCCAATTTAAACGACAGTGAGTAAATCTAAGACGACATATAATTGAATAATATTTTTTACCAATCTAACTATGACTATTATTACAAAACCAAGGAGTTTTATTTATTGGGAAGTTCAATGCTGCATAGCATAAGCCATTATTTTTATTTTGAACGCAATCATTCCAGTGCTGTCTCCATATCTCATGCATCCTTTGCTTTAAAAGGTTATTAATATCGGAGAAAGGGAGTTGAATATTAAAGTCAGTAATTTGAGAATGAGGAATAATAGAATTACCTACTGGTTGTAGTCCTTGCTAAAAAATGTGCCCTTTCATTAATTCAACAATGATTTGATCACTAAATAGTTCAAACCACAACTGTTTTATTGCATAGATCAAATAATTAGTACTAGCATCAACTTTGTTGTTTAATAAGGCTTTTAAGACACTCATACTATCAATAATTATGACCAAATTATAACAATTACTATTAATATAATTTTTTTGGATGTATTTTAAAGCCCAAAAAAAAAGCTGTAGCCTCGGCAGTATATATACTGCAATGTTTATCAATCTTATAGCCTGTTTTGTTAACTTATCAAAAATTGCAAATGAAACATTATTACCCTTTCTGGTACCATCTGTATACAAAAATCTATGGTTAGGCCAACCAGCTAAACGCTCATAAACTTGTTCTTTTGTAGTTATATTAGGATCTATTACAATATTAATATTTGGATATTTGCTATTATAGGTCCCGGAATAACAAGACAAAATGGAATTGGTTCTTTTAATATTCGAGTTTTGAAGATATTCATAATATTGTTGAAAATGTTTAAGAATGTAAACTGGCTTATGACTAAGCAAAGGAGCCATGTGACAAAGATTTACTAACAAGTGATTGTTTTGCATGCAGTAAATTTTTAACAAATTTTTTTCTCTAAGGTAAGTGAAACGAATATCTATTGGTGGGAGATTGCATTCTATATGTAAAGCATTTATTGGGGTAGACTTAAATGCCCCAGTTATGAGACGCATACACTTGTTTTGAATTTTATTGAGAATTTCAACTAAATTTTTTTCAGGAGCAAAACAAACAAATCCATACTCAAAGTGACTCCTAATTAAGGATTTATACAACATTAAAAGAATTTTAGGGTCTGCTCCCCAATGAGTGCCAGAAAGTGACTTTAAAATATTAAATGATTTGTTTGCCCTCATGACTATTCGATCCATATATAGCCTCCAAGACAGATTGCTGGTGAAAATTACACCTAAAAATTTTGTCTGTGGTACAATTGGTAATGGTGTGCTATTGTAGAGTATTACTCCTTTTTTTTTACCAAAAACAACAACCTTTGATTTTAAAGAGTTTACTTTAAGATTTAAATATGAAAAGTATGTGTATAAGTTTTTAAAAGCTTTGTTAATGGTGTGCGATATTTCATTTATGTTTCTTCCTGATAAATAAACAACCAGGTCGTCAGCAAATTGTAAATTCCTTACTTTTGAACCCAAAATTAAATTCAGTCGACGTATGTATAAAATGAAGATTAAAGGTGACAATATTCCACCTTGACAAACCCCAACTGAACAATACCTAGGACCGTAGAGAGATCTATTAAATTTAACAAATACTTTTCTTTCTGTCAAAAACTTATAATTCCAATTTACAAATTTTCCAGGTATACTTATAGAAAGCAATTCAGAACAAAGTACTTCAATGTTTACACTATTAAAAGCTCCTGCAATGTCAAAGAAAATGGATAATAAGATACTATTGTTAACTAAACAACTCTGGATATCAATAAGAAATTGACAGATACTTTCCCTAGCAGAGCGACCTCTTCTAAAACCATACTGATTATGTGATAAGACACCAGTTTGTTCAATGAAAAATTCTAGACGCTGTTTTAAAAGTTGTTCAAATATTTTACCTACACAAGATGTAAGTGCTATAGGGTGGTAAGAGTCTGGATCTGATTTAGGTTTGTCAGGTTTCAAAATGGGCACCAAACAATCAGTTTTCCATTCAGTAGGGATTTCATCATTTAGCCATAAATAATTTAACAATTGCAGAAAGATACCCAAACTTCCCATCAGTAGCGAAGACTGAATATTTTCAGAAGGGAAGCCGTTCCAAAAAAAAAACCTGACACAACAAAATGCTGCAGTTCCCACGCGGTCTCCCATCCAAATACTGACGGCGACCGATGTCGCTTAACTTCGGTGATCGGACGAGAACCGGTGTATTCAACATGCTATGGACGTTATCTATGACGTTGGCAACAAAGCAGTAATATATTTGCAATGAGTGCAACTCTGTTACAATAACAAGATTTAAAAAATGTTCTAAATTGTAACAAAAAGCCAATGTCACGTCACCGGCCACAGTATGGCCAGGCAGTGGTCATCCATCCAAGTACCTACTGATTGCGCCCGATGCAACATTTTTTTCGCTTTGAAAAAGGTTTTTATTTATGCTTCAGTCGTGTGCGGAATCCATACTTGCTTCGTAACTATAATCACACCAACAAATGGACAAAAAACCAAGTTTGGAAGAGTCTTAATCGTTGCCTTCTGATTCAGATTTAGAAGAAGATGCTGACCGCTTTACTCCATTCAAAGTACGTAATTATACTCGTAAATACCCTGACAACTGCCAGAGACTCGACTTTGTCGTATTTTTAACTCATAAAGACGATAAAAAAATATTCTCCGACTATCATATGACCGACTAGCCATATCACAAGGAATTCGAAAACATTGTGTCTCAGGGGTTCTACACTTGAGACCAATAAACAAGTTTAAGATCGCCATAACTTTCGATTTAAGCAATAATGCTAACGTTTTCATACAAAATAAAAAATTTCTTGACGAACTTTCCCTAACAGCAAGCATCCCAGCCTCAGACACCGACTGAGGTGACTGGAGTGCTTACATTGGTACCAATTTCATTGTCGAATAAAAAAATATGCAGCCTGATAGGAAGTTCAAAAAATGTACTTAATTCAAGTTCGTCGATTCATGCGCAAGACGCGTGAATCAGATGGTGTGGTACATTTCAACCTATGTAAACAGTTGCATTAACGTTTGCCGCTACTCAGCTTCTAGAACACATGTTCTGGACTCGTGGAGACACGAGGTTAAACAATACATACCACCTGTCAAACAATGCTTAAAATGTATGCGTTTTGGTCATTTGGCTAAATTTTGTAAAAATAGTGAGGTATGTTCCGTTTGCTCTGGAACTCATAATTACAAACAGTGTACATAGACAACAGTAATGCGAAATGTGCTAATTGTGCGGGCAATCACATTGCAATCTCGGCAATGTGTCCTTTAAAAAAACAAAAAATCGAAGAAAACAAATAAAAGACAAAATCGGCCAGATATTCAGATTTATTTAATGAAAAAGAGTTCCCATACCTTTGGTCAAAATCAATTGACACTCAAATACAAAATTTAACGAAGTCAGATTTTTTTATTAACTTTTTAGTGGAAACAATTATAAAAATAACAACCAATAAAGATATACCAATAAATACCAACTCCATTCGAGAGGTTTTACGTAATACTATGAATAAAAAATTACCTCCATCTAAATAATGGATACATTAAATATAGTTCAGTGGAATGCTCAGAGTTTAATAAGTAGTAGACACATTTTAACTCAGTTTTTACACAGTCAAACATAAGTGAATTGAGAAATAGGTATTTGAAGAAACTATTGCCTCACCCTTTGATTCCCCCCCCCCCCCCCCCCCCCGTAGAGTGCGATAGGGACAACTGCAGCTCAGACCGATTATACCCAAGTAGCAATTTCCAATAAAGTTAAATCTTGTATGTTTATACTATTCTTAAAGTTGGGTTTCATTAGGATAAAAACGACTTTACTACTACTTTACTAATACTATTTTTACTTTAAATCAAAATAGTTTTAATTTACCGCTACTTAAGAAAAGTTTGTATTCTCAATACCAAGTTAAGTACTTATTCCCAAAACTATTTTGTATAAATATAAAACCTACAATATAGTAGTAAACTATATTGTAGGTTGATGCATTGTTGATGTGTTGACGTGTGCACTTGTTTGGTCGGTGCGACTAAATCATAGATTAGTATAGTTTTGCTTTGTTTCCAATAACGCGTGTATAGCTGACGGGCTAGCATGACCAACGGAGTAAAAGAAAAGTCCTCTTTGCGTCAGTTTTTTCTAGTTACGACTGAATCTCAGTTAGAAAGATAAAGGTTCTAAGATTGACCGTGAATCGTGATAATAATTACATGTCAGATGTCAGTCAATGCGTTCCAAATTAGCTTATCGTTTCACATTTTTTTCTGTTCCCCATTAGCAAACCGGCTAAATTAATTTTGATGAAACTTTCAGCGCTCATAGTGTTTTGTTTGATCTCGATGTAATAAATAAAACACATGTATAATAGCACTAGGAATAGGATACAGACAGAGGCGAAACTTCAACAATACTATTTGCTACGTGTGGTATAATCTGATACACATTTTTATTATGACTATTTGACGATAAATCACAATAAAGAAAGATAGTTGTTTCATTCCAATTTATTATTGTTTATTGAAAAAAAAGTCACCACGCAATCACGAAAGTGGTGGCAGTGGAGTAATAATGTAAATAAATAAATAATAATAAAAAAAATATAAAAATCTTCACGGGTTTCCTTACAGCTCCCGGGTACCGTTGCCGGTCCCAGGGTACCCAGCGAAAGACAAAGTCTTCCTCATTTACCCGAAGATTTTTTGAGGCTATAAGTATCTAACGAGTGGCCAGCTCTGTTGAGGTACCTATGTACGCAAGAAAAAATAAACGTACCTAATATAAGTAACTAACTATTCGCCACGGGTTTGTTTATGATTTAAATTAGATTTCGTATAATTATTTTAAACTTTTGAATTGTGTAACTCAATCTCAAGTCAATGTAAGTTTAAGATAAGTACTTAAATATTTTTCCAATACCTACTAGGACGTAGTTGAGTAGCATGCGGGTCCACCCTCCCTTAAAATTTTATAGAAATCAGTAAAGTAGATAAGCTGCAAAAATTATCCGATTTATTCCGAAGGTCTGTTTGTATTGAAGAAATCAAATAATTATATGATTGAATAATCCTGCAAAATCTAGAAATAGATCTTATTTTACATTTTAATATGTTGTATAATCACCATGTGCATTTGTTGTCATTCACTGGTCTGATCCATCAAGGTTGGTCACATTGGACTGTTTTTTGATTTGAATGTATAAATGATAATCTTGTCGTGGATAACATATTTTGTATGTTTCTCTGAGCGTCTAATGCAATGTGTAAGGGCAATTTCCTTAATTGTGCTGCTACGCTCAAAGCAAAAAAATAAAATTCGTCTTCACTTTGTGTTTGCAATGTCTGTTGTTGCGCTGTACTGACAACATTATCTAATAGATTTATAACCGAATTCTCCAACGTATTATCACGTTGTTTTTTTTTACGATACAATTTTCGTTGTATAGGTATTCTAAATTGCTGACCCGTCATAGACTGTTTAGATCTTCCAATGGTAAAATTATTTGAATTGTTAACTTGTGCTTTTGCTGATTGTGCATCCTGTAGGTTCCATTCAGATGTTACTTCAAATGTTGGAGGTTCAATGCTTTTGTGTTGTACTGATAGTTCGGAATTGTTATCTGATGATGATACAAGTTGTGTTTCCTGTAATAAAGTTTAAATTAAAGCTAAATTGTGAGTTTACGACTCGCGCGCCGTTCCATACATACCATGAAATCCGGGAGCTCTGGAACTGGAGCACCCTGTAATTATAAATACATGACGTATATATATGTAATATATAATTCAAAATTAATAACTGAATTTTCCACTTCTATGTAAGTATGGACTGTATGGAGAATTAGAGTTAGAGAACTAGCACTAAAGTACTTTCATAATTTGGCTACTAAGCTGTATGACGGTTCACATAATCTACCTATATACGAACATATTGGTGTATAGTAACTTTCTCAGTTTCTAACATACCTAACTATTTATTGAAATTTTAGGTTTGTTTGTTGTTTGCAGACCTCAGGGGGTCGTGATTTTTTCAGAGTATTTGCGAATGAATTTTTTTACCCTGAACAATCCCCTGAAATCGGCCAAAAACTACCCCCGAGCGAGCAGACTCCCGTTTGCTGGAGTATAACATCAAGATCCTCAATAGAGATATGACCCAAGCACCCCTAGCTAGGTACTTCTGATGTCCCCCTGTGGGGGGGTGGAAAACTCAAGTTTACTATAAATTCATCCTAGTTAGATTCCATGGCCGTCCTTAAATGTAAGATTACTAAAAATTTGCTTCTTATCATTGACATCTTCTGTATAGATTTATGACTTGTCACGTGATCCTTAGTAGGTTGGGTGCCAACAAAGCCCGGCCCAAGAATGCCCAGGCCGAGAATGCCCGGCCCAGGAATCCGTGTACATGGCGTTGGAATCCTGGGGTGGGCATTCTCGGCCTGAGCATTCTTGGGTCGGGCTTTTCCGATCGAACATAATATGTCCGGGCAGGATTCCGAAGCCAATGTACACGGTTCCTGGGCCGGGCGTTCTTGGCCTGGGCATTCTCGCCTCGGAACAAAATTGCTCAGGGTGGAATGCCCGACCCGAGAAATGGAAGCCAAAGCCAATGATTGTTGGCCCAACTTCTGTTGTCTATTACTACTACCGGTTGAAGGTTGAAGTTTTCATAATTTTTAAAAAGAGACAAAATAGGTTCGCGAGGAGCGCAGCGACGAGCGTGGTTCGTGTGGTGTAAAAACAAAGCGCAAGGCGAGCGAGCGGTGCCGCGGGAGCGGCCGCCGAAGCGTTGGAAACCTTATATTTTATTTTAAAACACATTAGCCATAGACACAACCGGAACTACTGGAATTTGGACCAAAATCACAATCGGCCAATATAGGCCAATAACTCTCTTCCAATGTACACGGATTCTTGCCCCGGACCAATTTTGTTCAACCCGAAATGGCCACACCAAGAATGCCCAGGCCAGGAATCCGTGTACATATGAAATGGCTTCCAATTCTTGGGTCGGCATTTCTCGGTCCGGAACGAGAATGGACAACATTTAATTTTTCGTAAGGTACCAAAATTCGAAAACCGTTTGGAGATTACATGCTAGAAAGCTTATTTTTAATTTTTTTTATTTTTTATATCCTTTAATTTTCGAGTTATTTTAAAAATACTGAAATATTGAAAAATAAGGATTAATAGGTGCCCTAATCTGTGCTAACCCTCTAATTTAAAAATACTAATGTCTGTTGATAGTTATTGAACTCAGGTGTTGCCTTCTATTAATTTTACCCATTTTTATTCCATTAGAAGCTAAATTAATAATTATTCTTTAAATATAATTATAAAAATACTTCTTTTATATAATATTTTTTGGAAGATTTGCTAGTTTCGAATTGGCTATCACAGGAAATATATTTACGAGTGAAACCGCGGACAAAAGCTGTATATTACTATATACATTATGAATAATGTTGTAGGCGATTTGTGTTCCGGCTACGGCAACACCTATTTGGAACACGGTATATTATACTCTTTGCATTTCTATAACGTATACTCTGTGGCTTGACTGACACTATCAGTCACTTTCTTAGGGTGACAGTTTATATTTCTTAATTTTAGTCCTAGCTAAGGTTTTTAGTTTATAAGTCCTCAGAATTTATAAAAATTCATAATTAAATTAAAAATATAAAAACTCAACCAAAAATAAAATATAAAAATACGTGTAACTAATTTTTTTATATATTTTTAATTAAAGTAATAAAAATGTGTGATTAAAAAAATGAAATGTTGTCCATTGCCGGCCCGAGATTGCTCAGCCAAAAATGCCCGGCCCAACAATTGGAAGCCTGTACACCAATTCCTGCCCGGCAATCCATGGCTGGCCTTTGTGCGGATTCAGTAGGTTCACTGAGATCACACGTGACAAATGTCATAAATCGAAAAATGATATGCTGATTATTTTTCACATTTTATCAGGTTCTATTCCCGGCTGAGGCAAGCTATTTTTCAAAAATCTTTGAATGAAGAAGGTTGACAAAATAATAATATAAATTTTGTACAGATACATGAATTGTCGTGAAAGTGGTACCTACCCATAGAGCATCTGAACAGTTACGCGTACAGGCCATATTGCTCTATGGTCGTATGTACCTATTAATTAGACAAAAACTTACCGCATTGGTGTTGGAACTGTTGGAGTTTATTGTCTCGCGATAATCCGCTAAGTCCCCAAGAAAGGAATGCATTTCATCGAACCACGACAATCTAGGCTCATAAACGGGTCCATCGGTTCCAAAACTTATTGAATCTTTTACTTTTTTTAGTTCATTGTGATAAGTAGATCTCAAATTTTTTATTTTAATTTTAATACTTTTTACATCCATCTTACTATTATTTAATGATTTACATAAATTTTGGTATGCATTTTTTCTCGACATTTTGTTTTTATAAAATGGCGAACGTACATTCCATAAACATTCTTGGTTACGGTACAGAGTTATAAAATTCAAAGTTTTTTCATCGCCCCATCGAGGCATTGCGGTGCTTCACAATTTCACAATAATCATTGTGCACTCTCAGTATTATAAGTTACTCTATGCTGCTATGCTATGAAAGGAACTAAGAAACTAGCATGCTCGCAATCAAGGAATATACTACTCTATACCGAGACAATACAACGCGTTCGATTTAAGTTCACTGACACAAAGCACGCATCCTCTCCATTCCTCCAACCCCGCCGCACCTCACTCACATCGAAAAAAGATACTTGCTTTTTAAGAGCGTGCTCTTTCTTTTACAAGCACCTTTGAGTATTTCAAACAAGCACAGGTAAAGAAATCAAATTGTACAGCCAAATATTTTTCACATTAACATGCAGCTGTGCATTATTCTACTCCGGGCAGCACCGCGCGCGCATAAACCGTGTTGACACATCACATCTATATAAAAAGGCACTCTTTGCATCACATTACTACAATATTTTAATCTATCAAAACAAACGCGATGATTGGTACATGTTAGCGCCATCTACCGGATTAAGACAGAAACGGTTTCAGAAACTCTGTGTTTCTCACTTGTCTTTTACTTGCTCTGTGTCAGAAAACTCAGAAACCAAAGTCAAAACTTTTAAATTCAATAAATGATTCTGAAGGTAATAATGTGTATTTATAGGTTTCGTTTTCAGTATTTTATGTTAGAACTGGGCTAAAAAAATATTTTTATTTCAGTTATTACTGTTAATGATGAAGATAAAATTATAACATTACCATACTCCATAAAGAACACTCCAACAGTGACAGGTATGATTTCAAAATATTTTAACCAACTTAAAAAGGAGGTCAGCTGATTTGACAAAAACTGAAGCTGAGCACATACATACATTATTTTGAAAAATGTATTTTTTAAACAAATCATCTTAATTTGCAGATTCATGTCAGTGTATGTATGTAATAAACAAAATTATTATAAGGCTAGCTTTCCACCCCTAGCTCTGTCCGTGGATATATTGGAACAAAATAAAATGTCACTCAGGGATATCGTAGCTTTCTATAGGTGAAAGATTTTTTAAATCGGATGAGTAGTTTCGAAAATTAACTCCTACATACACACAAAGAAACATACAAACTTTACCTTTTTATATTATTAGTATAGAATAGATAATCATACCTGTTTTATTAATTACAGATGTTAAAATGGATTTATTATTGGATGAGCCAAAGATAAAGAAGTCAAAACTTTTAAATTCAATAAACGATTCTGAAGGTAATACTTATGTGTATTTATAGGTATAATTTCAAAATATTTTAATCAACTTAAAAAGGAAGTTCTTAATTTTCAGTGCATATTTTTTATGTAGGTACGGACACATATAACTTATCTGTTATCATAGTAATATATATATAATAAATAGTAAATTCATATATTATTGGCCTAATTTTTTTTTTAAATATTGTAGTACATTATTTTATAAAATATTATAATATAGAAAGTATAAATAAATATAGATACTGTAGTAGTTTTGGGATTAATATTAGTTTCTTTTTAAGGTAACAAAAAGTTTGTGAGCGAAGTGGATGCACGAATTAAAAGATGCAGTCTTAATATTAAACATGACCTAGAATTGCATCACTTAAGGATTCAAAGGGAAGAAGTTTTGATTAAAAGAGAAAAGAACCAATTAGCATATGAAGAAGAGATGCATAAATTGCAACTAGAAAAAATTAAATTGGAAATTGAACAATTAAGAAAAACAAAGTAAAAATAAACTTTTAAATTTGGCATTTACTTATTTTTTGTTTACACTAATGAGATCCTTAAATTACACATAATAATACAACTTAAAAATGACGTGTTATGAACATTCGTCTATAAAGTAATCCTTCTCTATTTATAGGTGCTACAATATTCCTATAATGTCTGTTTCTATTGCCTTCTTCAATATCTATATTTTCAATTACACCGTGAGAACGACAAACATTGTATAAAACTGCAGTAGCAACAATTATGTGACATGTTGTGGTTAATTTTGTTGCCAACTTTTTAGATAGGCAAGGAAAGATTCTTTTCCAAACACCAATGGTTCTCTCCACAGTATTCCTTGTTTTGATGTGTGCCTTATTATAATTTTCTTCAGGAACAGATCCTGGTTGTGGCACTGGTGTTAACAAATATTTTTCACAGCCATATCCACTATCTCCTAAAAGTATACCGTTTAAAACATTTTGCTGACATTTCTGCTTTAGCACACTACACTGAAAGATTCGATTGTCATGAACTGATCCAGGTCTATCAGCTACAATATCATAAATTTGTAGGTCAGGTCCACTACAATCTGAGTATTAATGGAAAAAAAAATTTTTCTATTCCTAAAAACCTCAGCATACCGACCTCCAGGATTTTATATAGGTATGTAAGTACCATCAATAGCACCTATTACACCAGGGAAATGTGCAATTCTGTAAAACTCTTCTTTGATTCTGTTAAGATTAGCTGGGAATTTTATAAAGTGATGAACCTTCAGACAAAGTAGATGTGAAACCCGCTTAACTATTCTTGAAACTGTTGGTTGACTGACACATATGAGGTCCCCCGTAACCATCTGTGAAAACATATTGTTGTTTTTATATTAACATACTTTAAACGTACATCCTATAATTAAAAAATTTAAATGGAACGTGTTACAGTATGAATTATAGTATATTTATGCAGATAAGTAACTAACCTGGAAACTCCCAGAGGAATAAAACCGTAAGGCCACAAGTAACTGATAAATAGGTGGTATTGGAAGACCTCTTGTAGTCCATTTCGCAAGATCTTCATTGACCAAAGGCAGAAGTATGGAGATAACAACATCCTTTTGAAATCTGTAGCGTTTTCTAAATTCTTCCTCACTATAATAATCGAAAGGATTCTGGAAATCTCTTACAACTTTTCTTGTACGTATTGGTATGTACAATCTTTCATTTATATAATTGTCAAATTCTTCTTCGCTACTGTAATCCATCTGTGCCAAAACGTGCTTTTCACAACAAAAATAACCAACTTCTACACAAACTTCTACTAATAAACTAACCTAACTTTTTGACATACCATCTACGTGTCTACACTATGCGTTGCTTAATACACCTCGCTCGCTACCTTAGCTGTGCGTTTGATTTGACGAACGCATAGGGTCACCCGTTACTCAAGTGTCATTTATGAATAGCTTTTCGTTACCCTATGCGTTCGTAATAACTATGAAGTCTCATAGTGTTGTTTGTGAATACGGGTGAAAATGTCCGTTCACCTCTCTGTGCAACACACCAAAGAGTACCTTTTTATAACACCCAGGCAAATAAAACAACACACCCAACACACACTGTTGGATTGGACCCTTCCATGACCCTTCATTGGGTCTATAATAGAGTAGTATATTATGGTAGTAGAGTATCAGTAGGTAGTATACTCCTTGCTCCTTCTCCTCTTGCCCTGTGCTTCTCCTTCGTCATAAAATTACATGTTCACAGTTTTACTACAGCAGAGCTACTAATTTTATATAAGCACATAACACAGTATTTTATTTAAGTAAGTCTTGTACTTTCATATAAGTACTTAAGTACTACCCCGGTAAACGCGGCGTGACTTGGTCCAAACTTGGTGCTATCCAGTTGGTTGGTTGGGTTCCTTTCATTTATTATAGAATAGAAACTTTCCGCCTCCGGCTTCACCCATGGATATTTTCGAACAAAATAAAATATAGCCTATGTCACTTGGGCTTTCTACTTGTAAAACAATTTTTAGAATTATTGGTTCCAAAGACATTTAATCTCTTTGATTGGTTCAGAAGTCCCCTTACATCCAAACTTACAAACTTTACCTCTTTATAATATAAGTAGGTATATTATTGGCAAAACATAAACATAATTTTGTTAATTTGTTGTTATCAAATTAAACCTAAAAGTAGGCAAACATTCAGGTACTTAGGTGTTTTAGAGATTAAATAAAAATACAGTTTAAAAAATCAACTTCAATTATAATTATTTTCACATTATGGAATTTATGTATTACAAATGTTGTAAAATATAATTACAATAGTTAACAGACAGTAAATTTTAAATGCAGATTTAATCAACAATGTCATGGGAATGAGCCAACTACACTGTATCCTGTGATTTAGTGACAATACATTTTAACTAGATGCCAGATAAGGAAGAAATAGTCTTCCAAATCAAATCCTAAGCCTAAAGGAATTTATCTAAATTGTATTAATGGCTTTTGGATTTAATTCCAGTTTACAGGAGCCCTTAACTTTATAATAATCCAGGCAAGTTTAGGCATATTTAAAACTATAGGTAGATTACAATTTTTTCTTCATATTTGCCAATCAAATATTTAAAGTTAAAACAAACATTAACGCCATGACATTGAATAATAAAAAATAAACACATTTCAAATAATATGATAACCTACATCAAACATAAATTGAATTGTCATTTCTAATCATTTGCATAATATAAATTAGTAATTGAAATAATTTTGAAGTATATAATTACTAACAGAACATACATACATTAATGGTTCCACCTTTGGTGAAGTTCCGTATACATTTACTAGCAAGTATTATAGTGCATAAACATATAATTGCACATATCCTGACCTCGACGAAGCAAGTTCGGAGGTCGTTGATATTGAAGCTACAAGCGACCAGAATCGTTACTTTACTCACTGTCACTAGTGGAGTAGGGCGGTTTCTGGCCGGTCACGCAAACAAGCATTTAAGTTCGCTATGGTTGCCGTTGACATTTCCTCTAAATACATTTTTACTTTAGATTTTCCTATATTCTTATACATTCCTACGTAGGCTTCGATCACGAGTCAACATTTTAGAATATGAAAACAGACCTCGTTTTATTTACTACATGTAAAACTGTACAACAGTCGCATTCCGTTGGCAAAACATTAAAAATAAATAAATATTAATTTAGCTACAAATTGCCTAGTAACCAACCGGAATGGGCTACGTGAACACGCGGGTGGCGATTAACAAATCCGTTCGTACAAAAGGCCAATATACTATTAAAACTTACAACGGCCCTTGGGTACATTTAACACTAAAACTTAAGCGTCGCAATAACAATAATTTAAGACAAATATTTACAAATCACCACGATATTCACATTTAAATAAAACTTACATAAGAACAATAATTTAAGAATAGTCGGGACATATAGGAATCAGTCGTTCAGTATCTACAATCGCTAGCCGATCTCTCGACAAGGCGAGCTCTCGCGGAGTGCCGCGGCAGGACATCTCGTCTCGTCTGGGCGGCTGGCTGCACCTCTGTAGCCCTCGTCGAGAGCGCGTCTATGTAGAGTGGAGGTGCGGGCAGGGCGGGCAGGGCGCGGGCGGGACTCGCGCCGCCTTAGGTCGTGTCTCGCCCGTACGTACCGATGCGCACCTCGTCGATGACGCGCGCCCACTCCAGCGCGTACGACTCTGGGTCTTCTAGGTAGTAGGTGCGGTTGGGCTGTGGACAAACACAAGCATCCATTATTAAATGCTTATTACACAGTTTATACTGATGATAAAAGTTATTCAATATTGAACATTGCAAACGTAATATAGAGAAACTCACCGTGTGTACGAGGAATATTCTGAAGTTCTTCGCTTCGACCCGTAACTCAGGAGACCATGGGATCTCGCCCTTGAGTACCATGTTGATGGGGTCGACGTAGAACAGTCGCGGCCCCGTCGTCAATAGAAGCATCCGTCTTCGGGCGAAGAGACCCTTCCTCTTGTCAACCAATCCCTGTTTCAATATCAATTCTCCGTCCACGAACTGGTGCCACTTGCTGTCTCTGGCTTGAGCTTCCAACCTTCGTCGGCGTTCATCGGGACTTATGGTCAGAATACCTGGAACAAATCAAAGATATTGTTATAATTGAATGTACCAATGTGAAAAGCAGATGCGAGTCGGACACAACAGAATAGTTAATGAATTGTGTTGCATTCCTCGCGTTAGTGGGTGCGTGAATGTATGCGCGTGAGTCACGGCACAATTGTCGCCGCTGCACAGCTGATCGCGCTGCACATTATTATTTATTAGTAAAGAGGACCGACTCATTCAAGTAACAGCTGCTGTCCGATGACGTGAGCGCGCGCTGCCTACAGAGGACGTCCGACCTCAATCCAGTCGGATGTACAAAGTTACAAATGAAGATACATATTGTCGCCTTTTAGCGAAACGGGGACGTGACTCATTAGTTGGATATTCTAAATATTCCGTGTCCCGGTGGGTAGACAAGCATATCAAACTAACTAAGCAACTTGCACGAAACTAACTAACGATTAAAAGAATTTGGGTCACGAACACGCCAGTTCCTTTTACTCGACGCTCCACTGAGCTCACTTGATTTCAGAATGAATTTTTTGTACAGTATCGACAATTAAGTAAAGCGCAACGATATAAATTGTATTGACACAAATACTGAAACTATAAGAACCTTAAGAGACTATGAAAAATGAGGATATATTCTCACCTTTAGATGTAGACAAGTCGAACTCCCACAGGCGCACGAGTTGTGTGTTTCCAAAGCCAGGTTCAAGATGGTCTGGTACGGTGTATTCTTCCTTAAATGTGCCACCCGGTAGGTATGGTAGAATTTTAGGCGGAGTTTGGTCCCAAACTGTATCCCAGTCGATGCCTTCAAAGAAGGGGTGGTTGCGTATACTGTCGTACGTGTCGCCCTTATCGTTGACTCCCAACCTCTTCTTGTAGTCCAGAACGAGAAGCTTTTCAACTAAATCTTTGGCATCACTCGGAAAACCTTCGGGGAAATCGTAGTCCAGTTTCAAAATCTTCTGGAACATAAGGTAATCGTTGGGTGCCCGGAAAGGCGGTAATCCCGAAATCATCTGGTAGACGATGCACCCGAAAGCCCAAAGGTCGGAGGCTCTGGTGTCCTCGCGGTGACGTAACAGTTCAGGGCTCACATACTGTGCAGTTCCAACGAAACTCATTTTCCTCTGTCTCTCGCGCTCCGAGGTGGGAGAATTGTCATCTGGGTGGCTTTGGCATTCCTTCCCGTTCTCGCCCGGTGGGAGAATTTTGACTGTACCGAAGTCTGCTATCTTAAGATGCATTTTATCATCAAGCAAAATATTTTCGGGCTTGAGGTCTCTGTGGATGATTCCTTGGGCGTGCATCCTCTCCAAGGCCAATAGCAGTTCGGCGGCGTAAAATTTAGCAACATTCAGTTGAAAAGATCCAACTTTGTTAATATAAGGCAACAGTTCTCCATTTTTGGCATAAGACAAAACGAAATATAATCGTTCTTGGTCCTGGAATGTGCAATACAGTTTCACGAAGCCATTTGGTATATTGCAGAGCATGTTCAACGCATCCTTCTCTCTTTTTATGTATTCTCCTTTCTTCTCCTTGATGATATGACGTTTCTCGCATACTTTAACTGAAAGTAGAAGAGAAAACTAGTTAGTTATATAATTAACGTCGTCTTGTTTGCTGTACGTACAAAACATTGAAATGTTTGGCACGTTTTCATTAAACAGTACTCACTTGCATATTCCTTTCCAGTGTGTATGTCCTTGGCGAGGTAGACTGTGCTGAAGCAGCCATCGCCGATCACTTTGCCGAATATGAAGTCCTCCGCCGAGCGCTTGGCATGCGGCGTCTTGGCCGGGTGCGCGGGCGCGGCGGGCGTGCCCGTCTGTGCTTGCATTCTCACAGGAGACGCCACAGCGGAGTCGGCGGCCGGCGGTGTGCGGACCTCGCTCGGGGCGCGACTGTTTAACTGAAACAATACAAAAGCCTGTTAGTACAACGCTCCATTCATAAATGACGACTTAGCAGTACAGCGTTAACCTTTAACGACATAATCGTACGGCAAGAGCGGCCGACTAAGAGCAATTGAATAAATATCGCTGAAGATACTCGTGTCTGTGAAAAGGCGGTCACGCTCTCGGGGGCCCTCCGGTTTCGTGAGAGCCTGCCACAGACAGAACGGCTCCGAGAGCGTTGCGTAATCACCTACTGGTCCAGCCACTTTGTCAGCTTGTTTTGATTCTCTGTGAGAGAATGCATAATAAAATACGCATTTATTTAACTGTTATTTTGTGTGAGAGTTTTAATTAGTTCTGGAGTATGTTTCTCTTTTTGGTGTACAAATTTTAGTGTCCATTAACATAAATTGTAGACAACAAACAATCACGCGCACGCATCGCTTACTGCGCCTCGAGTTCGATGATCCATTTTCAGAGTTCGTAGACTTTTTGTTCGCTTTCTTGTGATGTAGAGTCACGAAGAGAAAAAACGCGGCCTTCCATTCAACTGATTCGTGTAGGAACAAATCAGTAAACAGCGCGCAAATATATTTCGCAACATCGCCTCTCTCTCTCTAGCCCGCGAAACCTTATTGCGGTAACGGTGCATGTTCCAAAAACAAAGTTAATAAAAAGCAAATGAAAGTAGGTACGCTGTACCGTTGTCTGAAAATTCACGACTGGAGCCTCTCTCAATGGAAGAAAAACTTTCGACCGATTACCAAAATATTTGCTATTGTGATTATTTGAGTTTTTGGCAAAGTTTTGGTGAATCAGACTTTCGCTAACCTCAATGTTGATTAGTACGTGGCTATGCTGCGGAACGTAAACAAGACATAGGATAGATATTAGATAAGTTGTATTTGTAATAGGTTACAATAGTGATTTTACTGGTTTTATTATTATGCAGTGTCCGGCTTGTGTTTTTTGAAAAGCTTTGTCCGTCCGTCGTGTTATTGAATCGAACATCGAGTGAGTCAGTGAGCGGCGACCACAAGTGGGTCTCGCATTCCTCGGCGGCGCAGCGGCCGCGTCACAACGGTACTCGCGCGCATTCCCACGCCGGCACGCATTCCGCGGTCCGCGCCCACGACCCCGCGCCCCGCGCCCGTCGACCTCTATACGCTCCGCGGTGACGTCACTTAAAAAAGCGTTATCGTTGTTATCTGTACTGTGGAGATTTCTCCGGCGACGTGTGTAGAGTGCAGGTGCTAGCGGCCGCGAGCGTGGTTGCGCAATGCGTTTCATAAGGTGGCGCAGTGCGCCCGCCGCCCGCGGTGAAACGCATACGCAGACGACGGACGCCCGCGCTGCTATTTAGGTTACGAGTCTAACTAAGCGCATTCGAGAACTAGAGACTACCTAATCGACTGATCGATGCCACCGATACATTAGCGATGCACATTATTCATAGAAGTCCCGTTGCGGCCGCGTCGTTATTGTCACATTTCCAAGTTTAGAAGTACCCTCGATATTGAGGCTTCATTCATACTATCTGACCAATAGCTAGCAGCGATGGCCTTGGCTAGCGTACGTAGAGCGGTGTATTTCAACAGAACTCTGCCCCTTCTACATATCTGCGAATGGCCCGCCTACTGCCTACATCCGGTAACAAGCGGTGTCTCAGTTTAGCTACTTATGTGTCGGAATGTCAACTTATGTAGTTAGGTAAACGCTATGTTTTATTATACAGAGATAACAATAATAATATTTTGTGTTATCATCATGGACACTTTATTATTTCAAACAATCGTGCCGCCTCGATTTTACTACTTTTCCTTCCAATAATTTTGAATCTTGACTTTGTTTTGTATCAACTAAATTCCTGCATAGATATTTTAAAAAACTAAAAAAAGCTACTGCTCTATAAGATTGACCAACGAACTCATAAAATACCTATAGGTACCTACCTACCTACTTATTTAAAAACATTAATAAGAAACGTGTCTCCACTATTTAACATGACTGGTTTTACCAGCAAATGTAACACCTGACCTACGAGATAGCTCGGTTGCCAGACAACAAGGTGGACAGATATTTATATCTCAATTTGTTGTTTTATTAGATATACACTCCAATATTCAGTTTTATCATGCCAACTAAAATGATAAGCTCATTTTCATGTGCTATTTTTACTTTTAATGTCAGTAAATAATAAGAAAACGTCCTTAATAAGGTTTTAACAATAGCATACCTAAACTATTCAGGTGGGAGGCTACTGGCTACGTCTTTACTCTTCAGTAGACGGTTCAGTCAGTTTTATGGTGATAGTCAGTATGTAGGCCACCGTCGAAGGCTAGCAGGCGGCGGGAGGCGGGCGGCGGGCGGGCGGACGAGTTCAACTCGCGACGTAAACAAGGTGGTCACGCCGCCGCCGCGTGAACAAACAAACGCGCACATTCACACGCGCCCGCGCACCTACCGCGGCGAAAGTGCGCCATCATGCACCGTTGTCGGCGTAGTGTGTACACGGCCGGCCGCCGCGCCGCCGAGCGAAAGTATCCCCATTGTAAACATACCCTCTCCGAAAGTTCATTCATCCTAATCAATCGATTCCACGTCCCCGTTCCACATGTTGCAGTCATTCCCACCTTTTATCATCTTAAAATTAGGTAGGTACCTAGCTACATCTTCCATAAAAACAAGATTTGTCAAAAGATAAAAGATAAACCTAAGCGCCGCCATAATTGTTTTTGTAGGTAGGTATTTTGTATAATAACTACAATTGTTTATATAAGATAACGATGAAAGACTGCGACTACATTCATAGTATGCATGCAACATTCAGTAACATTAAGATACAATAACATGTTATTTATAATGATATAATAACATTGACATCAAATTACATCCAACAAAACACGATATTCTAAAGTAAAGAAGAAAAACTAACGAAACTAGATAACGTTCAGTAACGCTGCTCCGCGCGGGTCAAGACCTTTCATACTAATGTAAACAAAACAAAAACAACATTACTACTTGGCTGTTTGTTTGAACCAAGATTACAAAAATAAATTTCAATAAGTACATAGACGCACTGTTTTGTAATTTATGTATCCGCAATATTGTAAAAACTAATGTAGTGGGTAGATTCAAATCTTTTCATAAATAACGGGAGAAAACGGAAATTAGGAACAGAATAAAATATTTCTTTGTTAATAAAGTTTTGCATTTTGTGAAAGTAAAAGCTCACCTTTGATTTGGGCGAAGGCTGTTTCCCGCGCTTGGCGGAGCTGACTCCGAGGATCCTCAGGATTCTGTTGGCCGCCTCGAGAAGAGTGTCACTACCCCTCGAGCCCCTCTTCACTGTAACGGTCAATCCGCTCATTGCGATCCAGTCCGCACTTAATGTGATTCACCTCTACAATTATTTTGAATGTTCCGAAACGCGACGCTCTCAGTTCATGAATTTGATACGAGATAAATAGTTTGAAAAATCCGTCGGCTATACGGACGTTATGTTTTATAAACAACTGTCACGAATCCGAGCGAGAGTTTAAAGAAGAAAACTCAAAACAAATTATTGAGTGGATAACGGTTTGTTATTGTGGACGAACAACGAGCACACGTCCAAGTAGTAGTGCGGCGCTCGTAGAACTGAATTTTGTTGAACGCGGCGAACGGCGGGCGGCTCGTAGTAGGCAGACGGCGCCCCCTTCCCCCCGCTATCCCCCCCGCTGTACGATGCACCGCGCGTGCCGACGACGCCACCCTCGCCCCGTCCCGCCCACACCCGCGCGACACATTTTTCATCTTCTCCCTCGATTTTGAACACCCGCGTCTGCCCTATAGCCAGCCACATATATGTATGTACAACAGGCTGCTGTACTTGCGAGGTTAGTTTCAACTTCAGCAGATTGACGCACGATTCGGCGCGAAATCTGTGAAATTCGTAACCAAACAAGACGCATGCATAATATTTGTATAGGTTAATAACAGTTTGTAATCAACATGGTTATTATATCGATCCGAACTGTACGTAACTCTAGGTAGGTACATACGTTATTAAACAAATAATGGTTCCCTGAAACCTAGGTTTTGTAATGTTTTCCCCAATGTGTAGGTTAGTAGTAAAAGCTTACAAAGTTCATCGAAAATAAGAGAGAAAAAATACTAAATAGCAATAAATAATACAATTTGTTGTTGTATAGAAAAACGTGGTCGTATTCCAGATAGTTTGTAAGCCACGTGGTCCCAAAACACAACGCGGGCGGCCGCGTGGGGTAGTTTAGTTTACGGAGAGGTGAGGGGGCGGGACGAGGCGGGGTGGGCGATGGGAGACCAATGAGAACAAAATCAATACAGAGATGTGGCGCGCCAACCGCTGCACCGCGTCCCACGCTACTTGTGCACTTCCCGCCAAAATGTTAACATTCCCTTGTAGAACCTGTAGAACACGTGCTTTTAAAAGCTACGATGCTACGGCCTACGCCAATGTTTTGGTGATCATTTTACAAAACAACGATTGCTTGTTTGTATTTTGTTCAGTTTGTTTTCACATTGCTCAACCGATTTTCTCATGAGAAATGTATGAATGATCATAATTAGTGAAAGCAATGTGTACGTTAAAACACATAGCTTGTATAACTTTAATGAGGAAATAAGAAAACAAACCTTTAATTATACCATTAAGTAATTACCTAGTTTACCTACCTACTATATTTATAAATTATATTTTTCATTACTTAATTAACCTAGGTATTTATTATTATATTACCTACAGTAAGTAGGTACTGAGAAATCTGAGGGCACTTAAAAATGCGCCTAATTTTTATTATTTATAGGTAGGTACCTACACCTACCTACCTACCTACCTAGTAACTAGCTAGCCTACTAAACCGAGTAAAAAGAAGGAAAACTAAATTACCTAGGTTGAGGCAGAGAGAGACCTTTTGTAAAACCATGTAAAGTACAAATTCGATAGTACTATTCTATCAAGGAATTTCTACAGATTAGGCAAATATTTGTATCTATCTTCAAATACATACTTAGATAATATTGCAACTAGGTACCTATTGCGTATTGTCGGGGTAAGTCTACAGCAAATGTTTAAAAAACTCGTCTAATGTATTGAAATTTTATTGGAATAACTTTATATCAGTTATTTTAGTAGCCATTTCTTAAGACAAGAGATATTCTAACCTATTTTTACAAAAACTAATACCTCACCTATATATAAGCATAAATAACAAACAGGTGATAAAAATAGTTTCCAATACTGTGGGGTACTGAAACTGGTAATAGATTAGAGACCTAGGTACAAAACGTTCGGTCCGTTTGTCACATAAGGAAGCATTTCTATTTATAAAAGTCGACAATCTCTTTGTCAGAGAGAACGGAAATTCTCAGCATTCTGTATGTACCTACTGGCGGGTGCATTAGTCTAAATAAAAGCAAAACATATCGGCCGAGCGAGAGTGCGGTGGCGCATGGCGTCGCGGACGACCGTCTACGAACTTCTTCAACGCGAGAGATAAATAAATCTCCGACTAACAAAAAATAAATATAACGAGAGCAGTCATTGTGTCTGGAGCGTTTTATAAATAGACAACAAACTGGAAAGTGCCGCTTGAATGGAGCCACCGCGTCAATCTGAATACGCAGCGGAAATCTTCAAGCTGATCCGTATCAGTAGTTGTACTGAAATTGTAAGGAGACGTTTGTAACAATGGGTAGATCTGTGTCCATTATTTTCGTCTTCTGTACACTTCGCAGCTGTCGCCGCACGTGTGAGGGACGCGTGCCTCTCTACCTACTCGTTATAAACAAATACACAACCATCATGCTGACTGCACGTTACAACATTTATTATTTATAATGTAGTACGAGTCTACATACAAACTCTAAATACACTTGTCGTACATTCTTTTCAATGTCGCATTTATTGTGGTGCTCATTTCTAACTGCCGTAACTACTGAACGGATTTTCGCGAGAAACTGACCTACGTCCTACATATGACGATAAATAACGGATAAGGTCGGAAAAATGCAAAAAGAAAAAATATACGTGCCAAACTGCGTGAACTACGACATATAATAGCATTCGCCAAAATAGTCATATCAATCTGAAAATAATGTTTCTTTCGTGATATGAACTCTGGAAAATTTATGACAAAATTAATCTTTCAGTAAACACAATCTTAGTGTATCATCGTGTAAATATTTTCAAATGGTAATCGTTTAAACACAAAATAACCTATAAAATATATGTCCAAGTAAGTAACACAGGCGGGGTAACAATCTGCTCCGTTTCCTTCACATAGCCAGGTGCTTGGCATCCAAGTTTTTTGTCCTAAAGGGGCAACGATCGACTACCCCTGACTCCCCTGGCACGAAAGGTGCGCGCGAGTGGTGCAGTAGTACGTTGAACTCAGTTTTACTTTTGGGAGGACAAAACTTTGTAGAAACCCATAAACTATTATGGATAAGTTAAGATTCAATGAAGCTCAAAAATTGATAACAGATGTTTTTTTAAATATTTATTTCCGCTCACTACAATATGTTTCTGATGAAAAAATACCTATACTATCAAAATTGGAGCTATTTCTGAGGATTAAGAAATGGAAACCTAAATGCCTCCCACCTAGGTCGCGACTCAGGTTCGAGATAATCTTAATTTGGGGGCGTTTCAGTCATTTTCACGGCTTTCTAGCTGTACTACATCAATATATTAAATTGGTTCTGACAATTTATTACAATTAATAATATTGTAATTTAATAACATTTACTTATCAGATTCGATAAGGCAAACGACAAAATTGCACGCCCACTCAGACCACAAAGTTTAGTTTCACTTCCGAACATTCAGTTAACATAATAGGCATTCATTATATTTTAAATTTCAAAATTGCCAAGTAGGCCTATCTAATTTTACAAACGCATAATTCTATATAACCTTCCTAGGTACCTACCTAAACGATCTCGACGGATATCACACACAGTAAGATGAGAACGCACCTGCCGTATTTGAGAAGGCATAGAACAAC
This sequence comes from Nemapogon koenigi, assembly GCA_963924495.1. NCBI lineage: Eukaryota > Metazoa > Arthropoda > Insecta > Lepidoptera > Tineidae > Nemapogon > Nemapogon koenigi. The sequence continues at coordinate 6,539,693 of OZ004640.1, read as the reverse complement.
ACCTTTTCATTTGTATGAATAGGTATATATGTCGGATACCTACTTTCCCATGTGAACGAATATTGTAACAACTTCACAAAATCTTTAGAAGAATACAAAATATAAAAACCTTTTCCGCCGATTTGTTATTTTTGCACCTTGCCTTACATTTTACAGGCTACAGCCTTTCAGATAGTTTTAAGTACATTTTATATACATAGTACTCTAAAGGTTGGTTGTTCCCAATAGTCTGTATATCGTCCATTTTACATACGAAGCGTATCTAATTTATTGAAAATTGTATGTAATTAACAGGCTTACATGGGAACGGCCATAAGGGGGGCATCGAAAACTAACCTGTTAAAGTTGTTATTTAGAGCAATCATATTGATTGGCAAACAACGATAGGGAAAATGTGTTACCAAAATATTTACGACAGCGACTAAGATAAGTATTGTTATATTTCGCAAGTTTTTTTTTCTTATCGATTATCGCAATATTTCAGTTCGGTATTTGTAAAATAGTGTACTTTAGAACATGACACGGCACCGCGCCTCGGTGGCGACGCATCGTCACCGTTGTAACAGGGGAGTTATTATGTGTTTACACTCATTTTTATTTATTACATACAAGTGCACGACCTGCTCATCATTTTTGTATTTGCTCAATAACAACATTTAATTTCTGGAAAGATACCAAAATTCAAAAAACCATTGAAGTTATCTGTTGCAGGATAGGTAACCACAGAGCTAAAAAATATATCCTTTTGAAAATTTATAGTAGAAATATTTCAAATCCCTAATTTTGATGAAACTTCCAGAGATCGTTTAGACTTGGAATCTGCTTATTCTAGTATACTCTGAAACGGCTAAATAAATTTTGAAGAAATTTTAAGGGACCATTTATGCTTGGACTCTGCTTAATAATTATGTAAACTTTTAATAAAATTGTGATAAAAATAAAGTAAAGTAAGGAGTGACCTTACGCGTGTACACTAACTAATACGCATACCGTACTTTTTGTATCTATTATCGTGATATCCAGGAAATATCTACACTACATCTCTATGATTTCTAAAAGATAGACCTTAGGTAGGTACTTTTATAATAACTCAATGTTTAAAATATACTAACTCAATGGATTCAGGATACCCAGCGAGATAAATAAAAGTATTGGAAGAAGAAAATATGATTAATAATAGCTACGGGAAAAAGACTAAAAACAAACTTTGTGACAAAACTGGGATTAACCCAGCTTACCAATTATAGGGAAACGTAAAGATTATTTAAATAGATAGACAAAAGATAATTATACAATAACACACGTGACTTAGCCGCCATAGTACAAGCACGTAATTCTAAAAACCCGACAAGTGCGACGTGACGCCAAAATCACCGGCGCCGGCGCAACAATGTGATATCGAATATGATAACATACTTGTTCAAGGAGGCAATTACGAATTTACGAGAAATCGCCCCCATCTACGAGTATTTTATAAACACTCATTTATTTGTAAACGATACTCGATACGGAATTTATTAATCATTATAATCAGTAACAAACAATCATTTATTTGTTGACAGCGTTATTTATTTTATGATCTGTAAAAATGGTTCAGAACATTTTATCTACATGGGTCCTGGGCAGTCGGCCATCTTACTTCTGTCAAAAATATGGCAAATCTTAATTAATCCTAGAAAAATTAGTATATTTATACAACATTTTTAACTCAAATTGCTGATAGTTATTATTTGTGATTAAGGCTTATTTTTATTATTTAGGGTTTTAAATAGGCGTAGTTTCTAAAACAAACATTGCTATTGCATTTTAAAAACTATGGCTATTTATAAGTCCTAATAATAAAAATATGGCTTACTCCACATTAAAATAACCCTTACCTAATGAAAATATTAAAGAAAATTACTTATGGCCTTTTATAATATCTTGGTCCAAACAAAAACACAAAGTATAAAATGTCTTGTTTTCATACTTATTGTTATACACAAAATTATCTTACGGAACCTTGTTTCGCAACTTATCATGTTTTGAACATTTCAAGGAATATACAATATTGTTTCCTTGTAGTATCAAATCGTGACCGTTCATATTATTTTGGTAGAAATATTATCAGATATTGCTGACAAAGATTTGATTATGAGTTGTGGCTTGTGGCGACTAACAAAATTTAATACCATACTTGTTTCAATACTTACAATTTACTTAACAATGTGTAGGTATGATTGTTTTGTAGATTCATACAAAGTAAATTTGTGGTAGGTATTATACACAATGTACAGTTTCCGGGTTCAAGCTAACCACAATACCTAAATATGACTAAAGGATTTTTAAATAAGGACCAATATCTACTGCTACAAGGATAATAAAATTTTGGCTAGAAACAAAAATTATTTTGTTTGTGTAACACTACACATTAAAATTACAAAACAACGGACGAACGCAAAACATGGTTAATTAATAAATAAGATAATAATAAAGTTAGCCACGACTTTAGTCAAAATATATTTACTGTGGTTTAGTCCTACAAAATGTGGTAGCCATTATAAACGTATGGGGAGGTAATAAGATGGGTGTGTACGGACGATGGCCGTGTAATCTGTTTGCTAGGTTCGAGGCGCCTATCGAAGGTTGTCGACGCTGCGAAAATGTCTCGGCCACGGCCTTGGAGGAGTCCTTTGAACCTTCATGTCCGCGTGGCCTTACAAGCAACCTGCGCGGGCGCCCCAATAAGTAGGTACATACCAACGGGCGAGTTATCGACCGTTGCCTTTAAATTTAAACGTTTAGTTAGCATGACCGATAAAATCTTTACTCCGATTAATATTTTGTAGATTTTTTATATTTATTGATGAATTCTATTCAAACTAGGAGGCATGCATTGAAATTGAAGGGTTCATCATCGCCTTGCCGTAGTCAAATACTACCAACTTATTAAAGTAATTATTTTTCGAAATTTAACTCCTATGAGAAAGAATTGTTTTGGTCGGATTTACATACTTAAATAAAACTTAGCACAAAATATTCAACATAGCATAAGATAATGACTATTTCATCATTTCATAGATTTCATACTAAGAAAGTAGAAGGCCTACCAACTGTGGTCTAAAAACTCCTGTGGTAGGCTTGGCTGCAAAATCCACCAATCGTCTCTGAAACTCCCGTGGTAGACTTTGTTGCAAAATCTACCAATCTACGCTGTAACTACCGTGGTAGACATTGCTTCAAAATATACCAATCGTCCCTGAAACTCTCGTGGTAGACTTTGTTGCAAAATCTATCAATCGACGCTGAAACTACCGTGGTATACATTGCTGCAAAATATACCAATCGTCCCTGAAACTCCCGTGGTAGACTTTGTCCACTAAAACTAGAACTAAGTATCAAAGCGACCTCTGATTGATCTGAAGGGCGAATTTCGAGAAATTAGTACTTAACAAAAAAATTAAAAACAATTAGATACATATAGTTTTTTTCTTTATTCACAGGTTGCCTTACGCTCTCATTTTTTTCCTAATTCCTAAAAACCTTTTTACCACTTTTTTAAAGTAAATGCTGAGAAATTAATTAGTACTTAATAAATATCTCATGAAAATAATTACTGGTACATTTTTCATAATTCCTAAAAAACTGTTTTTACACATTAAAAAAAATCTAAGTCCTGAAAATAACTGAAAAAATACATTTTAAATTTTAAATTTTCTTTAAGAAATTAATTGGATTGTTGTAAATCCCTGAAAATTTTCATGGATATAAAAGTATGTGTGCGAAAAATAATGCGTTGGTCAGATTTATTTTAAACTAACTGGTATTGTCCTTCTTTCGCGGCAAAACGGAGCAACGGATCGGCGTGATTTTTTGCATTTACTTTTTCATCCCGGGTGAAAGAAAAAATATTTTTTAATCAATAACTTTTCTACCCGTTCGAAACCCCTACATGATATTATTAAAATTAAAAAATTTGGTGTGGTAACGAAATTGACGTCTGTGCGATCAATTTAATAGTCAATCAATGTGTATAAAATCACGCAAAGTTAAGTGTGAAATAGAGCACGGTTTTGCTATTATTTTTATTGCCGTTTCTAATCTATGACTAGAATGATTGATTTCGTCACTTTTAAAAATTACACCTTTTATGGCGACTCGATCATAAATCACAATTTAAATAAGACTAGCTGTACTGAAAACTTTAAATTTTGAGCTTTCGCAATTTCATAAAAGGATTAACGTTAAGGACTGCATGTTTTTAGGGTTCCCTACCCAAAGGTTAAAAACGGAAACCCTATTACTAAAGCTCCGCTGTCCGTCCGTCTGTCTGTCACCTGGCTGTATCTCATGAACCGTGATAGTTAGACAGTTGAAATTTTCAAAGTTGATGTATTTCTGTTGCCGCTATAACAACAAATACTAAAAAACAGAATAAAATAAATATTTAAGGGGGCTCTCATACAACAAACGTGGTTTTTTTTTTTGCTTGTTTTTGCTCGATATTGATAACGGCAACAGGTAGACGCTTGAAATATTCACATAATATTTAGTTATATATTCGCTTTAAAAATTAATAATTAAATTAAAATAAAATTAATATTTAAGGGGAGCTCCCATACAACAAACGTGATTTTTTTTGCCGTTTTTATAGATAATGGTACGGAACCCTTCGTGCGCAAGTCCGACTCGCACTTGGCCGGTTTTTCAATTAAAAACATTATAAAAACATAAGCAAGTGAATCTACCGCAATATTTTAATTCTAGTTTATTTTATATTTTTATGAATATTATAATTAATTAAGGTAAGGAGAAAATGGCAGACTGCAGTGAGCGGAACAATAATACAGTGTGTGCACACTCTGCACTTATAAAGACAATTTTGTAAGGGTAATTACCTCTTATTTTTCCTACATACTTCCCTATAACAAAATCGCTAGACCAGAACGGTCGTTGGACTTCACGTACTCACCCATAAAGACTAACAAACAGTTTCTTTTAACATTATATTATGGTATGTTTATGGCAATATTCGCTCTTTCGTATCATATTTATTTAAATTAACATTTTGTAAAGAAAAATCAAGCTAAAAAGACTCACTGATTAAATTAGGTGCGCGCCCCGACAATGAACGAAAATATCAGAAGAATATTTCTAAATTTAGAAGGGAATATTTGAGAGGAATGTACCTACCTATATTCCTTTTTAAAACGTGATGAATGGTTTATTTACGTTCGTCTCGCATGGGGAATGTATGAAAAAAGTCCTCAGCAGTTCATGGCTCTAAGACGTTTTATACATTGATACGATAATAATAAAATACAATCTTGCGGGAGCAAGTTTATTTCAATACATGTTATTTACTGAAATGGAAAATATAATATTTTTTGATCGTATTATTAGTTCGTTGACCGATAAATGTATTCAAGGGTCCAGACCACCACAAAAGTATTTGGATATGTCGTGAGTAACCTTCAAAGAAATCGCGTCAGCACACCTTTTGCGTCGTTTATCAAAATTGCTAAATGTATTTTTTTTATTTAAAATTTATGTATGTATATTCAATTTGATAAAAATATCACCGCCTCTGATCTTCGTTCGATGTTAAAAATTAGTTACAGTAAAAACATACAAGAAATACTTAGATATCACCATGCAGTGATTTATGGAAATTATAAAGTTTACAATATCGTTGAGATAACAGCGAGTGTTTATGTACAGATGGACTAGGTTGGATTTGCCTAATATCGGCCATTTGAAGAAAAACATTAATAATTAACGATCGACTTAATTTATTTTTCTTTTTCTTTTAATAATAAACTTTGTTTCATTTATACACTATAGTTGTTTGAAATATGTCGGAGTTAGGTCTTCATTTAAAACGTCTAGAGGACTGAAAGTTAGACCTAACAGATTTGTAGAATTTGGCACCATTTTGTTCTCAAAACCCAATGTTTAACGCTCACTGGGGATTTATATGTAATAAAATGTTCTAAAGTATTTATTTATATTTATTTCCGATAATTTATTATGTTGGGTGCTTCATGTAAAAACATTTAATAACGTGATAAACAGCATTTTTATATCTTTCATTTTTCATATCTAAAGTTTTAGGTTTTAAAGCTATTGGAAATTACAAGTAGTGAAATGCTGTCGTGGCCGATGTTTGGTGAATCCACCCTACTTGTTTTGAATTTTAGGTCATAAAACTGCAACCTTAGTTTATACAAGAAAAGCCTACAAAATTCGCGTCATAAGGGCTCATAACGTACCTACGTCACTTTAAAGTTTAAACATTTACCTATGTAGGCGTATGTAATAGCAACATTGAAAATGCAAAAGTAAACATTGTGGCGTTACAAACATGTTTTTAAAAGCATGTCTAATAATGTGACTGTTTGCGGTGATGACAAAAAATTCAACAGAAACATTTATGAAGCCACGTCTAATGGTAAATTACTCAGAATTCACACAGTCTATGTAAGTTTATATCTGCAATGTACATATCGATGGCAAATAAACGTTTTCTAAGTCACGGAAATACTGAGATAAATAGATTTTTATTTTACAAATAAAATAGTCAAAACAAGGCATCGCTTTCTCGTGCGTGAGCTGAGCGGTGTTTTGAAACAAATAAGGAAAATAAATCACCTCATTGTTTGTGTAATAATAAACAATTCTAGTATCATCATAATAACATAAATGAAATTATGTTTATGCCGTCGTTGAAAAACAATTAGAGTGAGAACAAACATGTGTGTATATGAGAGTAGGTAGGTATATCGTGGACGTCAGTCAATAGATAACAATGATAAACAATAACCGCCGTTGAATCACGAGTTAAGCATTTGCCCATCATACCTACTAGGCTACTCAACTTACAAGAGGATTCTTTAAAAGGCACTTTATTTTCACACAATGTGTGTCAAGTCAACTAGAAATCCCCGTATTACTACAGTCAACACCTCTGATAAAAGTGTTTACCAATTGCTGAACTAATAAGCTCCATTTCGTAATGAATGATGGATATTGATTGTGTTGAAAAATTAAATGACGAGGACAGATAAGTTTGAGAGTCGCGCTAATCTCGTAGCGTACACATTAGATAGATTATGTATTGTATCAACATGGCGAGATAATGCAGAGCTATTTTAGAACGGGTGCGTTAAAAATAAACTCGGTTTGTGTAGCGCGTCTAGGAAGGAAAGGAAAGCGGAGACGCGCGGGCGGGTGACGATGCAATGCACACGCACATGGCATTCTGGCGGGAATGCGGGACAAAACCACAGACAGACGCCTTCCACTCACTCACTACTTACTATATTATACTCGCTCGTAGACCGCTGGTGTCCGGGCGAACCCGCTCTTACGGCGCCCCCATAAGGCTCCCATTGCATCGGGAGCGTCTTGGTGTTTACGCGCAATAAAAACATGCTTTCTGTCCTCGGCAAGTGCATTGATCTCGAAGCGCGTCCTTCTGCGGCACAAAAATCGGTGCAAGGGAAGCGATCCAGTCGTCTCTGTTGCTCTGGTGGACCGACGGATGCGCGTGAATGAGACGTGCTACGACGTAGGCAGGATGCGCGTGGCGCGTAGCGGGCAATACACCCGGGCGCAATGAACGCCCGCCATTAACGTGGAGGCACCCCGCGAGCTTTTTGGCGCCAACACTCACTAAATACTTTCTATGATGTGCAATCGGAACTAAACTTGTTACCTATTAAATCTCCGCTGAATAGAGCTTGTTGATTGATTTTTAGAGATTGAAGCGTGTATAATATTTATAACCACGTGACATTCAAGTAAAGCTCCATAATGTGAGCTAGCTTTCTTTAATTCACGTCTGGCCAGAAATGCTACAAATATATACATATCTACGTAGTAAAACAGCAATATCAATGGCTGCTATAATAAATTCGTTATAGGCTATAAACTCAGATAAAATTATACAAGGTTTCAGTCTGGAATAATTTACAGTTTGTTTAGGTCATGTTGTCCAAAGTTAAGCTTAGTTTTACGACACTTTCATGGCGGTGATACATACTTAATTGTAATTATCTAGTCGTAAAACTGTCTGGTAGGGTGCGGAGTGCGGACTTGGGGTGGTAAGGGGTGCACTACTGCCGCGACGCTCCGTCCTATTGACGGGGTTTCCACGGGCAATAACTTACAATTTTGTATTTACCGCCACTTGCATTTCAAGAAATATTAAATAAAGAATAGCGTGATTTGAAATTCCTTGAAAATTTAGGGGCGACTCCCTCAACTACCACGTGGGTTATTTTATTTTTTTGTAATAATTTAAGTCTATCTTTTCGTTTTGGTTATATATTTACCTTTATATTGGTAGCAGACGTTTCATCTGAAAAAGATAAATGTGTCAATGAAATATAGTTATCTAGAAAACGTCCAGTGTTCACGTAAAGCTAGAGATAAGTTACAGGTGGCCACGTGGTTTTCACGATCGTTTGGCGCCAACGCCGTACAAGATGGCGGCCGACGGCGCGCACTCCCCTCACCCGTAGAGATCGCCACAATAACAAATCTTCATCGCTAACCACGACACGTGACTCACAAACGTACTATTTACTACGTCTACTCACGTGTGGCCTACGTCGGGCACATGTCACTCTGAATTACGGACGTGCAAATCTTGAAATTATGTGGAACGTCGACTGCCATGCTTCATGAAATTGTATTTAATTATAAAGAAAGTATCTACATATTCATACGTTGGAAATAAAAGTTTATGGAGCTGTTTACGTTGTTTACTGTATACAATTTGTATGTAGGTACAGTAATTAGCCGACCGCCCAAGTGCACATAATTAAACTTTCATATGGCCCATGGCTATTCGCTAATTTATTGACCAGCTCCGTCTTCTGTACTGAAAAATCATCCATGTGAAATATACTTTCATACTTCATAAGTAGGTATACTCTATGTGAAATTCTGAATTAATTTTTTTTTTTTTTTTTTTTTTTTTTCTTTCTTCACGGGTTCAGCTCCCGAAACCGTGTTACGGTTCCAGGGTACCCAGCGGAAGACCAAGTCTCCCTCGTTTAGCCGATGTTATTTGTGAGGCTATACCTAACGAGTGGCTAGTTCTGTTGAGATATATGTTTAGATGGAAAAGCCTCTAAGTGTGGTTTGTCGGATTATGTACATAAGTTTTTAATTAAAAAAACCCATTGGTACATGGCCGGGATCTGGGATCGAAAAAAAATGAATTAATTTATCCATTGATATATAATATGTTACAAGTTACAAGTAACATTTATCATTCAATTCCGTTTAACCGTTATCCGTGAACGTACAAAACTCCAAACTATTGAAATTTTAACGTGGAATGTAAAATTGTAAACAAAAACAAAATCCCTGAATGAATTTCTGCAAAGTCGTAAACAAGCGCCGACGAAAAGAATTTGATGAAAGAATAAAAGGCTGCTTTGTTGGGTCACAAAAACGCGGACCATTGTTAGGTTGTGTGGGTGCAGACTGCAGGCAGCCGCTTCCACGAAGGACGCCCTCTCTGGGATATCGAATGTCGATGCATTAATTTTAACAGTCCCACGTCGGTAAATATAAAAGAAACGATAAAGTCGTCGCTACACTTGTATATATTTATATAGCAAGATCAATCAACAGAAGCTTCTAAAAGTATCCCTCATGTAGGAACATAAAATTAAAGTTTTATCAATGACAGAGACAGATTTGTTGATACCGTGTATGTAGGCTGCTGTCTTTCACGATGTGACGTTGTACCATATTTTTCTTGTAACGTCATTATTTGGAGTGATTTATTATGATATTATTATAAGGACATTTTTGTTAGCACCTAATTATATCTTATTCTAGATAATTATAGAACAAGTGCGACATTCTTAAGGTGAGCTAACCCTGATTTATTTCGCTAGAAGCTACGCAGTCGAATATACGGATAATAACACAAAATATGGTCACTGGTCACATCACAATGTAGCTAGGACCTTTTTTTAACGTTCGCTTAAGTAGGTATGTATTTATATGTATATCAAAAATATTTATTTGATTTATAATATTATTATTTTAATTATATTTATAAATAAATAAATGTGGTTGAAGTCGGTGGGTACAGTGTAAATTTCAAGTCTGGTATCTAACTAATATTAGGTATAAAGAGGTAAAGTAAAGGCCCAGGGGGTAATCTCTTAAACTACATAACCAATTCTAAAAAATCTTTCACTAATAGGAAGCTACATTATCCCCGAGTGCTATAGGCTATATTTTGTTAGTAAATATCCACAGGCGAAGCCGGGGGCGGAACGCTAGTAATAGTATATATTTTAGAGACGGTACCTACTACATTTTTCTCTGGTTTAATTTTTTTAATTACGTACCTAGGTATGTCATGCATACAGATTTATAGAATACACAACTATTATATTATAACAAGACTTCAACAAAACTAAGTTGGCATCGCAAATAATTTGCAGTTATGTCCACAAAACCACAAGAGATTGCTGTATGTATGTAGGTATATGAAAAATTGATGAAGTCTCGTGATAAATTATAATGCGAATTCGGAGCAAACTAAAAAGGGGATCAGGTACAGCGGCATCTTAGGAAGCGTTATTCGGCGAACTGAATAAGTGACCGAGTGAAAAAAAACAACAATCCCGCCAGTCTGGCCGATGAACTCAAAGGCGGCCGGCAAAAAGTCTGATACACTTTTAATTGGAATACCTTTAAGATTGTAAGATGCTGAGGTATATCTGTAATTTGGCTTAATAAATATTTATCGCGAAATGTATACTTTAAAGTAACCGTTACTAATTAATAAGATTCTTATTAGAATCCAGCTTAAGGTGGTTCGTTTTCCATACAAAAATGTAATTAAGATAAACTAATTAACTAATCAGTAAAAATGTCTAAATATGGGCTTACTTAATTATTTTCGGCTTTTATGTTGCGCCAAATCAATAAAAAATAACTTTTTTATAATAGAAATAATTAATATTAAACATAATTCTTTTTATGCGTATTTTGTCTAAAAATAATTATGTTTAATATTAATTATTTCTATTATAAAAAAGTTATTTTTTATTGATTTGGCGCAACATAAAAGCCGAAAATAGTTAAGTAAGCACATATTTAAACATTTTTACTGATTAGTTAATTCGTTTATCTTAATTACATTTTAAACGGGGGAGAAGTAGGAAAACAATTAACATAGTTATAAATTTCAAGTTGTAGTGCAACCTCTTGAAAACCTTAACAGTCCTGAAATAAATTCCTACATAATTCCTACAAACCACACTTAGAGGCTTTTCTATCTAAATATACCTCAACAGAACTGGCCACAAATACCATCGGCTAAACGAGGGAGATTTGGTCTTCCGCTGTGTACTCTGGAACCGTAACACGTTTTCGGGAGCTGTAAGGCAACCTGTGAAAGAAAGAAAAAAAAATCCTAATAACGTCTTTAAAAAGTCAAAGTACTAGGTAGGTACGAAGTTTATTATACTTGGTCGGTACTAGGTTGGTACCTACGTAGACGAAGGAGGTGGTTGTCCGCGACCTTGGTTAGACGAAAACTTTAGTTTTCTACGCATTAGTTTTCGGAGGTCGCCAACCTTATTGGACCTGGCCAGTGGCCACCTCATGCATCAACGTCCACCCAACTTACACAACCTACACCATTGTTTCGTCATATAAAGGTAGGTAGGTAGGTACTTTACTTTACTTAAAAGTTAAAAATATTACAAATGTTTTAGGGTTCCGTAACAAAGTCGGCCGTCCATTGCCGAGCTTAAAATTCTTTCCATTGATTCTAATAGAGAAGAGATTGTATGAAAATAGAAAAGAAAATATTCTCTAATAAAACTGGGGAATGGTTTTTTCGTAAACCCCAACCCTCTGCGCGCAAGTCATACTCGCACCTCAGCGCAAAACAACAATTAAAGGTACCTACTACCTAGTAAGTATGTACTTACATACGTTTGTATACCTGTGTACATTAGATTTGGAGGCAAAAAATGCGTCATTGACCGGACTAACGCGCGTCAGACTGGATCACGGAGCATGAGCGCGGGAAAATCAACAAAATAAAATCACGTGGTTAAACACGTAACGGACACTGCCATGATGGTAGTTGCCATACTGGGTATCTACTTGGTGGGAAATTACTTACTAGGTATTGTTTTCTTTTACGTATTAAGTATGTACGCAAATGGCCTAGTTCAAATTAATACGTTATTAGTATTGAGGGAAATACATCGTTATGATAATGAGATTCCAATAAGTATCGTAACAATTAAGCGCTTGTTTACTTTGGTCAGATTGTTCATAAAATTCAAATTAGCTGAGAGATTAGATTTTCAGATTTCTTCAGAGTTCAGATTCATGCGTGTTTTATGTGCCTTATGCCTTAAGGCTCCTGCACTGCACAGAAAATAGTGTTACCGCTCCCAGGGTACATAGTGAAAGATATCATTTGGCAGATGCAATTTTCTGGGCTAGTGACCAGCTCCGATGAGGTACCTATTTTGACAGCGCAAAAGCCTCTTCCTTCCAAACTCTTTGGAACCTTAGATCTCTTGCCGATTTTTTTATTCTTAGTAGATCTTCTTGAATTTTCCCTCATGTACCTACTTCCAAACAATTAAAATTTTACAAGTTTCTTACTAAGACCAATCTCTCCAAATAGAATTCAAATAAGAATACCAATATCGACAGTACAAAAGGGTAGGTGAATCAAGCTCGGGGAATGCGATGCGGCGACTATCACTTGCAGGGTTACTCTTGAAGTAAATTTCAACCCGCCATAAACATAAATGTGAAAGAAAGCCAAGTTCGTAACAAGAAACTTGCAAGATAAATACTGAGATAACAGGATATTTAATAACAGAGTGATAACTAACTGGATACCAAGTTCTTTCAAAGTTCCTTGAATCATACCGCCTGTAATGCACAATTTTCTTCAGTGTCTTTAAAATAAAATTTGTTATGTTCTTTGCTACTTAATAGTGCAACTTGGCAAGTTTTCTCTTAGTAAATTTTCGCAAATTGAGCTTGAACTTAAACACCTAATAAATAAAGTTAAAGATCGAAATTAAATGGAATTAAAATTTTATATATTTCAGTCCTTGGCGTGGTGTTAACAAACTTTAATCATAAATAGACGGTAAAACTTGCCAAGCTTCTCTGCCGCGTGTCTAGATTTCCGTCCAAAAAATAATCCTGATTTTTAACCGAACTTCAAAACTAGAAGGAGGATCTCAATTCGTCGGAATCTTTATTTTTTATTTTAATTTTGATGGTGATAGCAGCGACAAATTTGGTGAAATCTAATATTCTAGGATTTGAAATTGAAATTGAATTGAAGAGTGAGGCCTCAGAGCGGTCGGCGGCGGTCGGCGCACTTGCATACCGGTACAACATTTGCAAGACGAGGTTGCGGCTGCATTCCTCACATACCAGCCACAGTCACCGCCGCCATTCTCCGGCGACGCGACAGATCGCGTCCTACCCGCGGGCTGCAGGAATGTTGCATAGCGCTCGATGCACAGTGCACACACATCTCAAATGCATTCACCTTTACTGCAACAAGCGTCGAAGACTCGTTGTCTATTTATAGAGCGAGATGCGCCGCCGCAACATGAACTCGAATATTTGCAATCGATACACCAGTGTAGCTAGTGCTTGTTGTAGATTTTTATTTTTATTAACAACGGTTAAGCAACGCGGACAGTGACGGACACGAACGCCAGAGTACGGATGTTTTGTTTTGTAGTATCTGAGGACGACTTCAATGTCTTCCTCTCGGTACCTGGGGGGCCCGGCAACACAGCCCCGGGAACCGTTAATTGAAAAATTTAAATGTAGTTATCATAAAGAGATAATAGCCTATATTATTTTCATATTAATAGATTAGTTTACATGAGGCACCAACACCGCCTACATGGATTTCAGAATATACTTATTTTCTGAGATTAAGAATATCAAATATTGTATCAGTATACATGAATACCATCCAGTTCAGGTCCACTATTGTTCCACCCACTTATAATATTGTATCAATAATCGCTTTCACAAGAAAATAATCTCAAATTGGCGTCAGTGTAGATTTAAAACGAGAAAATTCGTTTGGCCGGGCCGTATTTATCCAAGTTGTGGTTTTTTCTCAAATATAATTAAACTTCAAATACAAATCATGAGCAGCCTATTGTACTCAACAAAAACACTGTTTCGCCAATCATCACCCTTTGTGAGTATCGCGAGCTTATTTAAAAATACCACTATTTCATTCTAGTATAGTTACGGCGGGTTTTCCTCAATTAATAAAAGCTTAAGGTGTATAAATAATATCTTTATAGCCGTGACGCAGAGTTGAATAACTCCATGAGGAGCGAGGAATGATCCAAGGACATGTAGGATGTTGTGGTGCGTCACGTTCAGGTTATGGACCCAGGCATTCACCCGAGTACCACGCATAGAGCTATAAAGCAAATTTCATGGTAACTTAAACTCATTATTTTTATTTCCTAAAATTAATTTTGTTCGTGATCTTGATTTCTTATTGATTTTTCAAAAAAGTAAAGATGTAGTTTCATCAGCTATTTTTCTACTCAGTTTCTTGAGTTATTTACAGCGTACTGAATGAAGTTCCTTAACTTCAAATATAATCACTAATCATGCACAGGCGGAAGCGTGTACTTAGCGTTCTTAGCAATCACGAGTTACCAAGTAACATACGCATCATGATTAATCAGCATTTCATTAAAGTTAGACATTAAGCCGTTGACAGTTCCTAAGAAGCACCTCCATGTTTTGTCGTTTTCGATAAACAGGTACAACCGTTGACTAAAGTTCATAACACGGCGCCTCCGTCAACACAGCCATTACGAGGCACTTTCGAGCGTGACTAAGCTTTTGAATAAGTTGAAGTAAGTAGCCATATTTGGGACTACTTACATGGTAAAAAAATTAGTACAATGTGTATTTGCGGAGATGTGTTCAACGTCTCATATCGCTTCTTTTAAAAGAGGTTGTTTTATTTTAGCTAAGTATGCAGTGACATCGTCATTATTTGAGATTACCTAGGCTAAGTGAAAAGTATGATGTTTCACAAACGGGCGGACATACAACGCTACCTCAAAGGAGATGCTTTTAACCAAAACAAACGGAAACAGATGAAACGAAATTGACTTAAGCGGTAGGTTAATGAGCAAAGGCAGTGTTGTAACAAAGAGCGCGGGAGTAGAACGTGGGTGGTCTACAGAGCTGGCCGAGTGAGTCAGCGACCATTCACGACTCGCGAACTGCAACCGTCGAGGCACGAGGCGCCTTCCCTTTTAAGTAAGGAGTCATTATTATGTACAATGGTGTACCTACGAACGTACACAAACAAAGGCCTCCCATTCATGCCAACTTTTAATGTAAATTAACTCCGTTATTCATTTACTCGTAGTTGCGAGTTCCCATTTCAGATTTAATCTCCGTTTATCAACAAACTTGAATACGTCAAAGCTTGTAACTCCCAGTGAAAGAAATCAATGTATAAAGAACGACATTATTGACAATGATTGGTCATCAAAATAAAAATGCAGGTAATATTTTTCTAAACTGTAGATAGGTACACGCAATTGACTCTCTATAAACGAATTAGTCTGAGATTGTCGGTTAGCTATTTAGCTACGAAAGCTCAATTAAGCTCATTTATTATTATCTTAAGTGGTAAAATAGACGTTTAAATATATGTCAGATCACTAAAGATTGTTGTTGCATTTCTCACGAAAATACCACATTATCATAGAGAGGTAAATTATAATGAGAGGAAAATAGAAAGATATATAGATGCGTCTTATCGGTAAGGGTAAGAAGCGTCATTACTGCAAGCTACTTTACCAGGAACGCTTTTTAAGATCTATTTTGTCACCACTATCTACGAAGAACCAAATTATGGAAAACACCAGAAGCAAACATTTTAGTAACGCACATTTACAACGGATGTTAAAAAATTATTACTAAAGAGCTGGTAAGTTCTGTGAAGCGCCTAAACGCCCTTGCTCATAGAAGCAAGGACTACTTAATCTAGTCTAGAGGTGAAATGTATATTAATGATCGCGAGCTGTTGTAGGTGAGCAACGTCGGGAGGGACGGAGGGCAAAAAATATGTGACAAATTCCTAGGAACTCTGAAGAAGTTTAGGTTCGCTTTTTCATCGCGGGTGTTACCGGTCACCTAGGGTACTGGGTACCCAGCGGAGACGAAGTTTCCTCATTTTTTGTTCAAGTGGCCAGCACTGTTGATGTATATATATGTGTGTATTTTAATTTAAAAAAACTCATTTCCATTGCATCAAACTTGCAAACCACACGGCTTGTATTTATATGAACAAGTAATGTTTCTTATATTTCCCGTGGGAGAGCGTGTCCGGAGCCAGTACATGTCGCAGAATTACAATATACCTAACTAAATATAACACTTGTGTGCCTCAGACACCTCGCAGACAGTTAATTTTGGCGTTACGATTGCCACTTGCTGTTCTGGCCGAATGATTAGTGGAAAACGTCTGGAGCGCTACGACGGGCGGGCGTATTGGTATTTTATTTGTATTTGTACTGTCTGTCTGTAGTATTTATGAACATCTGCGGTTGAAACTGAAATAGATACTTTAGTATATTGATATTTTAAGGGATAAAAACAAGGAAAATAATTACTTTTCATTAAATTCTCGCCTATGTTATGTATCATACATATAATTAAGTACGCACTCTTTAAGTGTAATAAACAAACTTTGTTTATCCTTATACAAAGCAATAATAGGTAAATCAACAAAATGCACCTTGCGGTATGACGACCAGAAGCGCTCAAACAATGTCCACATTTAGGCAACTATCAGCAATACATTTAAGTCGCTCTGACGTACTCGTACCTATTAAGTATTTTCTAAACAAGTGCGGTGACCGGCTTTTCGTGTGGATGAAATAAATTCTGATTCTTAAAGAAAATTGGTGCTTTGGTTTTTTGAACCCGACAGGTTTGACGGACCTACGATTTCAAGTTCAACAACGGTCAACTATGCAATTATTATCATTTATATTTATATGTGTTTTGGTGCATAATCACTTTCAGTTATCTTTGTAGAACAATGTCTAACATTATTTTTAGTGTAATATCGACCACCATTGAGCCCATTTCAACACTTCTATCTAATTCGAAAGCAAACAGCAGCAGCTATAGGAATTTCTTTGCGACAAATTAACGTGTAGCAATTATTCTTCGATTCAATGTATTTTTCTGGTAATAATTAGGTAAGAATGCTACCTGGTAGGTATTTCTATACAGCAATTAAAATAATATTAGACAAGTATTTGAATACATTGTAATGTATTGAGATAAAGACTTAGTACTAAATTTAAAAAAATAATATAAAAAGCTTTCCTAGTTCGCACAAGAGTCGTAGCACTCGTAGCGAAATTGTATCGTATGCGGTAATAATCCATATTTTTACTCTAATTTACGAATTCGACGCTTTTGAGTTTCGAGATACGATCAAATACAAATCTCAAAAGTATATACTAGCATCGTAGAGTAAAAAGAGATATATAGTAAATGGATAAAAAAGGTATTAGAGATTTTCCACCTCGTACAAGAGTCGTAGCACTCGTAGCGTAATCGTATCGTGTGCGGTAATCCATCTTTTTACTCTACTTCATAAATTTAATAGTTTTGAGTTTTGTTCGAGTTAAGATTAAATACGAATCTCAAAAGTCGTACTCGCCTCGTAGAGTATAGATTACCGCGTACGACACGATTATAGGCTACGACTTTCGAATTTGTCCGATTAACATTGTAAGGAAAAACGTCGCCCATTAAAAGGGCACGGTAGCAATGTTATCGAACCTCGGGCGGGCGGGAGACAGGGCGGGTTGTCTAGAGAGCAGACGGCAAGTGGGGCGGTCGGGCTGCGTGCGTTCACCCGCCGCGCCCGCCGCTCCCGCCGCGCCGCCCTTTTAGCCCAACGTTTGGCGCACCCCGACCGCTAAATACTTTAATTTCGTCTCCCCGTCTGCCGGGGCGTCTGACCCCGCGCACCTGCCGCCACGACACTCCGGGGACTTTTCTATACCAACTAAATGTTCGCGACGGTTCTTTATCAGCTCACGTTTTATACATACAAATGGGGACAACACAAATTGACAAACTTTTACATTAGCGAGGACTTTGCTAGATACAATGGAGGCGACGACTGGAATTTAATATGGTTTTTTTTTATCAAATCATATAGGTATAGAAGGATGCAAGTGCGAAGGCGTTAAGAGACCGGAGGCGATATCGGTCCACTACGCCGGACTACAGATTTATAACGGATGTTGTTAAACAATCTTAACGGAGTGCATAATAGTGTAATAAAGCAATAAAATTCAAGGCATGAAGCAATTATTTCACCCCAATGTCGGTGCTGGCCTCCGCTTAATTCGTATCTGGCGAGGGCGACTGCGTTAGGATTACTTAGGATGCGGGTTATTTAGGAAAACCACCGACCTTTGAGTCCGTCGCGTAGAAACGAATTTTTGACTGATACGCGATATTGTGGCTGTTGCAACAATATCGTATTACAATTTTTCGGTACGATAAATAAACCTGTAATAACAAATTACGGAGCTACTTAACTTTTGCTAACCGTACGTGAGGAACATTGTCATCGTATCCCCATAGGATATGACCCAGACAGTTTGTTGAATATGAAAGAGCCCCTCTAAATAAGTTTTTTGCAACCCATCAATTAATCTTATTTCTGAAGGCTCAGACACTATTGTAATGCGCAGACGCTATTCACATTATAATGGCGAACATTTACTTAGAAAACATGTATGTGAAGGGATACGAGGGTTGTCTAGAGAGCACGTTAGTAATCCAATATTATTATTTTCGAAGCCGCTTTACATAACAAATACGCAGAAAATAATTTCAATGTAAAGTTCCTGATAATAGACTAGGTATGTATCACATTTTCTTTTCCAATTATCTTGTGCTATTATATTACAAAGGATTGAAGGGCACAGTGTCAGAAACAACAGGTCACTTTATACACGACTTCTGCTGTTACCCTTGATCAGCGATTATGGGAAAAACCGGCAGAAAAATGAATTAAACAAATTACATTGATTGGAGAGAGCATGATCTGTATGCGGGTTAATATTTGTATGGGAGTTGAAGAGATTTGATACATCGTTTATGACTTGTGTTATGGCATTTGATTTCCAATAAAGTACCCGCATAACTAAATCAGCCGGACAATAATATACTAAAACCACAATCAATACCAATGTTGACTTTGCGCCCACATGTGAAGAAGTATAAATTAAGTAATTCTCCTTTCGATATTATATACCTTTTATGTTATAAATAATAAATCAGAGAAAACAGTAGCGTACTTTGTAATAAAAACTTTTATTACAATATCATTAATGTTCAAATGAATAATTTATTTACTAACGTAGATATTTAATCATAAAAACCGTGTAAAACCGACAGGACGTCATCACGCGCGCAAATTTGGTCAAGTGCATCAGGCATCAGTTTCAGTATTAGCAATCAAAGATGAACAACCCGAGGTTGCAGAGCACGTGTATCAAGATAAGGCTGCGAATGTCACGATTAATATTTTCCACATGAGCGTCGATTATACACACTTGCACAGAGCGAGCGTATCGATGAAATCGGTCTTGTTGCATAACTTTCATATTTCGAATGAAAAAAAAAGTATATAAAATCGTATGACATGCGTACGAATTTAATGGAATCGATAGCCGGACTCGTGCAAGTTACTTGTTACACGTGCTACACTACGATAACGTACTAGTACGGCGACCTAAGACGTGTGGATCGTTTCATTATGTGAAACAACAATAATACTTCCACAATGGCACGAAAATGTATGAAATTTGCTATTATTGTGTGCGATAGCAATTTATGCTCCGACTTGAGACACGTGTAACTTTAAACATGAATTTACAAGACTGACTTTATATAGTTGATAAGCGTACATTTTTATTTATTTCGTAGTAAACCTTTTAATTACTTTGGAAAAGGCATCAGGGTTGATTTGACTTCATGAAATATTTCATAATATTTTCATTAGAACGAACTGTGTCAGAAAGAAAATGTAACCAATGTAACAAACACTCATAGATACAAGTAGGTAGACGACGTATAAACATTTTATTATTTTAAAAATAAAGAGAGTGATTGTACATATATTTGACAGTTTCATTTCAGACATTTAATAATGAAGACCTATAGAAAATCAGTCATTTTGGGAAAAGTTATTTTTGAAGTACGTACGCTAATGTAGATCAGTACATTTTGACATTCAGTCCTAACCACCCGAAAGGGTATAAACGTAATAGATCTACTAAACTCAGTAGCTAGTAGCTACCTATTGAATTGATAAGCTAGCGTAAGTATATCATTTTGTAGTACAACTTACAAAATACACTTTAAATGTCGTATTTTCTTAAATAGAAATTACGATAAACCGAAAAGTGTTATCTATGTTTATTTTTAAAATACAAGTTACTTATATATAAATTAACAAATTTAAATATTTATCAATTAATGTATTACTTGTTACAGAATTAAGTAATTTGGCACTAATTAAGATAACAGGTTTTTGTGAACTTGAGTCTCATTAATAAACCTTTCTAGAGGAAACACTAATTAAAGGTCCCTGACAGACAACTATATTAGCGACTACACTTAAATATTTTTCCTATGTAAATGTAACACAAATATACTTGCCATCAAACGGTATTAAATAAATAAATAAATAAAAATAAAAATCTGTTATTTCGGACAACTATGATCCATAATTTGTTAGTATTAATGAGGTAATGTAAAAATTTTAGTATCTTTTGTAATTTTTTTAATATTTTAAAAACCATAAACTGATTAAAACAAGCGAGGCTATAGGAACATCTACACCTCCAGGAAAAGCTTGTGTTTAAACAAAACTGAAAGCATTTTATGCCGTAATAAAAATCTCATCAAAACATAAAATGTAAAACTTGAAGCCAAGTAGGTATCGCGACTCTAATCCTGTAAAAAGTTGTGAGATTTCACATGAGGCCAAAGTTTATCGTTTCATTCACAAATCACTCATTATCCACTACTCAATGTATCTTTAGTTGCAGTATCTTTTAACAATGGCAAGAGGTTCATTTATGAAAAATGGTATTCTAAGTAACTGGGGGGCTCTTACTAGGGTAAATAGATTTTAAGTTGTGCGGGGGACGAAAGTGCTACTTACTGGTTCGTGTAATATACACATGGCCGGTGTCTCACCCTTGCTACTTGGCTGACACACTACAGTGTGTCATGTCTATATCACGCCTTTTATCCCAAGAGGGGTAGGCAGATACAATCGAATAATGTATGTAAAGCTTAAAACTAATATTTAATAAATGTTATATCAACATCAGATGAACGAAGTGTAATTTTCCGTAGAACTGGTATCAAATATCGTGGTATTATCGATTTTCAGGTAGGTACAGCACTATTGCTATGACCTATATACATAGGCTGTTCCGAAAGTTTTTAGCTAAAAAGTTTGTATTCATTATTTATTTCTGCATTTATTAGAAATCGAAGTGTAATTTCAATGTAGAACCTCCTTCACTGGCCATCTACAATTACTTTTTTTATTATTATTATTTTACGTATATGCGTCGATAGTAATTTGATTTGAACAATGATCGTGCCGCGTGAAGCATTTCGTGCGATGATCTTCTATGATTATAAACGAGGGTTAACCTTTAAGAAATCTCACGAAAATTTGCAAGCAGCTTTTGGTGAGTGTTCTCCTTCGTTAGCAACTGTCACCTATTGGTAAAGAAATTTCAAACGAGGTCGGGATAGCCTAGAGGGTGATGCTAGGCCAGGACGACCGCCAACTGCGGTTATACCCACGAGAACGTCATCAGGGTGGAGTGGTTATTAAAAGAGCATCGGAATATCACACATCGAGAGATTGCGAATGAACTAAAGATTGGATCACAGGCGGTTTCTACGATCCTGCATGAACATCTCAGAGTAAGGAACCTTCCTTCCATTCTTCGAGGTGGATACCACATTGTCTCTCAGAAGAGCAAAAATCTCGACGTGTGGATTGGTGCAGGTTAATGTTAGAAAAATTCGAAGGAGGGACTTCGCAACAAAGTATCCTACATCCTAACTTCCTACGAATCTTGGATTTATAGTTACAAAACAGCAATCCACTGAATGGGTGTTTGAAGAAGACGAGTTACCCACAAAAGTTGTTCGCGGGCGGAGTGTAAATAAAAAATGATTGCCGTTTTTTCCGTCGTAGTGGCCCAGTAGCAATAATTCCATTAGAATATCGTAGAACGGTTACTAGTGAGTGGTATTGCGAAGTGTGTTTGCCCCGAGCCTTCGAGGAGTTGAATGAGAGTCGCCCAAGGAGCGGAACTCGGGGCATTCTTTTTCATCAGGACAACGCGCCTGCTCACACGGCCGCTAGAACGATGGATTTCTTAGCCACTACGGGCGTCCAATTGCTACCCCATCCACCTTACATCCCAGATCTGGCCCCGTGTGTTTTTTTTTTGTTTCCCACCATTAAAAAAATGCTCTGTGGAAGAAAATTTAAGACTTCGGATGAGGCTGGTCATGAATTTAGGCGATTCTGCAAGATCTTTTTTAAAATGTTTTGAAAGCTGGTTTTCTCGAATAAATAAATGTAAAGAGGCTGGAGGAAAGTATTTTGAAAAACTGTAAATAAAATATTCTCATATACTTATTATTTTTGGTTTTACTAACAACTTCCGGAACAGCCCACGTATATTTCATAAACGTGTCAGTGTCGAGCACCTGACATTATTAACCGAACTTCAAAACAGAAGGAGGAGGTTCTCAATTCGTCGGAATGTTTTTTTTTATGTATGTTCCCCGATTACTTAAAGACGCCTGGACCGATTTGGAAATTTTTTTTTTGTTTGAAAGGGTATACTTAACAGATGGTCCTATTTTTTTTTTGTGAAAATTGGTTCAGTAGTTTCTTAGAAATTTTGAAAAAACTGACTTTATAAGTACATTTTTCTTAATATCTCGATGAAATATGTACCCAATTTGACGACTTATTTTTTAAGGATATAGTAATTTTTCGACATTATCTTACAGACATAATGATGAAAATGGGTTTAGTAGTTTTACAGAAATTCAGTAATGTTGGCAATCAATCGTCAGACACCGTGTCCAGTACCAAACATCTCTATTACATATTTAAATGTGTATGTTTGTGCGCCCAACGATTAAATGAAATAATAATATTGTTGGAAATGAAGTCAATGAATTGAGCCCATCTACCGTAAAAATCAAGGAATTGGGCTCTTGTTTAGATTACGCGTGCGGTATCCCCTATGAAACTCGAAGCAACTTTATTGTATGGCGTCATATTGTGGGTCCGAAGAACAGATCTCACAGTGTGACTGTATGACCTCACTTTGATAGCGAGCGTGGCAGCGATCGGTTGATATTGTTTAGAGTTGTAACACATAACAGATTTGTAGAAACGTAATTGTTGAATTAAAGCCTAGATTGTGAATTAAAACCTAGTTTATCTAGTTATTCCTAACATCAGAAGTGGGATATTCCTCACGTACCATGGGTAAGCGGAAACACAAGAAGCGTGCCAGATCGCCCAGATCACCATCGAGCGATAGTTCAAAGAGTGCGGGTACACCGCCGCCATTGCGACCATCGAAACGTAATAAAAGGTTATCAAATAACAGCAGCGCCGAAACTGTAAGTACTTTGCATAATATGATACCGGACTTTGACCCTTTAACAGATAATATTTTGTCATGGTTAAACATAATAGAGTCTTACGCGTCGACTTTTTCGTGGTCAGATAGTACCATCCGTTACCAGGCTCTGAATAAAATGAAAGGGTCTTCTAAAATCTGGTACGATTCCATGTTACGTAATGACCAGACGTGGACCAGTTGGAATTGGAAAGATTGGAAAGAAAAAATTTTACTAACTTTCCAAGTAAAAAGAAATATTTGCGAATTACTTAAAGAAATTATTGATAAAAAACCGGCAGACAATCAATCTTTATATACATTCTTTTTCGAGCAAAAATCTAAAATCGACAATTTACGTTTAAATTTTACGGAATACGATATAACCTCGATCATATTGGGAAATATTGGTGACGCTAATATCACCGCTTCTGTAGAAGCAAGTAACTTCAAAATCTGTGATGGTTTAGCTGCGTTTTTGCATAGCCGCGTGTACAAACAGACTGTACCAAAAGTAATCAAAATTGGTAATAATACTCAAACCGTTTCACGTGATAATGGTACAAAATCATCATATTCGTTGCAATCGGCAATCATGCAATCATCGACAACGCTTGCGAATCAAACAAAATCACCGTCTACACACACGAATTCTTTCGAACGAAAACCTATCGAATGCTATAATTGTGGGGGTAATCACAAAAGAATACAATGCACCGTTAAGTGCGAGTTTTGTGGAAAGCGCGGTCACACCGAAAACATTTGTTTTCACAAAAGAAAATCGTTAACTGGATCGGATCAAAAAACAGAAAAACAAGAAACTAAATGCGTTCGGTCGTCTAACTCGGTCGATAAATTTCACAAAATCATTTGTATTGACAAATATACCCATCAGGCTTTCATAGACACAGGTAGTAGTTGTTCTATTATTTCGGAAAAACTAGTGAAGGAATATTCATTACAAATTATTCCATTAGAAACCCCAGTGACATTGCAAGGATTTTCAAACGACAACGTTAAAAATGTATCAAATATTATTCGCACAAAAATTAAAATTGACTCAGTAATTATCAATGACATTGAAATGTACATTTTAAGAGAATTGTCAGGTTGTGACATTTTGATCGGACGTAATGTTACCGAACGTAGCGATCTTATGTACACCAGAGTAGGCTCTTCCCTTACTTTCAATTATGCTGAGCCTATTCAAAATATTTGCAACGTAGTTCGTGAGACAAACTTCGAATTTGATACAGACTCCCATCGCAGTGAATTGGCGACACTTTTCATCAAATATAAAAAATGTATTGCGTCCAATATTAAAGAACTTGGCAAAGTTAATAATCATGAGATGGTTATTAATTTAATTGACACCAAACCAATTTATTGTCGACCGTACAGAGTGCCGCACTCAGACAGACAAATAATTCGTGAAATTGTGGATGAACTATTAGAAAACGGTGTGATTCGTGAGAGTCACTCTGCTTACGCTAGCCCAGCGTTACTTGTCAATAAGAAAAACGGTGAGAAAAGACTATGTATCGATTATAGAGCCTTAAATAAAATAACCATTAAAGATAAATACCCGATGCCACGAATAGAGGATCTTATTGACAGGTTACAAGGGTGAAAGTATTTAACGAATCTAGATTTAAAAAGTGGGTACTACCAAATTAAGATGAGTAATGACTCTGTCCACAAGACTGCGTTTATCACTGAAGACGGGCATTATGAATTTTTAAGGCTACCGTTTGGCTTAGCTAATGCTCCTTCTTGTTTCCAACAAATGATGAATAAGGTCATAGGAAATCACCGTTTTGGTAAAGTAATTCTATATTTAGATGATGTATTATTAATTAGCGAGACCATCGAGGACAACTTACATCTTCTCGAACAGATCTTACAAATTTTTTATGACAACGGGTTGACACTAAACTTAAAGAAATGCCATTTCCTGAAAACTGACACAGAGTTTTTAGGCTATCATATAAAGGAAGGTTGCGTCATGCCCAGTGAAATAAAAGTAAAGGCAGTCAAAGATTTCCCAATCCCGAAAACTGTACACCAGTTACGTCAATTTCTCGGTCTGATTAGCTACTTTAGAAAATTTATAAAGAATTGCGCTGTATTATCAAGTCCACTTACAAAATTATTAAAGAAAGATACCCCATGGGTTTGGAGGGAAGACCATGAGACCGCGTTCCACTGCTTACAAAACAAACTTTCCTCTGATAACATTCTGTCAATTTACGATCCTAGTAGAGAGTGTATGCTATATACAGACGCGAGTAGAGAGGGAATCGCAGGTATTTTGATGCAAGTCACGAGGGATGGTGAGAAACCTATCCACTACTACAGTCGGCAAACAACAGAGGACGAAAAGAAATACCATTCGTTCGAACTAGAACTGTTGGCGGTGGTGTCGTCATTACAAAAGTTTCGACTTTATTTACTTGGCAACACTTTTAAAGTTGTTACTGACTGTAATGCGGTTAGATTCGCCCTGTCAAAGAAAGAGATTATTCCCCGAATTGCCAGATGGGTACTCTCAACTCAGGAATTTACATTCGATATAGTACATAGAGAGGGCACACGTATGCAACATGTTGATGCTCTCAGCCGTAACCCATCTCAATCGGGCGAAAGATCGGAAGCGGAGATTGTTCTCACCATAACTGACGCGGATTGGCTTATTTCGGTTCAACAACAGGATTCAGAGTTGGTAAAAATAAAAGAGCTTTTAGAATCAGGCGATATTGATAACCATAAAACTTTGTTTAAAACATATGAAGTCTTGGGTAACAAAGTCTATCGTAGAACAAATCAGGGTCGTCGTTGGGTGGTACCTAAAAACTGTGTGTGGCAAATTATCAAAACGAACCACGACGACCTTGGGCATTTTGCGTTAGACAAAACGGTTGAGAGGATTTCGCACCAGTATTGGTTCCCAAAAATGCGGCGTATTGTAAAAAAATACATTAAAAATTGCCTTAACTGTATTTACTACAAAAATAAAGGTGGACCAAAGGAAGGTGAGTTGTACCCTCTCCCTAAACACGCGCAACCGTTCCACACGTTACACGTGGACCATCTGGGCCCGTTTATTGAGACGAATCAAAAGAACAAATATTTGCTTGTAGTGGTAGATGCATTCACAAAATTTGTTTTTATATCTGCGGTAAAGAACTCCGACAGTCATGGTGTATTGAAGGAAATGGACAACATCTTTAAAATATTTGGTAATCCACGAAGAATAATAACTGATGCCGGGTCAGCATTTACATGTAACGTATTTAAAGAGTATTGCTCGAACAAGAATGTTCGGATTCATACTATTGCGACAGGAATGCCTAGAGCTAATGGTCAGGTGGAGAGGTTTAACAAAACAATCCTCGAAACCATGAGAACTATGGGTGCCGACTTGGCCGAAAATAGGTGGGATCAATGTGTTAAGCCTCTACAACTGGCCCTAAACAGTACATTCCATAAAACCATCAAGGCAGTGCCTAGTGAGGTATTGTTAGGGTACAGATTAAGAACTGACAGTGACATAATAGGGCCGGGACCTGGTGACGATTGTATTGTTGACGTAACTCAATTACGCACGAAAGTAGACGAAAACATCAGAGCAGATTCTGACTCACAAAAACAAAGATTTGACAAAACCCGTACAAAACCTAAACAGTACCAAGAAGGTGAACTAGTCCTTGTCAAGATTCAGAGCCAAAGTAACGATGGGCAAAGTCGGAAGCTGCTACCGGTGTTCAAAGGACCTTTCCAAGTAAAGAAAGTTTTAGGCCATGATCGGTACGAAGTCTCGGATCTTAGAGGCAGCGAGAGAAGTGCAAAAAAGTATACAGGGCAGGCTGCTGCTGAAAACATGAAACCCTGGATAAATGTTAAAGAATGGGATTTAAATGATGTTACTTATATTAAATAAATAAAATCTACAAAATGATCGTGTTGGCAAGGTATGCATTCAAATTCATTGAATAATTAGTTCCATAATTTAATAATCATTCACAATTCTTGTGTCAACTTTAGATTATTAAAACATGTGTCTATATCATAAAAGATAAATAAAAGAATTGGTCATCCTTGAAGTTCTAGATGTTTGGATCAATAAAAATAAACTCCTAAGCCTAAAGGAGTAAGTACATATATTTTGTGTGAGCATTAAAAGACGTTACCTAAGACTAAAGGAACGTTTTGTTGAGTCGTTGGGCTGCAGGGGTCGCCTAAGAATAAAGGGACTGCCGAAATGCACCTGAATCTTATTTAACAACAATCCATACATCTGGAATATCATGATGGGCCGAACGTGATTCTTTAGGCTGCAGGCGTCGCCTAAGCATAAAGGGACTGCCGAAATGCACCTGAGTGTTAATTAACAACTATTCTTGCATTTGTAAAATCATGAGCCGAATTGTTCAATTAACATTTTTGTATAATTTTACTTCATTATTTGTTTTAGAGACAAGAAAGATGTGAAGCGTCCGCAGAAGTGCCTGGGGCAGGCACATTGCAGCATGGCCGTGTTGGCAATCAATCGTCAGACACCGTGTCCAGTACCAAACATCTCTATTACATATTTAAATGTGTATGTTTGTGCGCCCAACGATTAAATGAAATAATAATATTGTTGGAAATGAAGTCAATGAATTGAGCCCATCTACCGTAAAAATCAAGGAATTGGGCTCTTGTTTAGATTACGCGTGCGGTATCCCCTATGAAACTCGAAGCAACTTTATTGTATGGCGTCATATTGTGGGTCCGAAGAACAGATCTCACAGTGTGACTGTATGACCTCACTTTGATAGCGAGCGTGGCAGCGATCGGTTGATATTGTTTAGAGTTGTAACACATAACAGATTTGTAGAAACGTAATTGTTGAATTAAAGCCTAGATTGTGAATTAAAACCTAGTTTATCTAGTTATTCCTAACAGTAATTTGTCTCTGTTTACGGCTGAAAATTATGTATCAGAGAAAAGCCTTAGCAACGGTTGCTATTGACACTAAGTTGTCAATTTTTGTATCGACGGTGGTCTAACGGCTAAAGGTAGGGTATGGTATGGTGCAGCTCAGAATGCAAATGGTTCAAATCCCATCCACAGCAGGTTTTTTTTTTATTTTTGCATATTTTTTTTATTTGCGTTATTATTTGTCTCTCAGGGCAGCAAAATCACTTAAAAGGGAAAAATAAATTTACTTTAAAAAAAAAAGTGTACCGACTTCAAAAATTTGCACTGAAAAGTAAGAATTAAAAAATATTTCGTCGTAGAATTTAAAGACGGTTGGTGCCAAATTAGAAACAACTTAGTTCCCAAATTCACTAATCTAGACAATTCATTAGGAACCTACGATCATCAGTACAAACATAGATAATATTGAACAGATCTTCTTAGATGTTTATTACTTTGTATCCTAATTTGGCACCAACTGTCTTCAAATTCTACGACGAAATATTTTTTATTTCTTACTTTTCAGTGCAAATTTTTGAAGTCGGTACACTTTTTTATTAAAGTAAAGTCAATTAGTAAAAAAATAAACGACTCCGTCACGCAGTTTGCTGATGCATGAAAATTTCGTTGAACATAAGGTAAATAATAAATTCGGAGATAGATAAACTTTGATTAACAAGTTTTTTTAATAATGGCATGGCAATATTTATTTTAAAATAAAAATACCCAGAATCAGAATTCGGAGAAATAAGATTCACAAGGGTCAAAGTTTTTGTTGTGTGATGATGTTATGAATATTATATGAACTGTCGTGGAAACTGACACGGATAACGTTGATATTCGTTAAAGTTATTTTTATATATGTTCTTTGTAAACATCTGCTAGTGATTTTTCTTTTATTACAAATGTTATAACATACGTGGCAATGGCAATAGTTACAAAAAAAAAATAGTGCCTACATAAATTAAAAATTGTATAAAAATAAAATATGTAGGTAAATTCAATGTCATTATGATTACAAAATACATAAAACTGTGTAATGAGTTAATGACACTCAGCAATACATAATAAATGTAAATATGTAATAATTTAAGTAGTTACATAATAATGGTGTTGTTTATGAGAAGATTTCGTACAACTGGTACTTTTCAGGAGGCCAGGGTGTCAATAAAGCTCGAATTTTGGCAATCGATTGACTATAGGGGTGAGCGGGCAATGCATTTTTTTTAATGGGAACTTCTCTAGAATTCAAAAGCTATATAATTTTAAACAACATTATCACATTATGGTACGAATATTTTATTTACATAGGATGTGTGAATATGGAGCCCATTTTTGTTTAGATGTAGACAAGATGGACGGACAGCCGGATATCCGTTTAGATATCGTTATAAAACCGGTCAAGTGCGAGTCAGGCTCGATCACTGAGGGTGCAGAAGTTAGAGAGGGGTAAAAATATTAAGAAGTTTATTTATTTCCTTCGGAAACCAAAGATTAAATTGTAATAATTGTCTAGATTTATGTGCGAAAAATATTAACTAAGAAAGCACTTGACATACCTACTATAAATAAATAAACGATTATAACTATGTTACAACGATTAGAGAGAACTTAATTGACGTTCCAGATAATAAAACATTTATTTCTAATTATACGCTCTCATTGATCGTGATGGATGTTATTGCGTAGTATGATTTTGGCCGAGTAATGTATAGTAGATATTTGTTATGATAAGGGCATCGCTGTGTTCTCATTAAAAGTGGGAGATAAGTGACACGCGAGTAGCATGCGCACTGCGCGCCGGGCGCCAGCGGTGATCGTGCGACATGTAAGTACGATGTAAACATATACATTTCGGTCATACAGTTTGTACTTGAATGACGGACTTTGACCTCCACAAACAACACAATGGACTCAGTTACAATGATGTATGTATTGTTGTAAATGCAGCGACTATAGAGACTGCAAATGTCAAATTGGAAATAAGGACAAATCGGTCGCCACTTTAACAACGACGAAAACAATTATAGAAATACTAAAAATACCTTGTCGGGGCGTTATGGAAATTTCTCGCACTTGGGTATTTTGAATAATAATTAAGTTTAAAGACGGTACTGACGCGAGAATTATACAGCAGCTGCGGTGGGGGCGCCTGCGTCCCATTTGGAGGAGTTCGCAGAATCAAATCAGATCACTGGGTCGTCGTTCGACACCAATCGCTGGTCGTCACTCGTCAGATATAATATATGCCCAAACATATTTGATGTATGTTTATTGTTTTATTTAAAGCAATATAAAACAATCTTAAATGTTTAAAGCATATTTTGATAAAATTTAACTATTAAAACACGTCTAAGGTAAGTTTCGGAAGTAGGTACGAACTAAAAAGGAGATATTTTAACAAGGTTAACGAAACAGAATTTAGTCTGCCAGGTGCTTTGATTTATAGCATTAATTTTATACTTATGGATTCCTTAGTTTTCATATTAGCAGGAATCATCTAAGTCAATCCTAACTATAACATTATAAATGCAAAAGACAAACACGTTTCTTTGTTCTTCTTTCACGCCAAAAGAGAGAAACTAACCGACGTTATATTTTTGCACAGAGATAGTTTGAGGGCCGGAGAGTGTATTAGGCGTATTTATCATATAAATCCTTCGGGATAAATTCTTGTCATATTTCAAAAATATCCACAGAAAGGCGGGGCGGAAAGTTGGTAACTAAATAAATATCAACTTATAGCCTTACCTAAAACTCTACACAACACAATTAAACTTCCAAGACAAAAATGAGAGCAAATTAGTTTTGTGTTATAAAATAATGATAACAATATTATTAACATTTGATATAGGTACATTAATTAGCAAACACCTTGAGCCTCTTTGGATACATTGAAAACATATTGATAGACCAGCTTTGTCAGAGATGATAAAATATTTATTACAACTTGAATGCTGTTTAGCTACGTTTATCAGTAAGCCCCCATAATATGTATGTATATGTGTATATATGATTTTTAGGATAAATTTCAAACAACTCCGTTGATTTGAAAACTGATCCAACAACTTTTAGAAATAAACTCATTTTATCTTTTTCCTTAACCCAAAAATATTGTTAGATAAAATCTTTGCGAAAATCTTAGAAAATGTTTGAGAACAATCGAAGAAATGCATCGATTGGACATCTTGGGAGCGGGCGGCGATGTTGCAGACCGTGCGTGCCTTGCCGTCTCATGTTGCTGCTAAATTCGGACGCGACGCTAATGCGGAGACAAAAATAAAATCAAAGAAACGACCCGCTTTATTTTACACAATTGTCTAGACGACACAATGAAAAGATTAACATTCCTTGTAAAATGGCATCCGTTGCTACTTGCTATACAGTAATCCAGTACTATCAGAAGTAAAAGTATCGTTTTAATCAACTATACTGCGTTGTAATGAAGTCCTGAAGTATCAAAAAGTGTCTAGAAAAATGTAAGTATGATGTAACACAGTAACACAGTTCTGTCCTTTAAATTCTGACTGCTCTTATCCATACTCCATACTAATATTATGAATGGCGAAAGTAACTCTGCTTGTATGTCTGTTACGTTTTTACGGCTAAACACTGAACCGATTTTTATGAAATTTGATACGGTGAAAGCTTGAACCCTATGGGAGGACAGGCTACTTTTTTTAAAACCCCCCATGACTGCCTATGCCTTGTTAACAATAACAACTTATGTAAATAAACAAACATACAAGGTTTTTTCATCCCAAAATTCCGCAAAAGAGCTGGCTACTCGTAAGTAGTTTCCGCCTTACAAATACGGTACCATCGGCTATAGGAGGAAGACAAATTCCGCTGGGTACATGAAGAACTGATTGAAAATTAATCCCGAAAATATCAGTCCAACCCAGAAGGAATTATAATAGGGTCTTGTGCATTCGTTTAGTCACATTCACTCTTATTAATAAACTCGAAGTAGCGACGTAGTAACTAAACTGTGTTTCGTCTTCGTCTATCATAATGAATTGCAGATTTGTTAGACGGAGACGAAATACAGTTTAGTTACTACGTCGCTACTTCGAGTTTATTAATAAGAGTGATTGAGTGCGAATCGATGGCGTCAACACCTTACTTATGCATGCTATTAAATTGGTACTGCAGAGAGATGATGTCTCACAAAATGCCTCTGGGCATAATACTGCTAGTAGAATGCGAACCGTATATCAATCTACTATGTGGTTTTCAATTAAAAATTGTTTACACTGAGAGATGAGAGATACATACAAAGTGACACTTTCCTTCGCGTTCATATATTTATTACCAATTTATTATCATATTGTTTATTGTTCCTTGGGTTGATCCTCCGCTAAGTGACATAATTATCGAAGATAGCTAAATAGTTTCGAAACGAATATAAAGTTAGTGGTACGGCCCGCAGTAAATGAGGCCATCTAAGTGATAAACCCTAAGTTCGTCAGGTGCCTTTGGCAATTTTCGCGTATATTTACAATTTGATTTAATGATTTTTACAACAAGTAATTAGAGTACATAGTGTTTGTCAGGAGTGTCGGGACAGCCAGCTGCGTGACGCGTGGGAGCGGACGACACTGCGACCAAATCGGTCCAGCGAGCCCACGATGAGCCGCATTTAACTTGAACCGTATAAATAATACTGTTTTGACGAATGCCACTGACGCCAGGGACGTAAAAAAACATGCGTCAAAATAACAGTCTACGTCATTCATGAGTTTTTGTTAGTTTATTACTTCATTCAACCAGTGAATGCTTTTGTTTTCATAATTTTTAATTTAACACTCATTTAATATAATAGTTGATGACGTTGATGTAATATTATTATTCAAATAAACGAAGTGAAAATTTCCATTATATCTCGGTAAGGCCAGTAACTGTTACGAAACATATAAGGCAACGCTGCCAAATAGCATTACAATCTGCATCGTCTATGTTTAGAATATTCAATGAGTCTTCTATTTTAGGCTCATGTATTATGTATATATCTTATCTTAGTTACTAGATAAACTAATAAATATTATGTTTAGACTTATGTAGTTCTAATTTGTACTGCAACAACAAGGCAAGATAAATCTGAAATGATCACTTCGTTCGGGAACTGTTGAAATGTAAACACTTTTTGTGTGAGATATGGCTTTGAATATATTCAATTCCACCGGTGTCGCCTATCCTCATAAGCAGGGCCATCAATAAATCAGCCTAAATCCTACGTAATATTTATATCGCGTCGAAACTCCCATTCATTGAGCGGCGGCGATAAGCGCAGTTACATCATCGGCACGCGGGCGCCGTCATCCGGTATACAAGATATTACTACTGAGTAAAACTTTACGTATAGCTAAAGAAGTCATATGGTGGACATTACGAGAACCGCGTGACTGCGACCGGCGCCAACTCAAATAGTTTGGGTGATGCATCGGCGCGGGCGGGACCACGTCATCCATCACACAGTAGATCAGCGAGCTAAGAATAGAACAGAGCCTAGTGTTTCATTCCACGAATTCCGTTCGCTGTAAACAGTGCTCACGATGCCGACTCAATTTGAGGCGATGAGCTCAAGGGACGTTTTGGATGGATCTTTCAACAGTCAACTTGTCAATCAAATAACAATCGAAAAGATCCCAAAAAGTCACGAACACTAGATTATAAGAGAACCACAAACTGTTATAGCAGGCCTAAATATGCATTACGCTATTTTGTACAACATTGTTATCTTGTGGTACCAAATAACTTGCCAATTCCTAGTTAGTGGCACGCCCCCTGATCTTTGTTTGTAGTGCTACCAAATATGATTCGTTTGTGTGTCGAATCAGCAAAAGCATCAAGTTGAAACAGCAGATTTTCTTGGAATTAGTAACGTCTATAAAACAAACTTTATTGATAGTAAACTATGGCATGGCATTTATGTACAACAAGTTCCATGAAAACAGTCGCCTGAAATGATAAATATTTTGTAATAACATATGTTTCAAACGCTTCGTCGTTGTCGCAACATTTTTGCACCTTGCTCCACAATTCCACATACCTACTTACATACTCTCATATTGCTCATCTGTTTACGGCAACAGAGATGATTCATATTTAAGAAGGTTTTCATTGATGCTATCAATAAATAACAAATGGCGAAATACGGTTGATTCTAACAACTATTAGAGATAGTACATTTTTTCAATAAAACATATCGCAAAGAACCTAATCTAATTTTATCAGTTAATTCACTACTGAAAGCAGATTAATTAAACTTTATGGTAAAAGGAAATAACCATACTCAAATTGATCCTTAAAAAAAACGCAGACAAGTCATCACATTATACTACTTACACCGCAACCAAACTGAAATGAAAATATTGAACACAAAATAATGTCATCATCTGCCATTTCCGGGAAAACTCTACAATGCAGACGATGCAAAACAATCGCATTTTGGAGCGCGAAGCCAAGACGCTGTGTGTAAAATATGACTTCGTTTTTGGTGTTTACAATGTAATTGCGGTGTACTTTGTACCTATCTATACATATTTTTTTAGTGCCAAGAAAGTAGGACAATGACAATTTCTTTAGTTTATTTTTGTGTGGTCCAAATACAAATACGTGAGAATTCAACCATATTTCTTTTTTCGTTTACTGGGGATATGAGTTCCAAAAACTACCTTGGCCACAAATCTGTTAAATCTAAATAATTGTTTATTTTAATAAGGGAAGGTCCCGTTTGTTATGTATAGCTTTGGTGAATAAAGATCTTAAGGAAGCAAAATTAAATCCAGAGACGACCCAGTATCTAATAGACTAACCTGACGACGCATGATTGAGAGAACCGACTCCAAATGATGAGACTAAGGCTAGGGCGAAGAAGAAGAAGTATTAAGGGTATTAGTTATCTGGTAATATTAATTTATGTGCTTTACACATTATACAGTACACGCAGCTGCATCAATTTTACTCCATCAACGTTAAAACAAAATCACATGTCATTCAATAACACAAGACAATCAAGCTCGCATGGCATAAACATGCAATTAGAGCACATGCAACATGCATAACATAGTATATACAAAGAAGAGCAATAAGGTCGGCCGCCGTCATGCCGCCACGCAGTAGTAAACAGTAAACATAAACACACGAGTAGGCCAACCACGGTCGCAACTCTCAGAATATTCCGATGGACTCTGTACGGTGTACACATTGCGCCGGAAATGCTCGACCACTTATGCATCACTATCTGGCCGGTCGCTCGCCAACATACATACTTAACGTTCCTACCTTATGTAAACATAACAGAAAGGGCATTATATCGATGGATGGAGATCGTTTTTTTATGTAAAGGGAAAGATAATCATCAAAGCTTTCCATTAAAAAACAAACATTGATTACTATTTATATCACTTGCATCATAATATTGACATTATTTTAGACGTTTCTAGTCTCAAATAGGGGACATGACCTACATTATTGTGTATAATGTTCGGTAAACAAAAACTATTTTCTATATACGTAGTTCCAAATACGTACAAAATAGCTCTACCACGAATTAGCCTCTAGCACAGATTACCATGTGCCTCTAGTTTATTTCAGTCAAACTTTTCCAGTTACCAGATGTTTTATTTTGTTTTAACATACATTATACATCACAATCGTCACATTTTATGTAGAGCAAACAATTTTCAGGATGGAGGCAAAGATCTCAAAGATGTTGGCAACTACAATTGATATAGGTGTTAAAAATAGGTTTTTAATTATTTTCAAACTTTTTGCGTCGTGACCTTAATAAAACTTAGAATGGTTTGTAGAATAGATTTTTTTTTGTGAGTGATGTTAGTGTCAGTAACCGGCGACGGTCACTCACCGCAAAATATGCGGGTGCGTCGGCTATGTGCCCAAACACAAACTGCGCATTTAAACTTATATTCACTGTTTGTGTGTAAACACAAAGAAGATCACCAAAATTAAACAGAAGAGATTTCCACGACTCTCCCACGTATCCGATCTGAAAATACACATTACAATTTCCCAGAAGAAACACAAAAGGCTACAAGATAAATTCATACGAGACTCGTGTTTTATAGTACACCTTGTCTTGATTAGGTTTGATCAAGTCTTACAAATGTATTAGACAACATAATTGTTGCTTTGTAACATTCCCTAAATAACAACCGATAAGAAAATAGGAGGACAATCTTATATAGCAAACACTTTCAAAGTAAACAAACAGTGTGGTTTAAACACTATAGCTTACGAGCAATATGTTTGCTTGCCTGTTGCCAGTATGTGGCTCACACAAGAAAGCTATTTAGCGAAGTTGGTAGAGAGAGTGCGATGCGTGCGCGCAGACTCCAAATCATTTTCACCGGTTCGTTAACTGGAGAGATTAACGGGGCGTCAGGCAGGAGGTAGTGGACCGAGGCCAGCCTAGTTCGCATCGCAAATCGAATACTGCTTTCATCTAATTACTTACAAACATGTTCGTTTTAAAATCACGCTCGCTATTTCTAGCATTTTTTATCAGATCACGACATGTGACTGTGATGTCTGCGTCCTCTTCATATCATGATGCATTACAATATTTTGATACGACATTCGTACAACTTCAAATTATGTAGATACAAAGTTTATTTATCATACATAGAAACCGTAAAAGTATTAAATATTTCATTACTCATTGCAGCCTACTTCACGATGCTCCTTCAGCTGTCTTTTCAGGATAACAAGTATGGTAATTACAAAATATCTCGGTAATGGTACATTGCAAATGGCTCAATACCAAATCCGTTAAGTCATTGCGCCGTGATATAAAGTAATGTCTACATTTTTACCGTTAGCTACAGGATTCGAGAACAGTTAGTAACTATTGGTATGTGACGGTGGCGGTCTCATGTTTACTAATTAAACATATAACAATTAGCTAGCATCTTGCTTTCGATTTCGTATGCGTTGTTATATTTGGCGATATGAAAGAGATTAAATTAGGTAAACTTTTTAGAGAGCAGAAGTGGCACCATGGCGCCAACCAATATACAAGCGTTAGTTTACGTACCTACGTATTCTTGGCAAAAAATGTTGTAATAGCGTTTTCGCAAACAATGTAAAGAATCCGCCTGATGTCTGAAATCTGAATGTAATAAATAATGAAATCGTGAAAATTGTTGCCATATTTTACAAGTTATTGACAGTAAGTTACACATGTGTACAACTTTTTATACCTAAAATACAATAAACCACACTCAAGAGGAAATTATCACCTCACTAATAAATAGTGTGGTCGATTTATTTTCCGTTAGAAAACTTAATGTGTGTAAATCATAATATGTACGGTAATTCCCCGTCAACATTTGTTTTCATTTATACCTAATGTGTGAGGGGTTTTCCTCAATGAGATCTTAGTGAAAAGTGGTATAATTTAATATACAAATAAAGTAGTTGAAATTTTTAAACCCTACTAAACTAACGTTACTCTGTATATTCCATAATTAAATTGATTTAATTTTAAGGGTCCGTGGCTGTCTGCCATGTTATATCTGTCAAATATATGGCAAATCTCAATTAATCCTAGAAAAAATAGTTTATTTATACAACATTTTTAACTTCTAATTAGCCATAGTTTTTAAAACGCAATAGCAATGTTTAAATAAACCTTTTAAAAGCGACTTCAAAAATTTGAACTGAAAAGTAAGAAATAATTTAATATTTCGTCGTAGAATTTGAAAACGGTTGGTGCCAAATTAGAAACAACTTATTTTTTAGACAAGTAGACAATTAATTAGGAACCTACTATCATCAGTACAAACATAAATAAAATTGAACAGATCTTTATTTTCTTAGATGTTTACTTAATTTTGTATCCTAGTTTGGCACCAACCGTCTTCAAATTCTACGACGTAATATTAAATTATTTCTTACTTTTCAGTGCAAATTTTTGAAGTCGGTACACTTTTTAAGGGTTTATTTTTCTGTTTTAAGTGATTTTGCTGCCCTGAGAGACAAATAATAACGCAACTAAAAATATTGATGGAAAGTTAAAAAAATACCGCTGTGGATGGGATTTGAACATCCTGTGCTGCACCTTAAATACGTTTCACTTCACAGCTAGACCACCGTCGTCGATACGAAAATTTACAACTTCGTGTCAATAGCAACCGTCGCTAAAGCTTTTCTTTGATATAATATTCAGCTGTAAACAAGAGGCAAATTACTAAATTTATGAAAAACTACTGAATAGATTTTCGTCATTTGTTTGTGAGATAATGTTGAAAAATTATCACATCATTAAAAAAATAAGTCGTCAAAATCGGTACATATTTCATCAAGATATTAAGAAAATTTACTTTTAAACTCAGTTTTTCAAAATTTTCTGAAAAACTAATGAACCAATTTTTATGAGATAAAAATGGGACCAATCCGGAAGAATTATCTGTCGATTAAAAAATAAATCATCAAAATCGGTTCTCAACTGGTGGAGTAATAGATGTACATACATACATAAAAAAAAATATAATATATAAGTACGGTCTGAATTGAGAACTTTCTCCTTCTTTTTTTTGGAAGTCGGTTAAAAACTACGTCTATTTAAAACCCTAAATAATAAAAATATGGCATAATCCCATTTAAAATAATAACTATCAGCAATTTGAGTTAAAAAAGTAAGATGGCCAAGGACCCTTAACCACGACAAACACAGGTACCTTTACGGGAAGATCTTCAAGCAATCTATACTATACCTATTTATAAATCTAACATTCCCGTTGATTTAATCAGAAGATTTAAAAAGTATCATAATATTTATAGCATTGTAAGAAAGTGTGTAGGTAAAAAGTTGATGATAACACAGGATGCTTATATAAAAGACAGCTAAGACCTTGCATAATATAAATATTATTATAATCTAATTATACATATAGGTATTGTATGTACCTAGAAACCTTACGGTAAGGCGAGACAGCGTAAATGTAGTCTGAAAATCGCAGATAATGTAGGAAAATTGAGTAAGATTGTGTAATGAGAATAGCTAGAGTGTTATTGTTGTTATTGCTAGTTGCGAATTGGCACCAGATATTGAGAAGGCGAGGTTAGCAACACGACCGCGAATGAACACCGTAATTAGCGGCGACCGTAGCGGTGCGTGCGAGACAAACGCCGACATTCGAGGCGGTAAGCCAACACCGCACTCGTCTGGCGCCTGAAAGACGTCATGTAATAACAAATATTGACAACAGCCGCCGCGCCATTGTAAACGGGCCGATTGTTACACTTTACAAAGCGAAAATTTTACGCATAACACGGGGCCGGTACCAATTTTACGTCATACGCCGCAAGTTGTTGTTGTGTTTTCAAAAGTCGGACAGAGGCCTCATACGAACTTTATATTCGATTCAGATTCATATTTCATATGGTTTTAATACATAATGTAGTCAAGAGTAACAATTTAAATCCGCTAATCCATTATTATAAGTTCTTTTCATAGTAGGAATTAGCTACACATATATTTTTTATTTAAATTGTAACTTAAGTTTGCAACTTTTAAAACATAAATTGAAAAAAAACTAGCTCCCAAGTCCCCATGGTACAAAGTGGAACTTGGAAGAACTAAATCTTCAATCAACGCTAACGAATTTCAAGCTCTGTGTCGTGAACTCGTGAGGTATTTTGAGTTGGGATGGTCTTTTAATCTAATTTGTTTTATATTAATTTCATAAATAAAATAAAATGAATATACATAATGCAGTTTTAATTCCATCACTTATGGAAGCGAGACTTGTGTATGGAATAAGAAGCATGAAAGTAAGGCAATTGCAGTGGAAATACTGTCTTTACGTAGAATGTGTGATATAAAACGTATTGACCGCATCAGGAACGATGTCATTAGAAAAGAAAGCGGAGTGAAAGATGATGTTGTGACTAAAATGAAGAAAAGTAGTTCCTGCTAAAAGGAAAGGTGTGTACTTTTATTGAATATTTAAAAAAAATATTGATTGAAGGAAATATAAGTACACACAATCGCCGAGCATGTATGAAAGATGTAATAAATACAAAAGAAGCTAAAGTGGTACAAAAAGACCGATGTCAAGACCGTAGCAAATGGCATTCGATTGTCTCTGCCTACCCCTCTTGGGATAAGAGGCGTGATTATAGATAGATAGATAACTTCAAAGTTCATCTTATATAAAGACTGCCACATAACGTCGGAAAACAATACCCGAAGTTTCCATTAAAATTAACAATTTTCGAGTATTTATTTAATTAATTAATTGCACAATCAATTATTGACAAAACGAAAACAACAATATAACCATGAGGTTGATGTTGAAGACAATAAGTACTGTCCAGCCAACGCTAAAATAAATAAAACCCTACAAAAAAGTTCTGACGTACTTATTGGTCGGCGGGATCATCTTAGCTACCGATTAATCGGCATATTTATACTTGGCGGCATCATCAAAACCCTGACGGAGCCATCATGAAAAAAAAAATAGAATAGAAAAGGATAGGTACATTAACAATATCCGAAAGCTGCAACAGAATGACATAATCAGTAAATGATTGTCTAAAGCGCTTATTTATAAATACTTAGGGCCGTTTAGTAATTTTCCACAGACAAAGGTCCGCTGAAAATCGCAAAGAAGTTCAACGACCCCGACCTTGACGGCGTCGACGCACGATGTCGTTTCAAATAATAAATACTACGTTATATAATTTTATTTTTAATATTGGTTAATGAAACCCATTCGCCTCGAGAGTGATTTTAGCTTATCTTATCGTTTCTAATTACTTGACTCATATTAATAAACATAGGTTTATTATCAAACAATATTAGAATTCTGTATATAAAATGTTTGGGATTGGGGAAAATAAAATTAAAAAAAAAACCCTTTACGTCATGTAATTAAGAACTACGTACAGAATTAGGTAAAAATAGTGATTATGGTTTATATATAAACCGACGGACGTAATCTCAATCTGTTAATCATACACGTCACTGTCAACACGTAGGTGTATTTTTAAACTAAATATATCGATGGTGAAGATAAAACTACGTAGTTAACTATTTATTACGAATTCGCAACCAAGCCTATTATGGCTTGATCATTCACCTCCATTCATACAAGATTCGTACAAACTAAAGTAGAGCACCAACACCAATGGTAATTGGTAACATTGTCCACAATTATTAAGCTGAACAGGTGGCAAGTGTAGTGGGGCGTCCCTTCCGTAGAAAGGAAAGTAGATTTTAAAACACTTTATTCTTAAAATACTATATTCTTAAAATTCTTAGCTTTTAGCTCAAATGACGTCCAACGTTCATACGACTGTGCTATCGACTCTCATAGACAAACAAACACAACAAACAAACAAACTCATTAGCTTTATTATTAGTAATATAGAAGATAAGAATAACTTGTTCCATCTGCTACCTTTGATAAATTTTCCTCAACGCAGACGACAAATAGCGCATACTCAGAAATTGTTTCTAGTTATATACGAGGGTGAATCAAAATGTATGGAATCAATATTAAAAAATACAAAAAATTAAACAAAAAATTTTTTCCACATAATCTCCCACTAATGCAATACATTTACAATAACGCGTTTCCAACTTTCTTATTCCTTGCGAAAAAAAATCGGCAGCGATAACCGCGTCATCATCGTGAAATTTAGTTCCACAAATGTCCTCCTTTAATTTTGGGAATAAGTGAAAATCACTTGGGACTAAGTCCGGAAAATATGGTGGGTGGTCAAGGAGATTGAAGCCAGCACAGCGAATTGAGTTGAGCGCAACTTCCCATCGATGAGCAGGAGCCTTATCGTGAAGAAACAACACGCCCAACGACAATTTTCCACGACGTTTTTCTTTAATCGCTTCACGCACTTTCGGAATTAAGTTTGCATAATAGGGTTCAGTAAACATGGCCTTTTGACATGACGTAATCAATAAAAAGGATTCCTTCACTATCCCAGAACACTGAGGCCATAACTTTGCCAGCGGTAGGAGCAACTCGAAATTTTCTTAATGGATGGAGAGAATGGTCGTTTCTCTCTTAGTTTCAGGATTGAAATGGTGGGGACGTTTCATCTATGGTGACATGGCGATATCAAAAATTATCCGAATCTCGCTGGAACATTTCGAGATTACGCTTAGAAATTTCTAAACGTCGCTTTTTGTTTTCGTCCGTTAACATTCGTGGCACCCATCTTGCCGACACTTTTCTGAACCCCAGTGAATCAATTAAAATGGATTGAATGCTACCAAATGATATCTTTAGGATCTCAGCTAAATGTTTTATACTTATTTCTTTTGTCTTCCAAAACCAGATTCTCAACCTTTTTGACATTTTCTGCCGTAACGGAGATTGAAGGCCGTCCAGAACGCGAGTCATCTTTACAGCTTGATCTACCTCTTTTAAATTCAGCCACCCAGAACGCAACCGTAGAATCCCTATTATTTCGGACATTCAGCAGACCAGACAGCAGCATCCTCTAATGTCTGCTGAATGTCCGAAAAAAATTCGTAGACATTTTTTTCAGGCAGAGATACTTTATCACCGCGCGTAACTCACTTTTATCCATAATTTTTCGTTATTAGCAACTCGTTGCACAAAACAATTTATTACGTCCGAACGAACTGACGAAAACAAGTGACAGTTTCCATAAATATTGTGTGATTGACACTCTTTAATCCGAATATCGAACTACCCCCAAAATATATGCACTTCTAAGAACTTTTTGATTGACACTGGTATGTTTATCAAGAACTTTTGAATATAAATAAAAAAATTATACACGTTAATGATGCGTCTAGCATTAATAACAAAGATATACTTTGTAAGACGGTCTAACTGGCAATTATGTGTGTCATAAAACTTGACATAAATTTTCTTATTTAATCGAACTTAGACACAAATGTTCAATATAACCTTATAAAATAATGTAAGGATCAATATATTTTTGGATCAATATATTTTTATTAACCTACTTCTAGTTTAGCTAAGTAATTACGAATTGGTCATCAAGTAGTTTTGACTAAAAAAACAATATGGAAAAATTGTATGTACCTATTAAAAATGTTGTTTAGAGACGACGTGATTTTTGCACAGTGATAGTTGAAGGGCCTGAGAGTGACATAGGCTAGGTATTTTTTATCTCGAAAATCCTTCGGGATAAATTCTTATGACACATTTCAAAAATTTCCACGGGCGAAGCCTGGGCGCGGCAAGTAGGTTAAAAATAGGTATGTAACATGTGTGTGGTTTGGTGCATCATCCATACTCTCTGATTAGGTACCTCTATGAAAAACAGGAATGTAAGGTAAGTAGGTATGTATTTATGTCGCAGCCGGATTACATAACGCCTAGGAATATTACAAAACCGCGCTGAAAAGTCATGAAAAGATTTTTAGTCGCATCGCTATGGTAGAAATAGATGTTTTTCTTTATAAAAAAACAATGAATTATAAAAGTAAACT
Source organism: Nemapogon koenigi (assembly GCA_963924495.1). Classification (NCBI taxonomy): domain Eukaryota; kingdom Metazoa; phylum Arthropoda; class Insecta; order Lepidoptera; family Tineidae; genus Nemapogon; species Nemapogon koenigi. The sequence goes on along the minus strand of OZ004640.1, from coordinate 6,495,464 downwards.
AATTCAATAGATTTAATTTATTCATTGCATACACAAATGAATGACATTTAGACCCATTTAATAGTTAAAAACTGCATTTGAAATTTAAACGAGGACGAGGTCACGAGGTGATACAACATTGTGTTTGTTATGAATGAATGGCGCAAGTCGAGTGTGCGATCGGATAGAATCCTAAATAGGTTCCCACGTGAGTACTGCGAGTAGCGGGCGTAGCTTATACGGGACCGGAAACGAAGGACTACCTGACAACACTTGCAATCCTCAACTTCCGCAACTTTATCAGTTATGAATGAAACGTTTATATTTGACAAGCTGTCACTGAAGGAAATTACAAACATCATTTTAATGAAATTGATATCCCTGAGAAACGTATACCTAACTGTATTTGCTGTGAGATATTTTTTATTGTTCGCACATTTTGAAACAGATTATTTCTTAGACGGAAAGCTTTTGATTACATACCGTCTTATGTATCTATCTACCATTAGGTAGGTATAGCGGCTTTTTAGATTTGGATGATCAGTTTTTCGCACCTTTGAACATGTCCAAATTTTCACGCCTCATCTTTCTTTTATGAAGCTATTAAAAATGTATGCTTCTTCTACCTAGACATTCCACACCCAATTTTCATGCGCTTCTGATTTAATTTGCTAACCCACTCCATCTTTGGTTTTATTTCGTTCAAACTCGGCCGTTACTTCTTATAATTTCGAATTAACGAATAAAATATAATTCAGTAATACATATATTTATTTAGTATGTACCTTGTTAGACAATATGTTCTTATTCATTCATTGTTGATCATGACAGTGATATAATATTTTAGTAAATATTACTACTATTAACCCGATGTCTACATCAAACTCAATTAGAGACTATTGTGTTCCACGCCTATCGATTAAAATAATTATAATAAATCCAGCAGAGGTGTGACATTAAGCATGTGTGGAGTAACGCGAAGGTTGCAGAAACAATGAGAGGTCGTGGCAGGTAGTAGGTAGCTATGATGTACTATTCTTGTCTTGTACAGTTAGTCCGCAATAGTGTGGAACTAACTAACCACGGGGGCTGGGGAGTCAACAACATCGTTCATATAAACAGAAGGCTAATAAGAAACGGCTTGGTGAGCACACGTAATGAGCTACTCGCAAACAATGTCCAAGATGTGGAACATTGGAAAATTATGGACGTGAAAAAAGTTTCAACTATCACTTGCATCAACCATTATAATATATATGAAAATTAGCGGATTCATTAAAAGATAAATAAATTACTTTTTGTCTTAACGAAAAAAGATACCTGTGTAGTGTGTACCCAATAAGATTGCTGAAACTTTAATCAAAATTCATTCAGCAGTTGTAAAATAACGTGTAAATAGGTATTAATTAAATTTAAAGTCACTGACAGGCTTAACTTTTACTTATTTGTAAGTAATTTTGTATACAATGTATAAAATACCTACTTGTTCAAGTGCAAGTAACTTGTCAATTGATAGGTAGAGGACATTCTGGGTACACGTGCGTGTATCGTTTTTGCTGTTAGTAACAACATCATTTACGCATGAATATTGAATTTAATACAATAAAAGATTATTTAACCATACAGAACAGCTTTTGAAAACATTTGAAACAAGTGTTTAAAAGTCTATACTTACACGAGTAGATACACCACATTTACTCGTAAATATGTTATTAGGTATTCTTTATTAAAAAAATGTACAAAACAATTTTTTTCCCCTAGATACGGCTTTATTTTGAAAAGAGTACTTAACCACTTTCCATTTATGGATTTAGTGGGAGTACACATAATGTATTTACATACTAGCTGTTGCCCACGACTTCGTACGCGTGGTACTCGGAATACAATTCACCCCCTTGGGTAGGTATCGTGATTTTAAATAGCATATAAGTCCTATAACCTTCCCCGAGAATTGGGCTTTATAACGCAAAAATAATTTTTCAAATCGGTCCAGTAGTTTTTGGGTCTATAGAATATGAACAAACAAACAAACAAATATTGATTTTTATCCCGGCGAAAATCAAAAAGTCGTTCAATGAAAAAATAACTTTCTTCATAAAATTTTTATTCGTGATTTTTTTTTCGATGTTTTAATAGTTATGCTTCTATTCGGGGCGGAGACAAATCCAACAAATCAAAAATCTTGAATATCGGTCTAGCCGTTCTTGAGTTATAAATGGTGTAATGTAACTAACCTGACTTTGTTTTGTATATTTACAAACTCTTTTGCCAGAATTATTTAAATATGTACTTAATTCATTTTAATATTTAAAAAAACTTTATTTTAAAAATTTAATTTGTGCATATGCCATAGAATTAAAAACATGTTATATTTGTAGAGTCAATCAACAATTGAATGTAGAGTCACAAAACAATTACGAAATTAAATTAATTAAAATGTTAAACACAAACTCATGCATAATAAACACAAGCTGCATTATTTTCATAACATATTAGGAACTAGTTGCGAAACAGAAGTTAAACAAAGAGTTAAAACACTTGTTCATTTTATAATACAGATGCATATTTAAGTTTTGTTCCTTTGTTTGTGTTTACGACATTCAGTCAAAAGCTACTAACCCAATTGAGATGGACCTTTTACAATGTGATAGCTATAGAAAATAGTCAATGAAAAAATCGCTATCGTGCTGCCTAAGTGAATAGAGGATATAGGGGACTAAAACTATGTACCTACAATACCTCAAAATGAAACTAAGTAAATACAATATACATACGAGTAGTAGTAATATCTACAGTTGTATTTCATCTACCTAGAAACGTTGTGCGCACTTCGCTGCAACATCAATAAGTTTTTCAGTGGCGACATGACCTTGTTTTCTTGTTTGTTGGTGAATTACGTCACAGTTTACAACTTAGGCAACTGCGAAAAGGTAAAAACTACAAAACATTACAAAATATGTCGCAACCTCTATCCAATGTCACGCTCTATAATTTAGGGAAACCAACAAAATTTCAACTAAGCACATAAAAATTATGTAATTATCTAGAATTATCTAAAATACAATACAGGATCCATCTCGTTATATCTAGCTAGATACATGTCAAGGCAAGAGTTGTAGAGAACACGACAATGAGTTCATAGAACGTCATCACGATGATGTAGCCGTTCGGAGAATTAATGAATGGAGTTTGTAAACAAGTACTTGTCGACAATGGCTGCACGAAGACCAGACGTCGAGTATTTCCACGGGCGGCGAGGTCGGACCGTTGTTCCGTCCTTTAATGTGAATCAAAACATCGCGTGACTGAGTTATACCTACTCTGTACTACTGCAGGTAAACTGTCATTGCCCAATGATAACTATGTACACAAATGGATTTCGCGGTACAAAGCCCGGCCATGTGACTCGACAACTCGTGTTCCGGGTCGTAATGGCACGGATGTTTTGTTTGTAGTTTTTTTGGAACAATTCACATAGACGGAGGAATATTAGGTTCAATTTATGTCGTTAGACTTATATTTATCTGAATAGTAGAATCGTAACAATGTCGTCGGGTTCGATTCCTACATCCGACCATCTACCTACCAATTGGTTTTTTATAATGAAAAATATATGTACATTATCCGACAAACCGTACAAAGAGGCTCTTCCATCTAATATACCTCAACTAACAGCGTATGTAGGGTGTTGGAGGGGTAGGTGAAAATAATTGCATTGTTTGTGCTACTTGATGAGCCTATTTATCTCTGTATGTGTTATTGTTAGTTTGTTTAGAATTTAGATTAGGTATATGTTAGGTATATTATGTCGTTGAATTTTTCTAAAACTCTTGGTGGGAATAATGCCCTACACTTCCTCACTTATTTTTTTATTTTATTTTTTAGTATTCTTATCTTGTGTATGTCTTTTTTATTATTATTATCTTGTGTACATAACGTTTTACCTAAACCTTTTGTAAATTCTCCTTGTAAATAAATAAATAAATAAACAGAGCTGGCCACTCGTTAGGTATAGCCTCAAAAAATCATTGTCTAAATGAGGAAGACTTTGTCTTCCACTGGGTACACTGGGGCCGGCAACTGTTCCGGGAGCTGTAAGGCAACCCGTAAAGAATAAAAAAAACAATGCCTTGAATAAAAATATTAATGCCAAATATGTAATGGTCCTCCCAGTTCACGATGAGCCACCACATTACATTAATGACATCATGCTGCCCACAGCAATGGGCAATCGTGTAGAGAGCGCAATTACCTAGGATCAGGATAACGTATGACAGTCAAGCATTGCTGACATTGATTTTTTGTGCATACATCAGATGAACCGTACGATACTGAAAGATGGGCCAACGTGTGAGCAGCATTCAACTAGCCTATATAGCATTTCAGTGAACACAGTTCTGATGTCTAATATTTTAATTTATTAGCATATTTTAGTATACCAGTACAATGGTGTATAAAGTACAAGGTGTTTGTATCAGAGGTCGGGCCTGTCGCGGTGTCGGTCGATGCCTTTGGGAATTGAAATTTTAATTCAATTTACACCGTTGTTCGTTCGAGAAAAGTGTAAAAACAAAATGTAAATGTCACCCGGTTGACACTGAATGATAATGCTATTTATGGAAATAGAAACGAGTTCATTCACTACTTATTTATTTACTTTTAAATAAGTCGGCGTTAACTACACATAAACGACCGACTTTAATCGGTAAGTCGGTTCGGTGATCGACTTAATTTTGGAAGTAAAGGAGATGTTTCAAAATGATGTGGGCCTTAGAGTATGACCTTATACCAAAGCACATAACTTAGAAAATATTATTATAATCATAAACAGTTTGATGTATTTTTCATAATTTTAGCTACAAAGAGAACAACAAACTAATTTTGTACCAAAAAATACGTAATGTCGTAACCAGACAGCTTTCAAATCATTATTTTCTGGATTTTCTAGATATGGTACAATGAAACTTATCGTTGTATTTTCACCGACTTCTGTAAGACGTTCGATTAAAGTCGGTCGTCTGCGTTGATCCTAAAGGGAAGCTGATTATTTATTGTACACCAACGTTGACACAAAGGCAATGCTTATAGAGAAGTAGAAATCATGACCAGTTGCGAAACTGTTGTTGTTGTTGACAAGCTCACTTTCTGAATCATTGTAAATGAAATTCGCTACACACGATGCGGTGTTTACCGTCATCTAATCTAGTGAAAGTAGAATGTAGACTATTTGGTATTTCAAAGTGCGAAACAATTTATTTTACTTAATATAATAGTTAAGTTAGCTATACTTGTTAATGATTTAGCAATAGTCGGGTGTTACACGCTCAGTCTGACGTCAGTCTGGTCCATCAGTCTGGTTATACTGATGTCAGACTGATCGTCTAACCCACAGACTGATGGACTGAAGCCCCATACTGAAGGATTTTTAAATATTTTAATAATTTTCGTCAGTCTGGTAATACTGATTCCAGACTGACAGTGTAAACATTTCTTCAGTCTACCAGCTTCAGTCAGCGCTCGGACAGCGATGGATTCGCACGTCTTGTTTTATCAAGTACGGCTTCACCATTTCCAATAGATGGTCAAAACAGGCATCTTTTATCCGGTACTAATGTTCGTAGTCATCTTCTGCCCCACGATCTCTTATTTCATTTAATAAGTTCAAGTGAGTATAATAGTCTCTTCTCAGTAGCCACGATTTAACCATCGTTTCCGTTTTAAACACTTTTGCAGTTAGAGCAGAGCAATACAAGCTTTTTTCGATCATCCATTTTTTTTTGCGTATTATCTTATTAAAGGAGACTGCTGGATATCTGACTGAGCGTGTAACATCGTGCTTCAGTCCATCAGTTTCCTATCAGTCATCGACTGCCAGACTGATGGACCAGACTGACGCCAGACTGAGCGTGTAACACCCGACATAGAGTTCCACAGTTCTACTTCGCACGGATTAATTAAAAGACAAAATACCTATCTAAATGATTTTTTTATCCTTGAATCCTTGATATTGAATTCCTTGACGCCCTGGATTGAATCCCTGAATTTCATCAAAACTCCTTTCAGAAATAGAACAAACATCCAGACAGACAAGAATTCTCAAAACAGTTGGGTACACATATAAGTATTTTATTTATTTGTGCAGATAATCATGGAATTTGAGCATAATGATAAAATAAATTTATTGCAATCGACAGTTGTAGAATGTGGAGCATCTATTACCCGTGAAAGTATGTAGGTACCTAGTTTAAAATATTTTTGTTAAGGGGACGCATCACAGCGCAACGAACTCAGATTTACGCGCGGCTTGTTTTGTCCATATCTCTTTAGAAACGATGGACTACCATTAAAATCGATCAGGTAACCAAGGATAAGGTAAGATAGACCAATATTCACGTACCAGAAACATGATAAAGTACGACTTCTCAACAAAGGATTTCGGCTTTTCTATGTTTTACAAAAAAAGTTTAGTTAGTGTATAATTATCTATATTTTAATGTCGAGAAAATTGTAAATTTTAAGGGAATATTAAGGGAACTTGGCTGAAATACGCGTAAAATTGAGGATTTTCAAGGCTTCATAAAACTTAAGGTGTAACTGATTTTGGTTATATTCTTTCCATGAAAAACTTTAAAATATACTTAACTTTGAAAAACAATTTTATGTTTGAGCCTAGCACATACAGTTATCGCGTAGAACTGGAAAAACGAAACATCTTTATAATCATGAGGAGTTTCCTTAAAATTAAAAAGGGGGCGAATTAACAATTAAAATAAAAACAATGTCTGATAATATGTATAATCTAAATCATTGCGATATATAGTCTGACTCGCACGAGTTTCTATATTTTTCTATCTATCATAACGCCTTTTTTATAGAAAGCCGTTTGTTATAAGTCATACAGATATTGATTGAATACTTAGAATAATCAAGCCAGTTATAATCAATGCACACGAGAGCATCATTGGAGGTCATTATAATATAATTCCACAATACGGATTTAATTCCACAGTACTCACAGACTACCTCTATCAAAGTTGTATTAAAGAGGTCATGGCCCGTCTAGACGCTGTAGGTGGCCTGACGTCTAGCTAGAGGTACATGCCCGTATTTACGCTACGCTCCCTTGAAAGCTTTTTCACGGGGCGAGTACTCTCAACTTAATTCATTTTCTTACTTAGAAACGTTCTATAATACCAGTCACGATCGTACTGGTATAATGAAAAAGTTATATATAATGTTATATTTACAAGTAGTACTGACTGATTTATTTATATTTCCACTGGTGCACACATTTCAAATTGGAATATTTATGTACCCCGCGCCGTGGGCCGATCAAATAAAAGCTAGATTTAATAGGTACTTATGTATATTATAAAGAGAAATTTCTTTCACTAAGACTCGATTTAAAAATGTCACGGGCGACGCCAGAGGCTGAGAGTTAGTTGTACAATATTCCTCATTATTATAGTTACAAATTACAAATACGTGCATCAAAGTCAACACAAAACTTGCACTTCTGTTTTCTGTTTGTTGTTTTCCTGTAAAAATCTCACAACAGCAACAGGAAAACACCAAAGGAATTTCCCGAATTCCCAAACAGTGGACCCGGAAAACTATCAATAAATGTATTTCCTGTCTATTGTATAATTGAGTATCCAGAATTTCAGATGCAACTAAAACGAGGAAAATATCTATATTACTCCTGAAATAATACTGAAAGAGTTAATCAGATCTAAACATATATTTTCTAATAATTAAGACTAATAAAAGTTAGAACCCTATAAAACGAACAACAAGCAAGTTATTTTTTAATGATAATGAAAGATAATAAATTTATTATTTACCTATAAATATGTGCTCAAAGAAAACAAATTAAAATTGATCCCTAACCGCAAGGGGTTATTTTTAATGTTTATGAAAATATATTTACATTCAACAAGGTAGTCATTAAAGATATATAAATAGAATTCTGTTGAAATTACTCAGAACACTATCCGGTGAAGAGGGAATTCCGCGCTGCATCTGCGATGTAAACAGAGTGATTCAGTTCTGACTCGATATATTGAGGAAATGTGAACGAACGTTTTATTTTAAAAATGTCGAAATTTTTGGCATTTCTAACGAAAATGAAGCAATGTTATTTAAAGGTTAAAGTTCATTCCCCTTTGCATGTTTAGAAACTAAACGAAGATTTATGTCATAATAAGGATCTTTAATTAATTTAAATAATCCAGTCTTGATAAAATTCATTATTCATAATTTCCTAAGAAAATTTTTATATTAGATATCTTTTGCTGCGAATATAAAAGCTAAGGTCAAAGGTTTTCGATTAGTCATTTTTGCTTACAGGAAAATATTATGAAAAACTCTTTGTTCAAACTATATTCATTCAATATAGAACACCTATTATCTTCTAAACTCAAATGATGAATGAAACATGTATTTTATCTCATTGAATAAAATTAAACAAATGTATTTCAATATTTTTTTTCATTGAACTAGGTATATCATTCAAATTATTCGCCCGGGTATTTTACAACAATTGGTACATACAATGAAAATTGCACTGAACATTTCGTCTTAAAAGCAACCACAGTGAATTTTACATGTTTTTACTGTGTGATTTAATTGTAAACACTCATTTAACAACTACTTATCTATGAAAATCATAGAGTCCTAAGATTAAGGAGGATATATAGACGGGCTCTCCCTTTCTCTAATTTTCTGCTCATTTGACAAATGAGGCTAGGTATCATTTTGTGTCGCGACTCGCGAGATAAAGCTCTAGTCTAGAAAAATAGTTAATGTGTGGTTTTTAAAGACGTCTAATTTGCGGGAACTTTATATTTCCCATCAATATTTATAATTATTATGTTTGTATTTTAGCATAATCTCCATATTAATTAAAAGCCATTGCGACAATAAAACGACAGAAAAATACAGTGGTACGAGGGGGTTGTACTAGGCGTCTGGTCTACTCCTATTAAGTAATAAATAGGTAGGTACTGTGATACGGAAATTTAAACCTCCCTCGAGAAAATCATAACAGTGAGAATTGCATCCAAATCTGACAGTCATACAGACAGACAGACAGGGCTTATCTTTGATACTATTCAGATAAGTACCTACATCTTGCGTTTCGTCACAGTTTCTTACGTGAAATTAACAGTATTTCAGATTAAAGTAATTCTATGAGTGTTTCTCGGTAAAGTTAACTATTGCGTTACGGTTTCCGCTAAATATACGCCCCAGAAAATACATTTAGATACGCGAATTCTATGAATGTACGCATACTGATAAGGACAGGTAGGTACTCCACAAGTGTGTACGTAGTGTTATTTAAATTGTAAGATAAGGGCACACCCTATAGTAAAAGCGACGGTTCAATGGAATCGAGGCTTGTTTACAAACGTAAACGAGGGCACTGTTCGCGCCTCTTCTTGCAAAACATTTCAAGTGAGTAAGTGCAGCGCGCCAAAACAACTTACGTCATTTGTAAGCGCCTCACTTCACTACTACTACTTACATGCTTATATAGCATTATGTATGTCAACTTGAGGAAAGTTTTAATCTTATTCTAAACATTCCGCTTGTAATGCGAATGTAAACAACGCACAGGTAGCCATAAACAGTAAACACACGCATGTAGTAAAATCTGACCCTTTTTCGTAAATAGGCGTTTAAATAAGTCGAATTCATGATTGGAAAGGAAATAGGAGAAACATTTATAAGGTTTGTGGAAAACGAAAATAACTTTATAGGTTTGAAATGTCCTAATGATAATAAAAAATAACGGGTCTATAGGTCCTATATCCAAAATTTGTATTTTGTATTTCAAATTTATCTGTAAATAATCCTTCACCTGTGTCACTGTAATTTATCGTATAGTTACTTATTCAATATATCTAAGTGAAATAGCTATTATTTTTTCAATGGGTTTTATTTAATAGGAAATATGGGTGGTTAAACTCTTAATTTTTTTAAAGCGCTGTTATACCATATATTACCCTTCAATTATATATACATCACGTTTTTTTGTTGCTTATTGAAAATTCAAAATAATCATTATTTTATTATTTTTACCAATTAAAAAATAATAAAATATTTTTTATTTAGAATTTTCAATAAACTACAAAAAACGTGATGTGCTAAATTACAGTGACACAGGTGGATTATTTGCAGAGAAATTGGGAATAGTCTATCCCAGGAAAATTATGGATGGAGCCTTAGGTTGCAGATTTCACTGCAGCTATAGTAAAACATGCCAAGATAAAAATGATACACACACGCAGTACAGATTCTTAGTCTGTCTATGTGCTTATTTATAGAAAAATAGCAGTTGGCCGCGACTTCGTACGCGTTGTATTAGGTATACAAAGTTTACACCCCATTTCATCCCCTTGGAGGTTGATTTTAGGAATATACCTTATCTATATATATAAAAATCAATGCCACTTTTCGTTGTAATTTTATAACTCAAGAACGGGCTCACCTATCCAAACAAATGTTTAGGTTTTGTTCGGATTATTTAGTAGATGGTTTATGTGAAGTTTGCACAAATCGGTCGAGCGGTTCTTCATTTATCACACTTTTTGTAACAACTGAATTCAATAAATGGCGGATCGTTTTGTTAATGGCGATTCTGCTGTCAAATTGAATTTTTTTTCAGATAGGGATTGTGCTGTCAAATTAAAATTAAACGTCGTCTTAATTTTTACATATGTACTAAAATGTATTTGCAAACGTCAATCAACATTTTAAACATACCAATAATGCAAACGATTTTCTAATTTTTTTAGCCCCGCTACGTACGAGTACGAGGATATCATTATGAAGTGTTTAGGTGATTGTATTTCGGGAAATCTGACAACGAAACCCTTGTTTGTAGCGAACAAGTATCAAACCGACATAAAATAAATTTAATGCAAACACACATACATTTTCCTCTTGCGATAGTTGTTATTGTAAATGGCGTTTCTAAGAAGTAAGCTTTAACGTTTGGCATGACGCAATGTACGTGTGTGATCACCTCGAGTAAATACAAACATTTAGTATGCTACGTTGATTACAATTTTTAATGTCAAACATAACTTCCTGATGTTACTATACAATTTATTACTATAGCAAATCTATATTGCATAAACGGACTGGATGAGTAAACTGACCGATAAATCTAACTAACGAGTAAGATAAACTGACTAATTAAAGATTTTAATGAAACTGACCGGTTGATGAAATAGACAAATTAAATAAATGAGCAGTGTCCTAACTCATTTTGTATTAACCACACAATTGTAATTTTTCCAAAATCATGTTATTTATGCTGTCTAGCTAACTGTACAAACTTTGACCTCCCTTTTCACCCATGTAGAATCATAGTTTAATGACAAGTAATTTTTTTTCTTTTTTCACGGGTTGCTATACAGCTCCCGAAATCGTGTTACGGTTCCAAGGTACCCAGCGGAAGACCAAGTCTCCCTCGTTTAGCCGATGGTATTTGTGAGGCTTACAACAAGTGGTTAGTTCTGTTGAGGTATACTTAGATTGAAAAGCCTCTAAGTGTGGTTTGTCGGATAGTTAGTTCTGTTGAAGTATTTAGATGGAAAAGCCTCTAAGTGTGGTTTGTTACACATACGTTTTTAATTAAAAAACCCATTGGTGATGGCTGGGAACAAGTAAATATATCAATAGAAAAAATAGAAGTGTGTACCTCATTCCGAGTGAATACAAAATACTCGTCTATTCCATGTCTATATCTAATACTAGCTTCCGCCCCCGGCTTCGCCGTGGATATTTTCGAACAAAATAAAACATAGCCTATATTACTCAGGGAGGGATTACTATTATTAGAATTTTTAGCATCGGTTCAGTAGATTGAGCGATTAGATGCAGGGGCATCCACAAACTTACAAACTTTACCTCTTTATAATATTAGTAGGTATAGATATCTAATCTAAAATTTGTTATTGTAACAGACAATCAAAATTACTTGGAAAGACATAACATGTGTACAACGTAACATGAATGTTTATTACAGAGAAATACATATATTTGTATTGACACGGTTTTTCCCCTAGTCCAATCTCCAACATTTTGATTTTGTTCCACGCTTCACCGACATGGCTTGCATGAGTTCATAATGCATGTACAATTGGTAGAGTAGGTATGTAACTAGGTCTGCAAATACAAAATCCATTCCCAATCTGCAATGGTAAGTGATAACCCATTTTATTGACGTAAATCGTAACTGTTATCACACTAGGGCACTCGTAAAGTTGTGGCATTTTACTACGCTGTTATTTTTGCATTGTTATAAAAGTTAAAAATACACATAGGCAATTCCAACCGCAAAGGTTGGTTAAGTCAACTATAAAATATTTTACTACTATAGGTCACTAGTTGATATTAAGATTTATTCTGCTTGTTAACGAGATTTTACCGCACGTTGTTCCGGGTTCGATATATTATAGCTAGTAGTATATAAACCAGAATAATAATAAAGTTGCATTTACGCATCACATCACTTGAAAATTTTACTAACAGATACTGGAGAGATACCTACAATATTTGCCAATTTACAGTTAATTACAAAAAAAATTTAGGAAAACAGGTAAAAAACGACCACTGAGGTCGATACAAGAAATAAATGCGCACAAAATACAAACCTACGTATTCAATTATATGCAAAAACTAAACATTGACGTACAGGATTCGTTCACCTCAAGTGTAAATTCCATTAGATTTTATAATTTTTCATTAGCATATTGCGACTCAATGAAATAACTTACGATTAGTACTATGGAGCCTGTGGGTACCAACAATAAGTATATGAAGAATATTTTTCAGTAGTTGCAGCTGACATAAAGCAAACTCTATCAATTCTAGCATACCATACTCGACCAGCTACTCAAAGAATTGTAAACATTGCTCGAGTAATAATAACATTTCCCACGTTCTACTACTACGCAGAGTCATATATAGAGTCAATGTTATGAAAAAGATTACTGTCATTAATTTACTACAATAAGGAAATTGCTAGTAAAGCCACGGGCCAATAATTCCGAGTAACAGTTTAGAAATAACTCGATAATAATGAAATAATTATACAGCGAGAGGCGGGCTGCTACGGCGCCACTACAATTGCTTTCAAAGCTGCACGTGTGACCGCCACGTGATCGCAATACATCCATGCTGAAAACATACCTTGTCGATACTCTTTTGATAAGATTACATCTTCTTAAGGAACTAACTTAACAAACTCAAAACTATCATAAATTAACGCCTGAAAAACATTGTTATGAGTGGGAATGACTTGCACTTCAAATAATTCATTCAGTGGGGCGTTATTGATTGAATATGAGTGTGTAATATTATTGTGTGACGTCAATCTACTTTAACCTAGACAGACGACCTTCTATGAAGCAACCTTATACAACGCAATAGCCACCCGCCCCCGCTGCAGACTTCGGGCCACTTCGGATGGCACGATGCAGTTTAGTTCGACCTATGACCTTTTCAGTTTTCCCCACCTACACAATCCGCAATGCGCTTCTGTTCCAAATCGCCTACGACTATCTCCACTGACCTCTATCCTAGTAAATTTTCCGATATTCCCTTTTAATTTCTCGCCCGCCATTATCACAGCCGTGGGTCGTAAAATGGATTGGATCAAAACGCCTACTCATTGCAGGCTGTGGAGCGGGCAAATTTGTACTTTATTGCGGGACGTTAGAGGACATTGGAGGTGGCGCCTACATAAACTGCGTAATTTCAGGATGTACCTACGTCACGCTGCTATTGTGTCGCGGTGGAGCTCGTCGAGCTGAGTGGGCGTTATGGTGTTTGTTTCAGTATCTTACAGTTTACGTAACGAATACATATTGCACAACCATTTGTAAGGCCTCGAGACGCGCAGTGGGGATGGTGCGGGGACTAACCGTAGGTACTCTGTAGCTTATCAAAGTGTTGCTGGCTGCTGCACACTTACCTGAAACAATATATTGTGTAATTAAGAATAAGAAAAAATATTACTTCTGTTAAATTAATAAATACTTAAGAATCAAAGAAGAAAAAGTGAAATTTTGCTGTGTAATTAAGTTATAGGAAATCAAAGACAGCTAGAACATTTTTGCTTTGTCGTAGATACCTACTTGTTGTCTAATTTTTTGTGTAGGAATAGTACCTAATATTCACACAGAAATTTCACATTGTTATGAAATCTATACTAATATTATAAAGAGGTAAAGTTTGTAAATTTGTATGTCTCTGAAACTACTGATCCGAATCTGAAAATTAGTTCACTAATAGAAAGTTACTTACATTTTACATTACCCCAGAAGGCTATTATATTATACTAGCGGCCCGCTCCGGCTTCGCACGGGTATAAAATATATAGCCTAAGCGGAAAAAATGTAATTATTTACGACATCACATTAGAAACCTCAAAAATAACAGTATTTCTCCACTATTTAATGGATGTTATTATACAAATAAACCTTCCTCTTCAATCTATCTATTAAAAAAAACCGCATCAAAATCCGTTGCGTAGTTTTAAAGATTTAAGGTGGTTCGTTTTCCATACAAAAATGTAATTAAGATAAACTAATTAACTAATCAGTAAAAATGTCTAAATATGCGTATTTTGTCTAAAAAGAATTATGTTTAATATTAATTATTTCTATTATAAAAAAGTTATTTTTTATTGATTTGGCGCAACATAAAAGCCGAAAATAGTTAAGTAAGCCAATATTTAGACATTTTTACTGATTAGTTAATTAGTTTATCTTAATTACATTTTTGTATGGAAAACGAACCACCTTAAGCATACATAGGGATATAGGGACAGAGAAAGCGACTTTGTTTTATACTATGTAGTGATATTAGGCTATGTTTTATTTTATTCGAAAATATCCACGGCCGAAGCCGGAGGCGGGATAATGTATAAAAGTAAATGTTATTATTAGTTTTCTGTCTGTATGCTACGAGCACAGTCTGTATGTACGAAAGGTTTTAACTTGAATCACTTCGACTTGCATGTATGAAACGCTGTATGGATAAAAATGAAGCAAGTTAGCAATATCATTATTTATTAACCATTATTAAAGTTCAGAGAAAAGTGCACACAAAATTGTGGAGTGTTTTGACATGTTCATCCGTAAAAAAAAATCGGTGTTAAAGCTTTGTGGTGACGAAAACTTGTAACTACCATAGCTGGTATAAAATTACTGCTAAACCATACACTGATACTTAATGTGCTGCCAAACATATAAACTAATGTAACAAAATGTTTCAAAAACCTCATAAGAAATCCTGAAATCTTCTTTTGAATTTGCCCTCTGCTCGTCTGTGAAAACAGTGAAAAAAGTTCATTGCTGAATAAATTTACAAATCGAGACATTACGATTATTGCGACAATCAAATAAAAATGAGTTAGGTAAGAATGGTGTCATCTTTGTTTACGTACTCGGCCCAACAATCCAGATTTAATAGGTGCTGAATTGTAAAAATACTTTAGCGACAAATGAAGCTCTATATTTTTATCATTTTAATGAAGAGTGCTGCTAAGAGACCAAGTAGCAAAGAACCCTTGTCCCCTCGAGGCTATTTGCAAATGGAAACACGATACGACCCTGAAAGTGCTGAAGAAATTTGATACTGTTGAGGTATTTTATTGGAAATAATAGGGTCTCACACATTTTGCACAGGTAGTCACAGTAAAGTAAAAGGCAAAACATACTTCTTGAAAAAACCTAAAATCGACATCAACATATGCAATGAAAATATTTTATTTTATTATATAGTTGGTACCTACTACCTGATTTGCAGATAATCTAATATTTTTGGAATAGTTTCACAAGAGTACTTATTTTAATTTAACTACACTTGCCTTACTGACTTCACTTCCTTTATGCTGCATCCAAATAAAAAAAAGGCCAATATTATAGTGCTTTTCATAAAATCGTGGTAGGGTCAATGCCGCGGATGTTTGTGTGCATTTATGACTTTGTTTTTCCCATTGAAAGACGAATTGTAAAATAAGTTGTTGCCGACGTCGTATTGACGTCAATCCATTGTAAGTCTCGGGAAATGGCCGGAAACTACACATTTCATAGTTTCTTTAAAATTCTTATCACGATTTCGCGCGTATTGAACTGCAGTAACTACGCATGTAAAGGAATGCTATGTAATTTACTTTGACATCTACTTATCGGTTGTAAGTGGTTACAGCAAAGATAGTCTTCTTTAGGCACTTTATATCAGAAAAACCAGAATGCAATTGTTAACTATAAGGTAGAAAAATATCTAAGTACGTATACTATCTCAGTAACACACGTAACTATAAAAACTGTGGTCAAAAGCAGATATGAAACACTAAAATCTTAAGACAACGCTCTAAATTTGAACAAAACCCCTAACTAAACCCACCTATTACATTTCGAGATTAACCAAAACAGACTGACTGGCACGACATGACTAGACACTGACCAATTATTCCATTACATACATAATATTTTAGATAAAGTTCCACGAACAGTGCGTCATATGAACGAGATAAGTACAGCATGATGGACACCGTGCGCGTACGGTGCAAGCAATGTGGACCCCACACACAGCTAATGCATTCACACAAATGATAACAACTATATCTGATTACAATAATAATATGACTATCAATCAACGCTTACAAACATCACTATTGTATAACAGTTACAACAAACAATTGTTATATAGCGATTTAACATTCATAACATGCGATGACTTAATCGCACTTAAGTATTACTTAATTGAACTTATTAATCGTATAAATGCTATCGATCTATGTCAGTCAGGTCACTAGCGACCAGCCCCGACTTAGGGTAAAACAATTAAAATGTACAACCCAGTTACTTACAAAATTACCCGAATTATTTCATTGTTTATGAAACGAATTTCACATATTCTTTTTTTGGTTGAATTGACGCAGTAGTTTCTCATTACTTTTGAATCCCATCCTATTTGTGTATTTATTTACAAAACACTCTAGTTGTTCTGTAATAAAATATAGTAAATGTATTGTTGTTATAAATTATGAATGAGCTCTAGAATAATTAGGAAACTTCTACCCAAAACACACTTGAGTGATTTTTCCGCGTCTAGAGTCTATTTAGAAAGGAGGAAAAAAACCGTTTGTCATAATTGGCGAAACTGGAACATACGCCCGTGAGAGAATTTATTAATAAACATATAAAGTTGTAAATAAACTTCTGTGTGGAAAAATAACGTTTTATTAAGCCAGGTTTTAATAAACACGTAGATGAAATGATCAACCGAATCCTCATTGTCGGGGATGCATCCCTAGCGAACCCGTTGCCCGTGGCTACGCATGCTTAGTTATGTGGGTACCTTTTGGACTTTTGGCCTTTCATCCTTCCAATGTATATTCATCTTTCTTCGTGTTTTGACTAAATCCCTGAACCTGACGATTCCTAAGGCGATGGAGGAGCTGATGGAAACCAACCAGCAGCAGATCCAGCTCTCCATAACGTCACATTGGCTACCTATAGTTTATACCTATATAGCTATACCTCTTGTTTGAAAACAGCAATAAGTATGTATATGAATATTTATAGCACTGACATGAATATTTATCCCTCTTAAGCTTCATCGAAGAATACATATTATGTGTATATTATGTATACTAACCATTTTTTATATCAATGATACTAACTATGGTATAGTGAAAACCTTGTATCAGGCAGGAATTAAGAAGAAATTTAAAGCGAAAGAGAAGAGTGCGGATTTCTCCACCTACAGGAGCCAAACTTTTAATAAAAAATAGTTATCGAAAGTAAAAAGCAAAAAGTTGGAACCATTTTTAGTAAATCTGTGAAATGTCAAGCGGTTGACATTTGGCATTTAACTACCCACTACCATCGTACAGCCTAAAGTAGTGTAGGTTGAAAATGGGTCGGCACACCCTCAGAAAGGGGGGGTGCATCACTGCACAGGCGTAGAATTGACGAGGAGGGGGGACGCGACCCACTACGTCATAGTGAACTCTGAAAGAGGAAGGAAGAGACAGATGGGAGTAGGATTTAAACAGAAGCCGTTTAAACCGGTACCTAGGTTACATTAGAAAATGGTATGCTATCTATCCATCTATCATCATGCCTTTTATCCCAAGTGGGATAGGCAGAGACAATCGAATGCCATTCTGCCATCCTGACATACCTCTTTCGCTTCTTTTATTGAATATCACACCTTTCATACATGCTCGGCGATTGTGTGTACTTTTAACAGTGCTTTCAATCAATAATTTTTTATATGTTCAATAAAAGTACACCTAGAGGTCGTCCTCTGCCAGCATTCCCTTTCACTTCTGCCATATAAACCTTTTAGTCAATCTTTCATTTTTTCAAATGGCATGCGGCTCTACATTTTCACATCCGACCAAGAAAAGATCTAGCGTAGGTTGGAAATGGGTCGGGGCCCAACATAGGCCGGGGGTGCATTGCTGCACCGGAGGGTGAGGTCTATAGGAGGCGACGCGACACTCTACGTCACCGTAAGGCGCCAACACGTGCTAGATCAATAGTGACGTAAACGTAAACGGGTGCGCGCGCATCTATCGAGCGGTGACCCATTTAGATTACGTTTCACGTAGCCGCTACGTAATAACGATCGGAAAGGACGGGCCGCTACCCCTCCAATAATACTGCAATCCTAGTGCTTCTCGGGCACACAACTAAACTTCCTACAATGGAAATAACATGAGCATCATAGATTCTTCTTCCCAGCAGCTTCATTCATTTGGCAGAGCGGTCGTGGTAGTCACTTCAGGGTTGATGACGCGCCTAACTAATAAATGGCTGTTCCTCTCTGACGTCTGCCCTCCTGGTGCATTCGCTGAAGAGAACTTTAATTGCAGCCCTCACTTGGTCCATCTATCTCGCCACCCGCGCGCCGGGCGCCTTCAAATTCCATCATAGATTTTACCAAAATTTTATCAGAACTAAAATAATGTTCAAATCATGAACAATAATGCAAGTCAAATTAAATTGCTGAATCAGAACATTTTCAATATACGTATGGCGATAGCCTCAAATCTCAATACGGAAGCGCCGCCACCCCCGAGTCCAGACTTGGCAGACGGCCGATGCGCTCTATGCAGTCTGTCCTATATTCGCCATCTTAGTTCTGTTCTTTGGTTTATACAATTGATATAATTGAGCAGAGTTGATACAAAACATAGGAAATCTTCCAGTGAAATAAATCCTTTGCTTAACTTCTCTTTTGAGTCTTGTAAGTGACTATCTCAAGGTATCCAAATTAATTTTATTCTTGTCATCAATAATTACAAAATCAACTATCTACGCAAAACGTTATTCGAAAACAATGCTCCTCCAATCTCTCATAGAAATCAGAAGCTATTCAGGAAATTTGAATAAAATACCTAATACCTATGGCTTAATTTTGCAAGGTGACAGATATTTTTACCTCTCCTTGATGCGATAACATTATTAGATAGGTATATTATACTAATGACAGCCATAAACGTATTTTTTAAAGACTGTCAATTCTCTCGCGGCCTGAGAGGGTTCCGTCTACCGCCGCCGCGCTCTACCATACTGTTGTGTTTTACATATTGAACCGCAAATACAAGTCTGTCTACCCTAATAATTCTACAAAGGATTTTCGGATTCACCAAATACCTCCCTTCGTGTCTTCTGCGCTCCTGCAAGTACACCCTATAGACTTTGATGATCAGTCGTCAGTGAGTAGGACTTTAAATAACAAAATAAGCTTGCTGTACGG
This sequence comes from Nemapogon koenigi, assembly GCA_963924495.1. Taxonomy (NCBI): domain Eukaryota; kingdom Metazoa; phylum Arthropoda; class Insecta; order Lepidoptera; family Tineidae; genus Nemapogon; species Nemapogon koenigi. The sequence goes on along the minus strand of OZ004640.1, from coordinate 6,475,691 downwards.
AATCCTAAAAATAAGTAAATTATATACTTTAAAACGAATCTTGTGTGTTTTTTCTAGAGAAATGTTGAGCCAGATGTCTTTACGAGACATTTAATACTACTTACTTTTCAGTAGTTAGATGTTTTGAAGTCGGCTTGTATTTTTTACCAGGGCTGTCATGTCAATCAAACAATAGATCAAATTCATACGAAATGTGGGTCACAGGTGGCGTCATAGAAATGTGGTGGCATCTGCATCGGCATTGGCCGGTGAATTGACCGGGTCGCGGCACGGTCGTACACAACCCGGGTAACCTGAATACCTGAACCTTTGTGAACTCTGTTATTATGATATAATATTTATATTTTTTATTCTATCAACTTCCATTAAAATCTACTGATTTCATTAAAGCCGTATTACCACAAATACGTAGGCACTATTTTGACACTTCTTTAAATGGTATGACTTTAAAAAAAATAGGGCAAAGAGGGAATACTCAATTAAACAACTTAAAAAACTTACAAAAAACTTTTAAAATATATTAATTAAATTTCAAGAGAAAAGTTTGTCTTCGGTGTTTACGTTTTCTTTTAGTATAAGATTTGAGATAAGATCCGTCAAAAATAAAAAATTACCTTTTTAAAAAAAATATTTGCCAGCCAAAATGGCGCGTGGTCGATTTTCTCCAAACAAATACCAACCACGAAGCACATATTTTGTTTATTTGTTTTCCCTTTTAGTCCACCTCATCTTACTTCAGCTAGGTATCTTTTATTTCATCAATTAATCGCAATGGTTCCAACAAAATCGTAAAATTCGCTAGATTTATACCAGTTCTTAATTGACTGAGCTGTTTGTAGTAAATTAATGGCGCACTGAAAAATTACCCGTATAAAAAAACCATTAAATTTTTCATCCAAATCGGATTCACCACTGTGCTACGGAATGTTATTGTGCCAAAATCTGATTTATCAGAACTCCTGAAAAAAATGGTGCATTTTACACGTTATTAAGTAATCGTTGCTATCTAAGAAGTAACGGGAGTTAATTATGACTATGACCGAAAAACACTAAACAATTTCTGAGAATTTTAATGATATTGAAATCAAAGTACATATGCTGATATATCCTGAAGAATACAACAAAAAATATTTAAAATCTGACCACTTTGAAGCAATAGCGCCTAAATCTGTTTTACTAAATAGTTCATGGAAAACTCCTAAACTCATGAAATATAATTTAAATGTGAAAATCTTGAGATATAACTTTTCAAAAAGAAATAAATCGGTGATAAAAATTATGTTTCGTAAACTACTAAAAGTCTTTCGATTTCGTAAAATGGAAATGCCTGTGGGTGGGACGTCTTAGAAAATGCAGGTGTTCCGCGGGCCACATAGTACACATCTTTATGAAACTTGTTTTTAAACTGTTAAGTTGGGTTCAAGCCACTATAGATTCTAAAAAGGAGTACCAGAGGAACGCATAAAATTTCGCCAATTCAACTAAGAAGAACACGTTCTGCGTAAAACCTACGAAGGATAGAAAGGTAGCATAAGGCTCGGCGGAATTCTAATGGCAATCCTGTTCGCTCCCCCCGAAAACGAAATGGCGGAGCTTCTGACTCGTATGGAAATCACAAGCCGAGAAGTTGGGCGGTTAGATGTACTGAGAGACTATGACACCGTGGATGAAGCAGTTCCAATACTTGGGTTCATTCATCAATAACAAAGGCAGCAATAACTGAAATCCTTTAACGCACTTGTAAGGCGAAAACTGCGATGATCCAGCTGAACAAAATTTAGAGAGATAGGAATATCTCCAAGCGCGGTCCGTCATTACTGAGGATTATGACTCAGAGTCATCAGCTTCTCCTCAACTATCTTCCTCCATCGGCTGTGGTTCTCTGCCTGATGAAGAGCTGTGGTAAGGTGCTCAGGTTTTCAGACACCTAGGCTGATCCGACCATCGTTTAGGACTCCGTCATCGATGTCTTTTTTCCTCTATCCTCATGGGGGTGGCAATCCAATGTATACACAACATACGACGTAAACACCACATCTCAAATGTTTTGTCTGTTATCAGCTTTAAGGGTCCTATGCATCCAAACCATACAAAAAGATGGAAGGCAAGTCTGCGCACTATATGCATTTTTCTACCAACATTATATTAACGTATCCGCAATATCCCGAAAATAAAATGGGACTAATACGGAAGAATCTTTAATATTCTTTCAAACATATTATGGTTGATCATACGAAGCTCCGACTGTTGTTTTTGTAGACGCAAATAATATCTATATATAATAGATAACATTTCGTTATCTAATATTGACAACGCTGACTTCCTCGTTGGTTTCATTGGTACTTTTTACATATGTGTCTACGAATCAGTTTTGCTCAGTTTACTTTTTTTAAATATTTTTTTACTTTTACGTGTTATCAAACACTACATATTATTATGTACCAAATTTCAACTTTTTTCATCCAGTAGATTCGGAGAAAATAAGACGGACAGACAGACAGATACAAGATTCGAGTGAACCCCGTTTATTCATCGGATGTAAGAAACCCTAAAAATTACCAAATCGTCGTTCTCAAGTGATGCGCTAACCAGCGAAAAATATTTCATTTTTATTTAAAGATAAGTTGTGCAATAAAACAATGTCATCGATTAATTATTTCACGTTATACTTTGATTAGTAATATGGAAAATATTATGAAGCCATGTTCTTGCACTTAATGAAATAGTCATAAAATAATAATTCCTTGTTAAAACAAATTAGTAATTGCCCATACAATAATATTATTATTTAAAGTTATAAATATTATGTAACGCTTCTATTCTACTCGTCAAATACCAGGTCACTAGAGATTTACACACACGCATATAGTTATGTAAAATTATGTTATACGACAATGTTAGTAAGCTATAAAATAGTTAAATAAAATATTTATACGACTATTATAATTGTATATTGTTACAATGTAGGTCAACTTACTAAGTTACGTACATAGGGGAGTAACAATGTAATATCATTTAAAAATTCCTGTATGAAAATGTAGATGATAGGTTACTCACGCACGAATCACGAAGCGGGCGGGTTCGAATCTCTGACTAAGCAAAATACCTATTTGTAAGTATCCAGTTATGTATTCTATTTGTTCGAGGTCAAAACAATATGTGGTTTTGCATAATATGCCATTTTTATGTATGGTTGTAGATGAAGCATGAGAAATGTCTATATGTGGATACGAGAGACGAGCTCTATGCTCTCTAATTTTCAGTATCATTTACCTTGGCTGTTGTATATTGTGTTGAGCCTGAAAGATTATCCTGTCAGCAAATCTTTAATGAAACGCACTGAAAAAATCAGTACACAAATCCTCATCAATGAGCGATTACTACGTAAAAGTCGTGAAACAAGTAGGTTTTACTACAGCAGCGTCAATTAAAAAAGTGTAGTACTAAGTAGATTGTGAGTTGCAGCGCAGAAGGCGCGCGCACACGGCCTCGTAGCAGCGAGTCAATAGCACGGACCCAAACAAATCAGAGTGCGCTGCGGCGGCGTGAGCGAGTGACCTAAATCCCACCTGCAGCGTTCACTCCCCAGTCCCCTCACGAGGGGTGACATGGTCCTATTACCCACCCCACAGCCTACAATCTGCCCCATATAACCAATATAGACAGTGTTATATGCGACATTATGACTACGGTGTCGTAGAGGGATATGTTATTGTTATTTCATGCTTTGTAATTGGAAATGTCTCTTATCTTGACTGCCTTGACACCCTTCCGTTGTCTGGGAGAGATGAGAATAGGACATTGTTGAGAAACTATTCAAAATGTTTATGTAACTATGACTCAGTCTGTTAGATGTTAATAAATATGAACCTCGATTACCGACATCACTTCAGAACCTAACCAAATTAAACTTTAGTACAGTGCCTAACAGGTGGTAAATTCGAATAGTTATTACGGAGCAATTTAGTAAAACTGCACTAAAACAAAACCTTCAAAACTAGGTAAACTTGAGCCAAATAGTGGCATTCCTCTAGTAGATTGGCTGGCGCAGTTGGCAACGTTTGACTGCCTACTCAACGAGGAGATCCGGTTTCGATATTTTAGAAACTAACATCCATTGTTGCAGATCTGGACAATGTAACGAGACCTACTTTAGTTTAGGTAATGTATTCAGTAGGTGCACGTAGTAATCATTCAATTAAATATTGACACAAAATATAGGTAATAATGTTTATAAATTATGATATTATAATCGGAATAAATGATGTTCCATACTCTCTGCCGTGGGAAAAAGGCTTCTCCCAGGGTATTTAAAAGAGACTGTTTTGTTAATACATTAGAAACAAAATGAGACAAAACTAGATTAAGTCGGTATGCACACCGACGTTGTCACCGAAAAAAAAACAACAATATCTACATATCAAACACAAAATTTAACGGTGACAGTAGAAAATAATAAAAAGCAAAGTGACAAAGTCCCAAAACTTCAGACAAAAATAGAGTGGAGATTCTGAGCGTGGCGGTCGTCGGCGGCACGGTGAGCAAAGGTTGTCGTATTATTAACACACTCTAATTCGGGGGGACCCAAACAAACCATCGCGAGCGAGTGACCTAGATACCGGCGTCTGCGCTCCGCTCGCCCGAGGCTCAGCTATACGATACGAGAATGATTCATCCAGCGAATACGTAGCTCCCGCCCTAGTCAAGCCGCCCGCCCCCCACCGCTCCATTGCCGCCGAATTCTTACTCCCGTACTTTATTTACATAGACCATTATCGATCTGTAGTAACTTGATAGCCAGTATACGTGTACATACCTGTAGCTAGGTTTAAACAAGCAACACTCAAGTAATCGGCATATTATATTAGAATAACTGCCCGCTCCTCCTGCGTTATGATACCCCATCTCTTTATTGAGAACGGTAAGCTTATTGGGGGAGGAAAAATCTAAAGAAGCTGAGACCTCTTAAAGTAACTGAATACTAAGTTTCAACATTTAGATTAAAGTTGTGAAGTTTGGACGCTATAACTAAGTGCTTAAGACTTATGTTACTAGCGACCCCGCCCCCGGCTTCGCACAGGTACAATATGGGTTTATAAAAATTGTAATACCCGCACAAATACGCTTACGAGACAGATAATATGTTACCGTGGACATATTTTTGTAGATCATTTTATTCCACACATTTCTTTCCTTTCATTTTGTTATATCTCTTATATAGCTAACTTTACCCCGACTTGATTCACTAATACTGTCATTACTTAGGTCCTAAATATGATAGGTCCATGTTTCATGCTCGTAAACGTTCCTCGTGAATTAACCTATATATTCGTGAAAACCGCATCAAAATCCGTTCAGTAGTTTTTGCGTGAAACGGTCACAGAAATTTAAACAGCCGCGGCTGGGGACTTTGTTTTATAATATGTACTAACAGTTTACCTGTGGAATTAATAACGAGATATCATATAATTATTTCAGACCCTCCCCAGCCCAGGAAATAAAAATAAAAAGATATTATGACAAATATTTTACATTCATGATAGCGAACAGATCTAAAGCACATCTCAAAAAAAATACAACGCAGACAACAATTATTACAAGTTAAATCAAAACAAACAGAAAAAAAACATTTTAACGACCCAACGGCGCGGGGCGGCGGTTATAAAACGCTTTATTCGCATGACTATGCCACCTCATCTCGTCAGTGTTTATTTTACAGCCAATAATCAAACACCATAAAATACCTAATGTACTGAACACAATTTCCAATTCCATCTATACAGCAACTTTATAACTTCATCTGATCTACAGCACCTCGTAAAGTACAGCGGCAACTTAGAGCTGTTATACAATGTTCTTCATATTTATAAATTATTGCAACCATACAATATTGTGTTTGTGTTACAATAAAATATACGAACATAGCTTTCCAATGGGATTTTTTTATTTCATTACCAAGACAAATTACGTATATGAATAATCGCCTTTTACCGACTTCAAAAATTATGCACAGAAAAGTGTGCTTTCCGAAAGCAAATGCACAAGTAATCAAGGCGTCTTTCAAGTAATAGGGGAACATACATTTAAAAAAAAATTTTAAAAACCGACGAATTGAGAACCTCCTCCTTTTTTTGAAGTTAAATAGAAATTATTGTATAGATATGGTCTGTAGAAACTGCTAAAGTTATAGGTATATCTCAAATTCTCAATCGCAATTATCTACATACCTATTTTAAAATTAAATCACCCAAATAAATACTATTAGGGGAAAATTAAAGATTAGGAAAGCAATGATACTAAAGTAATGAAAACCGTGGACAACAGCTAGTTTAGCAGTTTGTAGAATTGGCCCTCCATCGTAAATTCCCCACTTTATAGATAGATATATAGATCATCCACAACCGTCGTAATTAAATGTCAGTCGTATTTCTCTCTGTTTACTCCAAACAAAGTAAATTCTTCTAAATAGCTATGGCGCAACATTCCTGAACCACAAATCACAATAGCTGGACCTGGTGCATTATCTTTTTATGTAAGAAGAGCACGGAACAGGCATATTCGGGGGTTTTGGCCAACAGCCAGGTTGGTTGCGTCGCGAAACTTTAGCCTCGGTTTCTGCATCGCAATCTAGGTCATCGGCGTAAAATACATTTGTCTTTGGTGCAAATCTTTACGAGCCACACTTCCTTCAATACGGTTTACTGCCAACATATTAGTTTCGGTGTTCACTACTACCTGGACCACCTTCAAGTTTTATACATGCGTATTTATTTTATAGTTCTCTATTTATGACTTGCCAGCTTATTGCAAAATGAACTTTTAATTAAAAATAACGTATATACTAGACATCGAATACTGTACCATTTGTTTGAGATCTTGAATACATAACATACTATTCCAATCTAATGGAAGGGCTTGTGTCAGTGTCCGTTTATAATATAACATATCACTAACACTGACAGTCTTGCACTTCCTTTAACTCGCCTTATTGAAATAGGATGTCTTCGAGCTGTCAAGTGGCACAGTATTCGATGTCCTTGTTTGATGGTACATAATCCTGCTGAGGTTTAAATTGAATAATTCGACAAACTGGAGACACAAATTACTAATAGGCTTTGCGAATTTTCAATCTCATAATTCCTCAAAAGAGATGATCCCCGGGGCCGGTAACGCAGTGAAGGTATACCTTACTTAACTGAGCATCCTCCTTGTAGTTGTACTGAACCAATTCAAGGTAAGAAAAAAAACTTTTTTACCCAGAGATACTCTGTAGTCAGTGTAAATAATGCAGGTCATGCCATGGACAATAATGCATTATAATATTTTTCATCCAACTACGCAGTATTTTCCTCATTACTTGACAATATAGCGATCAGTAGGATAATGCAGTAATGTTGTATGAAAATCCATTCCATAACATCCCGCTCTGAGTTTTGTTTTTAAATTAGGTTCTTTTTCTGTAGGCACTTATTACAAAGGTACTTTTTAAGGTAGACGTAATTATAAGATTTATGTGGCGGGCATGTTGCTTTATTGAATTATTTCTTTTTTTCATTTTTCATGACGTTAGCGATGTAAATTTGGAAAAGCAGGTTGCTAACCGCTTCGCTAAAAGTGTGACTTTTTATTTCACTATTATTTTCAGAGCGAATTTAACACTCGAAAAAATATAGGCTGTTTGGCTGTCTTTGCCTTTGCCTTAAATTAAAAAAAATTGTCGACGCTAATGACGTTTTGGCAGGCTTTGTTTGTTCGGAAAAAATATTTTTAAACTAATTATAATTAAAGAAAATTAAATTTAAATTAAAATTAAAAAAAGTAGTTATTTATTTATTTTTTAGTTGAAAGAAAAGCAGATTACGAACCTCGCTGAGAGTGACTTATTGTTGCACTCGTGCACTAGGTGCAACTATAAGTCACTTTCTGCTCGGGTCAGTAATCTACTATTGACATTACGAACGGAGCCCACAACCGAAAACCAGATAAATTTAAGCGGCCTAGAACTATTAGGGATTCTACACTGACTACAGAAGAATCTCTCTAGGAAAAAAGTTTTTCTTACCTTGAATCGGTTCAGTACAACTCGAAGCAGGATGCTCAGTTAAGTAAGGTATACCTTCACTGCGTTACCGGCCCCGGGGTATCTTGAAGAAGAAGTCTTCCCCATTTAGCCATATGATGAAGATTTTTAACCTACCTAAGGAGGAATTTTGACATTTCGACATGCAAGTAGAATCTGGCTAAGAAGTATATGTCGTAAAAACAACAACATCAGCTCAGCACAACCGCACGGGTAAAACCTCGGACAAGAGGTAATATTGTGCCAAGAAGCTAAAAATTCTAGAGCACAGTCATCAAACATTTTTAGCGAATTATCTGACAAACCGCCACCGCCAGAGTTCTTGAACAGTAGCAATGCAACAAGGATTGGAAAAGTGGATCATACACCACAACTACATAGTAGGAGAGAGTGCAGATACTTACTTAAGGCGACGTCTCCGTACATTTTCTCTGAAACGTCTATTTTTTTGTCGCTAAATGTGGACATATCAAGCCAGTTTACAAGTCCGAAAAAAAATTTGTGAATAGTGAAATATATAAAGAAAATATATAAATAATAAAATATTATTAAATCTTTGTAGTATCTTTAAAAAAAAAATCGCAAGTTACAGCACGAAAATAATTTTTGCTCTCAAAATTCTCAATATTTTGAGCGACAACTAACGTTAAAAAAAAACTATATTGTAGGAAAATCAATGTACTAAAGACATTGCTTAAAAAATGGCAAATTAATAGCGTGTTTATTTTTTAATTAATTGAAAAGCCCGAAATTCCGTAAATATCGGCAGATGGCGGACAGATACCGCCGGCAGCGGACGTGTCCCGGACGCTCTGGTGAACTCGCCTGATTATAAATTAGCGATGTTTTTCTCGTAATCCTATTGTCTGTCCCTTTCACACCCGAACTTAAACGTCTACCACTATCCCGCTCTAGCTATCTTATTAGAAACAGCGGGCTTTCTATACATACTAATACTACTTAGTTTTTAATAAACTACCATATGTCTCGGTTTTGCCTGTGTAAATATCTGAATTTATACCTACTTAGGTCTTGATGGACTAGGCTTTTCCCGGCTTTACCTATGTAAATAGGTAACTTATACCTACTAAGTTTTTCATAGACTACCCTAATGTCTCGGCTTTGCCTGTGTAAATATTTTACTTTATACCTACTTAGGTCTTGATGGACTAGGTTTTTCCCGGCTTTGCCTGTGTAAATATCTGACTTTATACCTACTTAGGTATTGATGGACTAGGGTTTTACCCGGCTTTGTCTATGTAAATAGGTAACTTATACCTACTTAGTTTTTCATAGACTACCCTATGTCTCGGCTTTGCCTGTGTAAATATCTGACTTTATACCTACTTAGGTCTTGATGGACTAGGCTTTTACCCGGTTTTGCCTATGTAAATAAGTAACTTTATACCTACTTAGTTTTTGATAGACTACCATATGTCTCGGTTTTGCCTGTGTAAATGTCTGACTTTATACCTACTTAGGTCTTAATGGACTAGGCTTTTACCCGGCTTTGCCTGTGTAAATAGGTAACTTTATACCTACTTAGTTTTTGATAGACTACCATATGTCTCTGTTTTGCCTGTGTAAATGTCTGCCTTTATACCTACTTAGGTCTTAATGGACTAGGCTTTTACCCGGTTTTGCCTATGTAAATAGGTAACTTTATACCTACTAAGTTTTTGATAGACTACCATATGTCTCGGTTTTGCCTGTGTAAATGTGGTGTTTTATACATACTTAGGTCTTAATGGACTAAGCTTTTACCCGCCTTTGCCTGTGTAAATAGGTAACTTTATATCTACTTAGTTTTTGATAGACTAAATGTTTCGGTACTGTTTAGATATATTTACTGTGGCCGAGTGTAAGTATAAAAGGTTATGTACATACGTAAGCTTAATTTCTGTACTCTCACTGTTTTGTAGTATTCGGCCGTAGTGCTAATACAAAATAAGAAAAGAGGAACACCGGGACGAGGAGTAGTGTATAGGCAGAGCGTATGCTACGTGGCAGGCACGCTGAGCGGTTGTATTACTCCATCTTTTCTTTTTACATTGATTGAAGATATTGAATAATAAGGATTTTGTATTATAATTTCAAATATTATACTTACTCAGAGTCAAAAGTATGTTTTTTTATATTCTTCTTACGTCGTTTTCTAATACAAATCTTACGTAGTTCTTTATTCCTTTTATTACCCATTATTTACACTAAACTATAAATTACTACTTATTAGTTAATACTTAATAAAATAAACTATAATATAATCACAAAAAAATACAAAATAAAAATAAATTGTGTAACGAGATTTTATCAACAAATTTACACGATATGAGAGGAACGTGCACTTTCTAGACGTCTCAAGTCAACGGCTGTGACGCGAAATAGTCGCGCGGGATATGTTCGCGCGTGCATCATTTTATGAATACAGCGTGTTTGATATTTGTCTCCCTCACAAAGTTTTATAGACCAATGAAAAAATATTTTTAGTAGGATGTATCTACCTACACTAGTAAGGGCATGTAATAATCTCAATATTCTGATTATCAATATTCCGGTATATATCTTCCATAATACCGATAATTATTACGTACTAGTTTTTATAATATTTTCTGATTCTAATAAAATAACACACTGAAATACAATGTTTATTTTAAATTATATTACTTTATTTGATATTTTATTTCTTCTTAAATTATCTCTGAATAAAATATAGATTTGGTACCTACTATTGGCCACGCACTCGAAATCCACAGTTTACTTACTACTCTAAACAAAATAGGACGTTTGAAGAAGAGGCAGTGTTTATTGGCTTGTGATTGTGATAAAGAAGAAAAATACATCATGCAACTTTTAATTTAAATTAATTTAATACTTAAAATTTCACTCAGTAAATTTTAAAAGATTTTTTCTAACAAATAAAAATAAAGCTTCTAAAGTATAAATAAACAAAATGAAATAGTGATTTTAAATTCACACATTGGTTATAATAATTGTTCTAGATGTAACATCATTACAATGGAATAAGTTTTTATACCTATTCCTTTCGAACAAACAACTTCAGACACAAACTGAACCTTTTTATTGAGTAAATACTTGATAAAAACCTTATAACTATCTATAATTCAACACAGATGTTTGAAATATTTTTACTGTAACAATAATAAACACAAGAAACATCCTGTGAATGTAAAAAGATAGTCGCTAAGTCCTTTGATGCCGTGTGGCTCGCGCCGCGGCTAATCGACCGGCCGCCAGGAGAAACCGCCAAAGGCAAAGGGATGCCGCAAATCGATGTCAAGAGTTGGCAAAGCAAAGTGTCGATTACGCAATTTCTAGTTTCTTTTATAGTTAGGCACCTATAATAATTAGGTGGGTAGAAATAAAAGTACAAATTAAAGAAATTTTTATATGGAAATGACTTTCGGTCAAATTTCACGCAATTTTGAGAATAGATTCGTTTCGTAATTCTGAGCAAAAGTCTCCAAGGACGCGACTTTCGAGTTTCAGAGTTATTGATAAGAATTGGTCTACAAAAAGGCAGCGGTAGCGGTATAATTTTTTTTATTTTTTTTTTTTATTTTAATTTAATTTTAGAGACTGATTAACTTATATTACACTTACGCATTGGATGTAAAACATTACTATTATTAGGCACAGTTAAAACTCATACATGCTAAGTCGCTGGCAAAACGAAAATTAATTATTTCAGTCCGATTATTCCTATGTTCCTAGATTGTGATGTCGCGGTCTCGGTATGTTCATAGTAGGCGCGCCGCATCTCCCCGCAAATCGAAGCTTGCATCACTCCGCCTCACCCCCTCTACTGATTTTTTTGCACAAGCAGTGAGGGCCTTAAAGTAGTAATTCATGTTAATCTCACATTGCATTGTGATAAGCGTGATTCTTGGAGCGTGTCAAGCATTGCGGCGACGGTCAGCCCGTCCGCCACGACTCACGAGATCTAGGCGGCGACGTGTGGAGGGAAAAATGCAGCGAGCGACCTTAGCCCACTTCTATTGAGGCAACGGCGCCATCAACTTGCCAACTACACACAGCGACAAATTACTGCGTTGCCATTACTGCCATAGTCACGTGTACTGATACTGAGTTATTTAATATCTCTACAAATAAATTAAAGTGAAAGGTTGCCAATTTGTTTGTCCTTCTTTCAAGCTTAAACTACTGAACAGATATCAATGAAACTGGAGGCAAAGATAGCATAATATATCTAGACGAGAAGCAAGATAGGTGGGCAACGAACTTTGAAATTAATGCTTGAACAAGCTTTCATTTACAAATTCATCTTGAAAAAGATTTAACCTTCCATTCTAATCTTCTAAATGAAACCAAAAACAATAAGGTTAATAAAGTAATTTTATAAATTAATAAACAAGAGTTTATTTGACTAACTTTTCTTTAAAGTCACACAAAATTATGAATTGTTAACAAGCAGATATTGATAAAAACTTATGAAAAATGTATGTAAGTTAACCTTGGATTCAAACTGGCCTAGAATTAGTAAGCACATACAGCCAACATGAAAAATGCAAGTGATCTGGCCTTGTGACACTTACTCGACTGCTAAGACGTATTAGAGACATATCAATCATAGGTAACGAACTATCTATTAATACTATTTGTGGACATAAAAGCCCTATCCAATTTAAAAGCCTAGTTAGGGTTTATTGCAAGTATATAAATGTCTGTAGTTATGTACTAGTTTGTGACATTTTATAGTAACTATTTTCTTTCAGACCTCAAATTGTTTTTCGTGAAAAGCCGACTTGGTCGACTGATGATCACACCACTAATGAATATTTTATAGCAAGTAATGGCAAGCAATTTAAAGGGTAACCATGGTTTTAACAATAAAGCGGCGATGACAAGTGAAAATGTGCTCAGAGGAAACCAAAAAGCTCCATTAAAACTTGGAGAACGTATTTTTCAAACGCAAACCGGGACAGGGAAAGTAGAACTTGCTCATTAGGGTGCATAGAATATTTTGTGGCCATCATTAATCAACCATTTCTGGATAACAACACAAAAAATGCGATGCCTATTAAGTAATTGATTTGATTAATTGATGAACATGCCTGCGTTTGTACGTTACAGCCCTATATTTTTATATATTAGATGAGTGAATTTTGTAAGAATACAATTTTTCCCTATTGATCGTGCAATTTCAAGCAACTGGCATAAACAGAAGTCATAAACAATGTCTTTAGTATTTTACCATTTGAAGGTCGTCGCCACACTTTCACTCAAACAAAATACAATATGGAAGGAATGAACAAGCAGTACCAGATCGGCAAGCTTTTAGTATGTTGTGTAATGTTCATTCGATGTTAGTTAGTGTTTAGATGAATACATAGTTATTAGTTTTCGCAACCTGTCGGAGAGATTGTGCCCGGCTATAGAAACGTGCAGAACCGTAGCCTCGGGCAAGGCTGTATTGGAGAGAAAGAGACTCGACTACAAACTATACAACCATCCCACACGATATCACTAAAGTTAGGTAATACTTCGAGACTATATTGACTTGTGTTGTGTATGATTTACAGAATTAACTAAGTACCTACTACCAATAGGTATATTTCTCTACTTTAATATTTGGAGAAATATTTTATATTAATTTTTATAAATAACTTACTTATGGACACGTTCATACAAAATATTATGGTAAGAGGATGCCTATGTTTATTGTTTACTGGTCCGTTTCTTCACTTCCTGTCAATTAAAACTTTAAAAAACTTATGCAATACAAATAATATTTAAACTTTATTACATTAGGTATTGCTGGTTTTAAACATTTTTAAATAATATATAATTGTAAATACAACATAAAAATTCATAACTTCCCAAAAATCAGGTAAAAAAAATAAAAAACAAATAGCAATGCCTACTTTCCATTCACATAGGTATCTCTTTTTTAATAAAACATGCTATATTAAATATTTATATGGCCGAAAGAAAAAAAAACCACTAATTACAAAACTATTTCTAAAAATAGCTACGCTACTATTCATAGCTGTTAGGAATGCAGTGCTAATATTAGAGTCATGGCTACGCACATTGTGTTAATTTTTTAATGGTTCAGATAGAGAAACTGTTTTGGAAACTGTCTGAAGAATTTGTGGTAAACTCTGTTGTTCTAATTTAAAAACCTTTCTCCACTTAAAACAGTTTTTTTAAGAATGACGTAAGATTATACACAGAATTTTAGGAAAAAAAATAATTGTATAACACAGGCTACAAATTCGTTGAGGTAGGTAACTCGTAAAGCCTTACAAGTATGTATTTTAAAGTGCATGTAATGATTACACTAATGCCATAACTGCGTAGACCGCATATTATCTATTCCGAGCCATTGCTAGAAGGGCCATGTTATAAATTACTAAGATCCGCAAACGCAAGGTCGACTATAAACAGATTTTTAATTAGACAGTTACAATAGATAGTCTACCTTTGATATGACTTAGGTATACAGCGAACCTATTAAAATATTTGATTGAAAATTAGTAGAAAATAGAGATACGCAAGCAGCTGAATATGTTACATAATTAATGATCGGACAGATTTTCCAGCTAAACACCCACATAATGCCTAACTCAGTTATTCCGACAACTCTTCCAAATTCCTTCATAATATTATCCTAAAAACCCGAGCACGTCCACATAGGTTTTAATATTAAGTAAAGTAGGTAGGGCATATTAGGTAAATATATAATAGTTAACAGGAAAACTAAGTGAGAGAGAAAGAAGCCTCTCCTTAGCACACGCCCAGGCGGATGTTTGTAAACAAACACGGCCGGTACCAGCCAACTATAAATTATGACACCGTTTCATTTCACAAGCGCTAAACCGGAGCACTTACATAACTTAGAAAGCTACTTCGCAGCAGCAAATGCATGCGAAATCGCATGCAAATTGTTTTTAGCCTATCTTTCTCTTTATTTATATCAATTAAGTATGTGGCTCATTGCCTAAATATATTACAATTATCTCTCGCGTTTTTTGATATTTGACTGTAACTGGAGGCAATTTTCAACACTGATGCAGAATCTTTCTATTTTATCTATCAACACGTTTTTTATCCCAGAAGGGGTAAGCAGACAATCGAATGCCATTTGCTGATCCTGGCATTCCTGACAATTTGACCAACCACTTTCGCCTCATAGAGTGAAACAGGATAAAATATAGGTACAAGCGGCGAACGGGTACAAGGTACTTAATTACGATTGTCCAAAACACAAAGCATTTCTCTAGTTACTTACATCAATGTTTACTTTAGTTTTTAGGGCTACTATTTTTATTAAGTCATCATAAAGTATTCAGGCGCCATACCATAACATACTATCAAGAAGTGATACCTTAAGTATGTCAAACACTTCATGGAATATTCCTTATCAGTCGCCGACGTCAGACTAATATTAAATTTTACACCACACCAAAAATAAAGCATGTGCCAAATTTGGTATGTAGTAGGTCCATACTCCATAGATAAAACCGCTATCATAATGGTTACATCAAAACAACCCATGAGTCACAGTGTTTACATTGCATTTTTAGAGCGCCTTACCATAGTTGGCACTATTTCTTACCTCGTTCCGCAATCGCGACCTCGTTAACGTGCAAGTGACGCCTTAACCTAGTTGCTGGCGCCCTTGGAGAACATCTGCCACAAACTTATCTATATTTCCTGAACATTGACAGCATCCAGGTATTTCAGATGGACTTTAATGCGTCACTCGTTAGTAAAATATCTGAGGAGAGGTCTTGAATTCTACATTTTTATTATATATGTATAAGTAAAATTATATGATTATAAAAAAATATCTATGTGATACATGGTATTTTTTAATATAAGCTATAAGAGAGGCTCTATATTCCCTAGTTTTTCCAAATTTTAGATTCAGTAGTTTAGGAGATAAGGAACCGTATTTCGTATTATTTCTTTAATATAATTTAAACTATGCATTTTAATATTGTAAAAAAATATATTTGTATTTCTTATAACGAGCCCTTTTATTTGAAGTCTCATGCATGATGCACTTGAAAAAATTTTTTTTTTACTTTTTAAATTTTACCCCAAAATCGAAATAGACAATTCACGCTATACGTCCGTGATTGGGTCATGATCAGACTCTACATAATATAATATATGTATTTACAAAATTTCAACCATTTTCGTCCAGTAGATTCAGAAAAAATAAGTTGTGACTTGTGACAGACGGACAGATAGACAGACACAAGAGTGATCCAATAAGGGTTCCGGTTTTTATATTAAAATTAAAATATATAATGTTTTCTCTAACAGGAGTAAGTATATACATAGGCTGTTCCGAAAGTTTTTAGCTAAAAAGTTTGTATTCATTATTTATTTCTGCATTTATTAGAAATCGAAGTGTAATTTCAATGTAAACCTCCTTGGAAAAAATCACTGGCCATCTATAATTACTTTTTTTATTATTATTTTTTTACATATATGCGTCGATAGTAATTTGATTTGAACATGAGCGTGATCTTCTATGATTATAAACGAGGGTTAAGAGGATCGTGTAGCTCAGCGTACGCAGCGAAATAGGTATTTAGAAAATCATATTCTGTCTCAAGCGCGCTCTTCCCCCGGGCATCAGTGCGACAGAGAGCACTGCAGCTCGTGAGTGTTCGTAGGTATGTTTTTCGTTGAAAATTGCGTTTTGGGCGAAAACGATTTACACCTACTAAACTATAACGAAACCTTACAATTTTGGTGTCATATGTTTTAGCAGATTATAATCTACGTACGTACGTTTTGCTTTTTTTGAAATTTTGCTTTGTTTCTCAAATACAGACGGATTATTACCAGCAAGTTATGAACCAAAAAAAACGAGATTTGAGGGGCTTATAACTTTTGACCTATTACGAATTTTGAAAAAAGGAAAAAATACGTACGTAGTTTTTCATTATGTCAGTAACATATTACAAAATCGTTAAAATTAAATGATATTTAGGGGTAGTAAAACGTTTTCTCCGTTTGTATGGGCATGGACGCGGTACACTACACTCTTAACCTTTAAGGAATCTCACGAAAATTTGCAAGCAGCTTTTGGTGAGTGTTCTGCTTCGTTAGCAACTGTCACCTATTGTTAAAGAAATTTCAAACGAGGTCGGGATAGCCTAGAGGGTGATGCTAGGCCAGGACGACCGCCAACTGCGGTTACCCACGAGAACGTCATCAGGGTGGAGTGGTTATTAAAAGAGCATCGGAATATCACACATCGAGAGATTGCGAATGAACTAAATATTGGATCACGGGCGGTTTCTACGATCCTGCATGAACATCTCAGAGTAAGGAAGGTTGCTTCGAGGTGTATACCACATTGTCTCTCAGAAGAGCAAAAATCCCGACGTGTGGATTGGTGCAGGTTTATGTTAGAAAAATTCGAAGGAGGGACTTCGCAACAAGTATTCTACATCCTAATTTCCTACGAATCTTGGATTTATAGTTACGATCCTCTTACAAAACAGCAATCCACTCAATGGGTGTTTGAAGAAGACGAGTTGCCCACAAAAGTTGTTCGCGGGCGGAGTGTAAAAAAAAAATTATTGCCGTTTTTTTCCGTCGTAGTGGCCCAGTAGCAATAATTCCATTAGAAGATCGTAGAACGGTTACTAGTGAGTGGTATTGCGAAGTGTGTTTGCCCCGAGCCTTCGAGGAGTCGAATGAGAGTCACCCAAGGAGCGGAACTCGGGGCATTCTTTTTCATCAAGACAACGCGCCTGCTCACACGGCCACTAGAACGATGGATTTCTTAGCCACTACGGGCGTCCAATTACTACCCCATCCACCTTCAATTACTACCCCATCCACCTTACATCCCAGATCTGGCCCCGTGTAATTTTTTTTTGTTTCCCACCATTAAAAAAATGCTCTGTGGAAGAAAATTTAAGACTTCAGATGAGGCTGTTGATGAATTTAGGCGATTGTTTTTCGTCCTTCCGCAAGATCTTTTTTAAAATGTTTTTAAAGCTGGTTTTCTCGAATAAATAAATGTATAGAGGCTGGAGGAAAGTATTTTGAAAAACTGTAAATAAAACATTGTCATATACTTATTATTTTTGGTTTTACTAACAACTTCCGGAACAGCCCACGTATTTCGGTTCAACATTGCAGACAAGATCCAATAGTTTTTTTTCAAATATCTACTGAGACGGACGGACTGAACGATCTTTTATGGATTCCTTGTTTTACAAAAGTTAGGTTTATTTGAGATTTTAGATGCACTTAGATAATATAATTATGTGAAAGAAACACTAATTGTAGCTTTTCTGATCATCGTCTTGTCCTTATTGATTGATGATAAAGTAGGTAGGTAGGGTGGATACCCCTAATACCAGCCCAATATTTCTATGCTTGCTTAAAATATTTAAATGGCGTGTGACGTGACCAATGTGACAATGCATATCAATCAACAAAACGTGAGTGTTATATGTAAGAAAATAAGCCAAAGAAATTGACCACAAGCCTAAATAATTCACGTAGTTTTAAGGTAATTTGAGGGTGCGGGGTGAGCTAGGGGTGGGAGGGGTTTAAGGTTTTTTTCAGTTTTTTTGTCGATAGGTATCTCGACGATTTTTAAAATACATTAATAGTCACTGTG
Source organism: Nemapogon koenigi (assembly GCA_963924495.1). Taxonomy (NCBI): domain Eukaryota; kingdom Metazoa; phylum Arthropoda; class Insecta; order Lepidoptera; family Tineidae; genus Nemapogon; species Nemapogon koenigi. The sequence goes on along the minus strand of OZ004640.1, from coordinate 6,456,969 downwards.
TGTGGGTTATCCTTAAAAAAAGAGACATAATTATATTCTGCCGCGGACAGAGAGCTGTTTGACGACTTGATCACTAAACGTCGTTTTTAGGGTTCCGTACCCAAAGATTGACAACGGAAACCCTAATACTAAAGCTCCGCTGTCCGTCCGCCCGTCCGTCTATCACAGAGCTGTATCTTTTGAACCGTAATAGATACACACTTGAAAGTTTCACAAAGTGTGTATTACTATGGCCGCGTAACCGTATATTACGGTTCAAAAGATACAGCTCTGTGACAGTAAAATAACACGGTTTTGTATAGGGCCCACCTTTAATTTAATTTAATTTTTATTATTTGTTGTTATAGCGGCCAAAGTAATACACACTTTGTGAAACTTTCAAGTTTCTATCTATGGTAGACCTTTGAAATGTTCACAGGTGTGTATTACTATTTAATTGTCGCTATAACAAATAATAAAAATAAAATAAAGTTAAAAATTAAATACAGGGAGGTCAAACTTGGTCCGACTTTAGTGTATGCTATGTACGGAACCCTTCGTGTGCGAGTCCGATTCGAACTTGGCAGATCTTTTTTCTACTCCTATATAGACTAAATGTAAATGTATGTTTTGCCTACATACTGTATATAAATCTTCCTCGTGAAATTATTAAATTATGGTGAGAACCGCATTGAACTTGAACCTCACTTACAAGTTTCTAAATAATCATTTTCATCGAGTAAACTTTGCTACTAGATTGAAAAAATAAATAAATAGATTTCAGATCCCATGCATATGTATAAGCAGGTTTACACAAACTTGATTGTGATGTACTGCTGTATCAGCCTCGGATGTTGTATTATAAGTACACACACTTATATACACAACACAAGCGTTGTACCCCATGCCAGCATTCCTAGTTCAGCCGTTCTCAAGCGCATCACTAAGAACGGCTGGACTAGGGAATCCAAGATGCCCCTCCGCACACGATAGATGGCGTGGCGCCATTGCCACAGTCTAGTAATAGTCACAGAGTGTAAATATATAGAACACCACATTGATAAAAGTTAAGACGCGCACTAGGTGGGTAGGTACTTAGGTCGCATTGGGACAACAGTTAAAACTGAAAACAGTTAACCGATTTTTCAAAGCAAAATTGGCACTATAAGCGGCTGCTATTCGGTGCATCCACCCTAGATAGATGATGTTGTAGCTAGCTTGTAGGTAGGTACTCGGGATGAGTGATCAATCAAGACTTAATACCTACCTACATCTCGTTTCTACAAGTAAAAAGTAAATATCAACATATTCTGATATTCTAAAATTATGTAGACAACCTTGTTAAAAATCTATGAATGTATAAAAATATTGTCTGGCGGGATAATGACGTCAGTCAACTACAAATTCGTCTTGAATATCATTGGTAGGTATAAAATAAGTCGCAAGTAGGTATTGTACAAATAGAAAATAGAATGCTAGAAAATATTTTACAAGTTAAAAATATACAAAATAGGCAATAAAGAAACGAAGTATTTATTTCAAGGCCGTCTAGTATCAGAGAAAGTGAGAATTGTTGGTTATGTTGTCATTGATATTTTAAAAACATTAGTGTTATTGTAGTCTGGTTATGGAAGATATAGACGAATTAGTATTCTTTATAGATATACAAGATATTTTGATCTGATTAATAAAATAAAGAATAAGCACACATACCGTTATATTTCCTGCCATTGCGGATGACCTCGATATTTTGACGTTCCACTCAATAAAATAATCACATAACTGGGAACTGTATCAGTTTATTATCACAACTATGCCTTTTCTGGGATAATGGTCATTTACTAATTGTTTAGAACGCAACACAACTTCTTAATATTTAGTTAACAATTTGTAATTCAGAATTTTCGCGAAATGTTATCGCTATCAGCCATTCAACCCAAATCTCGATAAATATTAAAATTGTATATTGTAGCGCCATCTGTGAATGAATGATAGAAATTCATAAAAAAATATTTTGTATTTCAAGAAATGTTTCTCTGAATGTCTCATAGATGTCGCTTTTATAAATTATGTTGCTATAATCGTACCCCCTTATTCATAAACGTTTATTAGCAACGTTTTTGTTAAAATGTGTTTTGTTTCTTTCTATTATTAGTAAAGACAGGTTTGTTAGAGAGTGACAAAACATGTTTTAACAAAAACGTTGCTAATAAACGTTTATGAATAAAGGCCGTAGACTATACATATATAAAAAGGTATACTCTCTCTTGCTCTTTGTCGTAGACAGTCCTTTGGTGCACAGAGTACCTTTTTATCTTTATTCTTTCGTGCCACCAGTGAAACGAAACTACCACGACGAGGAATACGAGAAATTCATGGGAATGGGCATAGATAACAGGCTGGCGTAACTTCGAACAAAAAAAATAGGGCTAGGAAAAATGAGCCAATACCTTTTAGGTTAGGTCAGGTTAGGTTGGGTTGGCAGTAACTTTCGGTCGGCCCTAAGTTTGATTTAATTTCAATGTCCATACCATCTGCCATCAGTCCCGCCCGACTCTTATTAAAGAACGTAGTGATTGCTACTTACTCTATGATAGATAATACTACATATACCGGATAGGAATGAGAAAAAACTCAGGAAATAAATAGCAGTCGTTTTTTTATAGCTGTGGTTACTTTGATTCAACTTAATCTACGACGACACAATCCCATTTTCTCTCAATATCATAGAAGTGGCCAGACTGTTTACAGTTCTTCCCTCCCACTTTGCCTTGGTTCGAGAATACAGAGGCAGTCCACTTTGATCCTATACATACAAGATCATTTTTCCATGGACACCTCACTAGGATTTAAATTAAAATACTCCCCAGGGGATTTGGCTTGTTCCCAGTAGCTAAAAACTACCTTCTTATTCTCAGTATAGAATTTGTCCACAAATTAGAAATGTCCCAGAGGCAAAGCGGGACAAAAAGGACAGGTTTCGAAATAACCGCGACACGATTTTTTGTTCCTCGCCATTATTCCAACTTTTCGTCTCTACCCGCGGTAGACAAAATGTGGTGTGGAGGACGGATGTGAAATGAAATAATCAACTACCTTTAATGATACATTCATTTATTAATCGTAATTTAATACTGTATTACATAGAAGAAATGCACATCTCAGAAACATTCAGAAGACTTCCCTTGGGGACAGTTTTATTCGAGAGGGTTTTTCCCATCGAGTACTTATATAAATTCAATTTCTAATTTGATATTTATAGTGATCTGCATTGCCACATACTTAAAAAATCTATGTATATTTTTCACAAACTCTTACAATTTTGAAAAATAAATCTTAGGTTTATAAAACTTGTAAAAGTCGTTTACTATTTCAAATTATGAATAAATAAAATCATATTTAAAATTTTGTAAACTAACAACAAATATACGTTTATATAAAGTTACTGTTTTCTCATTAAATGCCACTGCCTCATAAACTGTCAACAACATTTTCCATCACAATAAAAATAAAGAAATAAGATGAAAATAACAATCTTTTACAAAATTTCTATGGGTGACTGCATACAGAAAGGCAACTTGACACATATCCAACATAGTGAATACTAGAGCTCGACAAACAAGAGCAAGAATAATTCATGGAAATTATTACCAATACAAGAAGTATCCTTAACACATTAAGTCAAAATTGAAAATGTATAACTTTAAAATTACTATAAGAAATAATCAGTCTTGATTAGAGAAAACGTACCGAAACGTTCGAGTATCGCGCACATTATGTCAGATATGATGCCATCCTTCCTTGTCCCCGGACGTATACCTTCTTACCGGTCTCTACTTCTACTTAAGTGTTATTATCACAGCTGTTTAGAGGTGGGTGCAGCACTTTGTACCTCGCGTCGTCCCTGCAGTCTTCTGTACAAGCCAACACACTCTTACTCACATCTTAAGGTATAAGTTAGTAACGAATGCGAGATCCACCTTCGTCCCGTTATAGTAATAACAACTTTACGTCCCTCCTAACTGGTACAATTTCGTCACCTATTAATTAACTGTGGAAACTAAAGTGATAACAATAAATTATTAAACCTTACAATCTATTTATATCAATATATTATTTTCATATTTGTGAATAACTTCAAACTTTTTGTGGTCACAAATATTTCTTGAAATTCGTTCATTTGTCAAAAAATATATTCTCGTCTATACAAAACACATCCAGAGCGATGCTGGCAGTGTCTTCATTTATGCATTTATAACAATTGACAACGCAACGATAGCAGATAATATAATGAAATATCACAGATTAATCCAAATCTTTGGACATAGTGGGATCCTATATTAGGGCATTAAAATTTATCATGGAATTGATGAATTTGTACTCGTATTAATTACCCTTTGGCCCTTTCATCCCATTTACGTACAAAGTGATTTAGTAGCATGAATAGAATACAAAACCCGCGAAAGAAAGCAACTGATATTAAAAATAATATGAATTTACTTGATAACAAACCCAAGTTGATAGAACAACTAAAATGTAAGTGTTATTTATTATTATAGACATAGTTTTGTTATGAGAATTATTTTGAGATTTATTTCCATTTATAATTATATTGCCACAGTGTGAATTACATTCTACAAATTTCTAAGAAATTATTTAAAAAAAACATATTCAGTGACTTTCAAATGTCATTGACACACAAATCTTAAGAAAAATATTCATAATTTTATCTGGCAATACAGATTTACAAGTAGAGCATCACACAACACATAAATAATGTATACAAGATACTACTCCTCTAAGCTAGTCCATCCACGACTCCGGGGGACAGGTTATTGTTTCAAATAAGTTATATAAAATATAATAGAATAACTTTCTCTGAATAATTATTCAAAAACTTTCCCTATACATTAATTCATCTTCTATATGTTTCGTGCATTTCATACATCATACAGACATGAAAATATTATCAAGTTAAAGGTACCTGGGGTTACACACAAGAAGGTACCGACACCAACTATTCTACCAAATACAATTAAATCTAATGGTGGAAGTAAACAAATCTTTCTCAAATAAAATGTTCCACCCAAAAACTTACTAAAAATATTTAAACAATAACCAAACACAAGTATATATCAAGTTGGGCTGGCAACTTGTATTGTAGCGACGTCAATACATCAAGTACCTGAGTAATATTAAAGAATTTAAGTTAGAAACCACATCAATCTTAGAGCATCTCAGATCTGGTACATACATTTGTTTGGCATGTATGATGTACTGTAATATCGACAAGGCCGTTACTACAACATTTCTTAGTAATAACATCAATATAAGACACTCAACACTATTACACACATAGAATTTTAATAAACACGAGCAAACCAATATTTACTCAGCGGTACATTCAATTTTATTACATTCATATTACTTTTGCAATGACTATGAGAATATCTGAAAATCTAAGAGTCAACAGTGCTAATCTAGACACAGAGAATGGATGTAATATTAACATTGATTAAACCTACATACATTAATATTTAATGAATAACATTTAAAACTCCATAATAATGTTTATACATTCAATTATGAAATTATGGTGCACATAGTTAAGAAGTAACATGGGATATTACTATATAATTAAACTTTAGTTCTCTTTAAAATGTAGAAACAATAGTAACCTGCATGTAGTTCTGGAGCAGTATAGTTGTGTTGCAAACAAAAACAATACATGTACAGACTAATAACCAAACTTAATTTCGGTTCAAAATGTTCTTAAGTAAGCAGCTCGTTTCGAAGCTAGGCCAAATTTCACTCTCCAGCGAGTCATTTGTGGCAATTCTTTAGTATGAAACAAAACGACCGACGCAATACAGAGTTGTCAGTTTAAAATTTCGCATGAAGGAGATTCACAACGATCTGATGATATGAAGCGACTCTTTAAGCATTGCAGACGTGCCTCGAAGTTAGATGCGTTAATATTACTTGGCGTGACGAGCTTACTGCTGCACGGGCGCTGCGTAGAGGAGTGGGCCGGGCGGCAGGTGAGGGTAAGGGACTCCGCCACCCACGGCCGCCTGGTAGCCGCACAGACCGTTACTGTTGTACAGCTTGCCACCTAAAGACACAGTCACAACACATTAAATAGAGCCAGTGCATGCATAAAACAGTTAATGGGTGACAATTTTATTGAAGTCGAGTAGTCGATTAGACAATTCAAATCGCCATCTTGAAATACTCGAATTTAGAAGACTAGACTTTATTGTCTTACAATGTCTATCTGTCAGGTGCTTGGACCTTCAAGGCTACTTCTATGTCTTTAGTTATTGTTCTGAGGTTATAATACAAGTAAAATTAGCGATTAGTCGATTCAAAGTAGATCGATTCATGTGAATTATTGAATCGCTTCAAGTGAAGAAACTGTATGAAAAACGAGTGACAGATGCAAAGCAATTCAATAACTCTAATTACTTTATTTAAAGTTTTATTTCTATTTTTTATATAGTTTCAAATGTTACATCCAATGAATTAAATTATCGACCTCCTGTCAGTTGACTGAGCTGTCACGTAACTTGTGTTCGTATGTTCGTAAATTAGCTAAAATAAGGCCGCTAAAAATATTGGTTAATTAGCATCTCACATTCTAAGATTTGTTCTGTATAAACTGTTACTTATAACGTTCTCTGGATTTTATAAGTAATTATTTCAAATTAAATATAACAAATACACTACTTTTATCTTGTTTTCACCTGGGCTCAATATTGTAGGCAAGGGTATTGGTCTGATATGACGTCATTTCCGTATCATGGTTTTTCTATGTTGACTCTCCATCCTAACAAGAACATGTTCCATGATTAGAAGAGCAAATTTTATACTACCTTACCACAAAACAGTGTTTAGTTTAAACATAGTTATGTCAATTTCTGTCTCAGTCTTTCATAATAAATGACAGATTTGTAAAAGAGTGATAAAACATAAGATTAAGCTAAACACTTGTTAAACACCGTTTTGTGGTAAGGCCGTAAAACTTTGCTATTCCACATTTCCACCTTACAAAAACATTTATCTGAGTAAAATGATGTGTTATTTAAACTGTTAGAATGTAAAAAACTTACAATGAAAAACAATGAAATGTCTTGCGAAAATGCAGAAAACTAACTTCGACAGTTCCACGATTGTATAAAAACGATTTACAAATAGCAAGTTGCAGTGAAATTGTTCTTAACATGTGTGAAAATCTAGTACGTAAAACATGAACAAAAGTGTAATTTGTAAAGTATTTGACCCGCAACGTCAGTTCAAAATACGCGTCAAAAATCGGGGTTTTCCGAGCTTCATATAACTCTGATAATTTTGCCCATGTTATATATATATTATAGAACTTGCTAAAAATGTATTGAACATTCAATGTAATACTACCGTGGAATAGTGGAATTGCGAAACTGCTGCAGTATGGAATTAGTATGGCCACAGTATGGGCGCAAAATATAATAGGGGGCGTCTTATTATTGGCCCATGAACAAAAAAGCGACAGAGTAATGGCGGTCGGTCAGTCAGTCCGTGAGTGATCAGCGACAACACAACGACGACACTAGACAAGTTACCTAACATGTCCTGATGGTGAGCGTGTACGTAGTGAGGGGGGGTGTGCGCGTAGTGCGGCGGAGGCGGCGGCGAGCCATACGAGGCGCCCCCGGGTGACCCGCCAGACTTGCTTCCCCCGCCCGCGCCGCGCTGGTAATGACCGCCCGCACCCGCCCCGCCGCCGCGCTGGTCTGTGCCAACAAACAGTTTAGTGTTCCACGTGAACTGTCTCAACATTCAGTCACCACCTCGACTATGGTAAGTGTCATTGCGAGAGCTGAGGCGAACAGCACACGTGTTGCGTATCTCTACACGATCGCAGCGTACACATACATAAATTGTTTACCTATACGAGTAGAAAATGCGTCCGTGAGTACAGGTTCGCCTCAACTCTCGCTATACCGATGCGATACCTATAGATAGACCAAGCGAACGAAACCGGAACGGAAAAGTAGCAAAGCAAGTAGGAATTGAGCCCGAAAATACAGCGCCTTCGTTCTAATAGATCACGCTCGCTTGCTTTCAGCGAATCGTCTGGAGCTTTCGTTAGTTTGGTCTGTACGTTGCTTTAAATAGCGTGACATCGATCGAGGCGATTACTGAATAGAATACTTGGGAGCTATTTCACCAGTGACAATTCTAAAAGTTTCACGCATTTCATACTATTGATGTATGTATTTTGTAGAAAACTTGTCAACTTCGCATCACGATGCATACATAACATTTTTAGAATTGTCACATTGGTGGCCATTGTCATGTTTCATTTGATCGAGGAGGCATCATGCTATGTCTGACGCGAACTTTACATTAACTTCACTGTTAAAGTTTAGGTTGAGAACTAGAGATCTACCGACACACATGCGACTATTTGTAAATAAGTAAACTTACTGTTGTAAGGACGCTGCCCATATCCATTCTGGTTGTTGTATCCACTCTGGTAACCGTTGTTGTATCCTCCCTGGTAGTTGTTCATAGTGTCGAACATATTCGGAGTGGGGAACGGAACCTGCTTCTGATAGTTGTTCTGTCTGTACCCCTGGCCGCCCATCTGGTTTTGGTTGTTACCGCCGGCGTAGTTGTTGAACCGTGGCGGTTGGTTCATGTTGCGGTTCTGATAGTTGTTGGGGTTCTGGTACGTGTTCTGGCTCTGGTAGGTGTTCTGACCGTCGTCGTTGGTGCCGCTGGCCATCTTGTTGTTCCACTGGTTGCTGCTCTGTTGGCGCGGGGACTGGGATCCGTTGTGATTCTCTTTGCGTTGCTGCCAACGATTGCGATCTGTAGGGCATATCAGATTGTTATTATAATCAACTTAATTAATTTCAAACTATACCTTATATATTAAGCACTTAATAGACTAAATAATAAATGAAGTATTTGAATATATCTTCAAACATACTCAAAATATGATTAGAAACCACTGACTTATGTCTGAGTAAAATCAATAGATAAAACGGGCCAAACTAGAAAGGTAACTAAATTAGAGATTTTATCACAGTCCGAAAGCTATATTTTTAAAATAAGTGCGTCGGTGACTCAAACCACATGAGTTTTAAAATTAAAACTTAATGTACATAATCAGGCAAACTGTACAAAGGGGCCTAATCTTAAAACTAGTTAAGTAGCCTTAAAAATATCAACGGCTAATCGAGTCTTCAGCGGGATACCCAGGGGTTAAAGAAAGTACAAAAGTAAGCCACTTACTGGTGCCGCTGTTGGTAGTGCGCGATATTTCGACAAGTTTAGCCGGCGGATTCTGTCCAGTCTCCCGCAGCACGGCGACCAGCCCGCGAGCTTGACGCGAGTCGCCGCTCGTGAAGTACGTGTAAGCGGTGCCGGCTTGCTGACAACGACCGGTGCGTCCTGAAACCACATAGTATAAAATCTCGCTCCTTTTTGGGCGTTTTCAGCCATATACCTATTCGACCTTGGCCTTTCAAGTAAAACGTGAAGCCCTTCTCCGCATAGTAAACGCGATGATGCGACACTCTTAGCAATAGTTGCCTTCAGTCATAGATTCACCACTATTGCTTGGTGGTGAGTCTATGAATGAGTATATAACACCAGGCAGTGGTCCACATTTGTTTGTTTTACAATAAAACTGCCGTCAAAGAGAAAAAGATAAGTACAATATCAATATTAAAAAATATAAATATGCTGGAAGAGGTAAACAATAAACATAAGTATTTATTTATATGTTCGGAAAATATAAACTACTTATTTCAACCAAATTCCTTAAATAATAATAGGAAAAACATAACAACACACCATCACTGCCTCTATACCTAGACTAGACTCCCCATTAACATTGTCCACATTTAGCCAGTTGCATAAATTAAACAGAACAGGAGGCAAACCGGGAAATGGCGACATGTTTTTCAAGTATGTAGGTATATTAATTACTGAGAAACCGTAATGAGGAATAGCTATAGTAGTAACTAAGAAAAACAGACGTGACACTCATGCAGACAGACGAACAAGTCTTACGTTATAACGACTTCCGAGGCAAGAGAAGGCAAAGTAGTAATACTGCGAAACAGTAGTTAGAAAAGAAATAGCTCTAGAAGTTACCAAAACAGGCATGACAGACACAAGTCTTAACATAAGAGGTCCTGTTTTCAATCAATTGACTCTGGAACAGTAAAAACTGTTCACCGACTATTATTCAAAACAAAATATTACATACCAATCCTATGTATGTAGTCCTCAGATGAGTTCGGATAGTCAAAGTTGACCACAAACTTAACGTCCTCAACGTCCAGTCCGCGCGCGGCCACGTCAGTGGCTATGAGTATGGCGGTAGCGCCGTTCCTGAACTCTGTGAGGACAGCGTCACGCTCCGGCTGGGACTTGTCACCGTGGATGGCCAGGGCCTTGTAGCCGTTGCGACGTACTGCGCGGGCTATGTCGTCCACCTACACAAATTGACAAAACCATATAATATCAACTATTAACTAGTAAATTTTTTTTATTGGTTTATGGTTACTGCTGCTGCCTATGGGTTCATGGGTTGTAACATGACGTGATAACCTTCCTCAATAAACGTGAGATTAGGTTGAGAACATATTGAAATTAACATTTTGCAAGATTTTACGTGCCAGGAAACGCCAAAAAGATTATTGACAGCAATGTTCAAAACACTCTCAACCGCTGGGCTTCTTTGACTTTCACTTCCTGTAGTCTAGTTGTCAGGATTGTTGCAAATGGCACTCAATTTTCTGTCTGCCCCTCATAGAACTGCAAGAAAATAACAAAAAAATACACACCTTCTTCTTGGTCTCCACAAACACAATGACCTTGTTGTCTTTCTCTGAAGCAATCTCTTTCAGAAGTGCGGACAGTTTATTCTCCTTCTCGTGTTCTTCACACAGCTCAATAATCTGCTTGATGTTATTGTTGGCAGACAAGTTCAACGAACCAATGTTCACTTTCACGTAATCCGTGAGGAAATCTTCGGCGAGAGCTTGAATCTCTTTAGGCCAAGTCGCAGACCACATCAGCACTTGGCGATCAGGACGGATCTGTTCTATGATCTTCCGAATCTGAGGCTCGAAGCCCATGTCCAGCATACGGTCAGCCTCGTCCAATACCAAGTATGTGCAACGACGTAAGTTTGTAGTGCCCCTTTCTAGGAAGTCAATCAAGCGGCCGGGAGTGGCAATAACAATCTCGACTCCTCTCTCCAAGTCCCTCGCCTGAGGTCCCTTGGGAGAGCCACCAAATAGGCAAGTGTTCCTGATACAACCGCGGGCACTGTATGCCTGGGCCACGGACTGTATTTGTTGAGCCAGTTCCCTGGTTGGTGCCAGTATGAGAGCTATGGGTCCATCTCCACGGTTCAGTCTCTGTTGATGCACAATATGAACTGCAGCAGGAAGCATGTAGGCCAAGGTTTTCCCGGACCCAGTTTGAGCAATGCCGACCATGTCACGACCGGAGAGCGCAATAGGCCACCCTTGAGCTTGAATACCAGTAGGCTCCACCCATCCCTGTTCTTGTATGGTCGCCATAATATGATCAGGGAAATTTCCTTCATCAAACATTTGGTTGGGGCGTGGTATATTGTTACCACTGACAGTTATCTCTTTGGTTGCCCTGTACATTTGGACATCTTCCTCTGAGCGAGTTTCAACATTCACGTGAGGTTTATAGAAATCTTTTTGTATGGGTTCAAGATTACTTATATCCCACAATGGTTTGACCAAACTATCACCGGGATGTTTTGCTTTCATACTTTGCATCTTGCGGTTATTAAACTCTAGGGACTGCTGAGGGTTCCCATTGTAATTCTTTTTGGGACCATAGTTGGAAACATTTCCATTTTGGACATTGAAATTTTTGGGACCAAAGTTATTTTTTGGTACAGCCCCATTTTTGTTGTCATATTGTTTGGGGCCTCCAAAATCAGATTTAGGGCAGTAAAGTTGCATATTTCCAGGACCTTTAGGACCCTGTGAGTCACTTCTCTTTTGATTGTAGTTATTGGTTCGTGGCCCACCAAAATCCCCAGATCGATTATCTTGACGTTGATTATTAAAATCATTTTTCACTCCATTAAAATCATTTCTGGGCCAGTTGTTTCTGGGACCAAAGTTGTTTTTAGGCCCCCCAAAATCAGGAAGGCCATTGTAGAATGGAACTTTACCGAATTGTTCATTCCGGTCTGTTCGGGGTCTAAACCTGTAATAATATGTTGTCATAAGTATAAAATAAACAGTAAGTGCATGTGAGGTGGTTGTACCTACCTATATAATTTTTTCAGTGGTCTAATTCATCTTTATTTGTATGAATGACAGAGATGACTAAGTCTTTTTCTGATGGGTATTATTTTCTGCCAGGAACTGTACCTACCATATATGAGAAGAAAAGATAATAATAAAATAAATAAAGATAAATTTATAGAAATTCAGGTCTAAGCAATAGCATGTTTGAAATCTTTTTCCAACCATATAATATATATATATATATATATTTAATGAATGCTAAATGTTGGTTATAACTATAACATGTGAATAAGAAATATATTATCAAATAAGCAGGAAATGCTCAAGCTGAAAACTTCAAGCATGAATAAATATGCCATTCTAAGCAACTCTAAGATGATTCTACAACTACCCCTTTCCGAATTTACATAGTTTTAAAATCACGAAAAAGCAAACGGATTACGAAGAAAATGGTAATAAGGCGAAAATTATTCTGATAAGCATCTAACCAGTAGAAATTAAAAATCAGCTGGGTGAACACTTTTCACAAAATGGCCGCTGTATATGTGTGACCCCACTTTGTTTTGAAATTATCAATTGTATTTCTATATATCATGGAATAAAACGTACAATAAAGCAATTAGTAACTTACATGGGGGGTGGATTATGATAGCCGTTATACTGCATAGCGATGTCCTTTTTCGTTGTAGGATTTCACGAATGGGAATCTGGAACAATACGTACAAAAAAGTGATATTCAAAGGAATCAATAGTGAATTCCTAAATATTATAATCTAGAAAACGCATTTTACCTCTCGGTTATGAGAGAATTTGATAATAATTTAGAGATTAATCATTCACGAAACCTTCACAGACCCGGCAAACGAACAACTCGGTCGATCGATAATGGCTACCGGAAATGGATGGTTTGGGTGGGGAAGAATGGTGTTGCCAATGATAATAATAAATATTCCCAATTTTTTAAGTAGGTATGAGGGAAATATTCTTATTTTCTAAGTTTATCTACAATACATCTTATGGGTTTAATTCAAATAAAAATAAATGTAGGTTATTTACTTATGTAGACGAGGTATCTTCTCTCCTCTACCTCAGTTACTGACAATCAATAATGAGAATTGCTAAACGTATGAAACTATCATGAGCTTAGAATTGGAGTAGTAAGCGTAGTATATTCCTTGGTTGTAAGACTAAGGAGGAGCCATAGACAATTAGACATGCTCCACCCTCCGTCAATTTTCTACTCATTTGGCTATAAGTCTGGCTGGCCATTATAGTACTAATCTAATAAGTTGCTTTAGATTTCGTTGGTATATCGGTATCGTTTTGTGTCGCGAGACAGAACTGAGCTCTAGAAAAATAGTAAATTCGTGTTATACGTAAATGTGAAAGGCGATCTAGGACGTCTAAAGCGCTTATTACACTATACAATTTTTAGAAAATCTATTTAGGAAATAGGAAGATGTAATTGCAGTTAGGACAGTTAGCATCCTATTTAGAACAGTTAGGAAGGCCCGACCGCTCTGTTTCCTATTTAAACGCCTATTACACTATACAATTTTTAGAAAATCTATTTAGGAAATAGGAAGATGTAATTGCAGTTAGGACAGTTAGCATCCTATTTAGAACAGTTAGGAAGGCCCGACCGCTCTGTTTCCTATTTAGGTTACGATTCTTCCTATTTAGGACGACTACTTGGCAGTTGGAAGGCGCCCGTGCTTCGCATCAGACGTGTAGCGCGCGCGCAGCCACAGAGCAAGTAAAAATGACAACTATTCCATCAGCGGCGGCGGCAATGCCTGCCGAAAGAGAAATTTTATTAAAATTAATAGAAGTTTATAGGGAGATGCCATACCTACATTTACGAGTTTTAGAGGTTTTAGCAGTCTCTGTACGAGATACGAGAAAATTAAACACTTTTATACGAAATTTAAACAATGTTAACTGCCCGCGCCACTTATCCACGCTAGTAGTAAGAACATAATCATTCCATAAATGAATAATTTTAATTGTATTGGTTTTGACTATAACTATTAAATTGTAAATCACTTATTATTTGTTTCTTTTGATAGCCTTATAGTCCCAAACTCAGGGAATAAAACTACCCCAAACTGAATAGTGTAAATTTTGGATATTGTGAGATTTTTTTTAAATTTATACTTGTACGAGATTATGTAACGGAAAGTACGAGATATTTGGCAACCTTGGTACGAGAAAAAACATCTGGCATCTGGCAACCCTGCGTCTGTCCGATTTAGTGTAGTGTGATCGCTAGCTTCCTACTTAGGTTCCTAACTGTTCCTAATTAGATTTTCTAAAAATTGTATAGTGTAATAGGCGTTTTAGGTTACGATTCTTCCTATTTAGGACGACTAGTTGGCAGTTGGAAGGCGCCCGTGCTTCGCATCAGACGTGTAGCGCGCAGCCACAGAGCAAGTAAAAATGACAACTATTCCATCAGCGGCGGCGGCAATGCCTGCCGAAAGAGAAATTTTATTAAAATTAATAGAAGTTTATAGGGAGATGCCATACCTACATTTACGAGTTTTAGAGGTTTTAGCAGTCTCTGTACGAGATACGAGAAAATTAAACACTTTTATACGAAATTTAAACAATGTTAACTGCCCGCGCCACTTATCCACGCTAGTAGTAAGAACATAATCATTCCATAAATGAATAATTTTAATTGTATTGGTTTTGACTATAACTATTAAATTGTAAATCACTTATTATTTGTTTCTTTTGATAGCCTTATAGTCCCAAACCCAGGGAATAAAACTACCCCAAACTGAATAGTGTAAATTTTGTATATTGTGAGATTTTTTTTAAACTTATACTTGTACGAGATTATGTAACGGAAAGTACGACATATTTGGCAACCTTGGTACGAGAAAAAACATCTGGCATCTGGCAACCCTGCGTCTGTCCGATTTAGTGTAGTGTGATCGCTAGCTTCCTACTTAGGTTCCTAACTGTTCCTAATTAGATTTTCTAAAAATTGTATAGTGTAATAGGCGTTTAACTTGGGGGAAAATCATTATTTATGATTATTATGTTATAAGTGGTACATATTATTCATTAATTTACTGCTTCACACCTTCACACACTCTTTATGTCATTTGGATTCATAGTAATATTATGATAATGAAATGTGTACAATACAGATATTTGCTACTTATTTGAATAAAATATTTTCCATGGCAACATTAGCCGGAAGTAAGTAAGTAAATCTGATTTCATTGATTCAAAGAAACGTTTACCCATGTATGCCATGTAAACGAAGTCGAATGATTTATTATATCTGAAATTTAAGATATATTTATTGGGCATTATGTAGCACTTCGCAATATTATAATTATTCAAGAAATATTAATAATGTTGTTCAAACAACCAAAGAGTATATTACTTATATTATAATATGAGAAACAACTTCAAGGTCTAGTGGTGTGTGTGGCCAAAGATATCATGGCAAATATGGTATTATCTCTGTAATGTCTATAAAGCATCTTAGCTGTAGCATAATGTGTGTTTAATATTTATATTTATAGTAGGTTGACCAGCCTAACGTTTTCATAAAATATGGACGATCGCGATAATTGTTGCTCAAATTTGACCGCTTTGTATGAAAGGTATAATGAATCTAAAAGAAGAGAAAGAGGTAATATGTCAGAATGTTACTATTCTATTGTCTCTGCCTACCCCTTTTGGGATAAAAGGTGTGGTGATATCTCGGGTGATATTATACATATTATGTAGACTGCCCCTCTAACATTACTACACTAGGTGTAGGTAGAGCATGGATTCAGTATTTCAGTAAGTATGTACTATGGTTTTGTAGTAGAAAATAGTATACTTACTCCTTGGTGTAGATTACAGCAAAAAATATAGTATAAATTTAGTAGTAGAAGACCTCAGTGGTTTAAATCCCGTCTACATGGTTGGACAACCAAACCACTCAACCGACTTGACTTCACTATTCTACGAAAGTTGTTGTTTGTTCTACATCTCGAGGAATTCTACATCGTTGCGCGTGTGTGGAACGCCTTCTTTCAATCCCCTTTACTCGCCCACAGAGATTTATAATGGATGTACGTCCAGATTGATACGTGTCCTTTGACAATGACGAGAATTCTACCAACGGGTCGTGCGGATTACACATTGGTTTCGATCTAGAAGTCTGGACGTGTTAGGTGTATACAGTAACAGACACAGCACATGTACAGTCGACCACATAATACCGATTTCCTCGTCTCTAACTATCTAAGAAAACTTTAAGAATATCATGTGATGCATAATGATTTAAGGACCCTTGGCTCTCAGTCAACTTGTATCTGTCAAAAATATGGTAAATCTAAGTTAATCCTGGAAACGCGAGTTTATTTATACAAAACCCCAAAAGGATTGTTATTATTTGAAATTGGATTCAGCCATATTTTTATTATTCATGGGTTCTAAAGAGCCGTTGTTTTCGATACGAGCAGTGCCTTCGCGTATCGAAAACAACGGTCATATTGGATCCCCATTACTCTGTCACTATTCTGTGGAACTAATCAGTAGCCGCCGGGCTCAGATGATCTGAGCCGCCGGGGTTTCAGTGCCTGAGTTACTTGCTACGACTACCTTAAGCGCTTATTACACTATACAATTTTTAGAAAATCTATTTAGGAAATAGGAAGATGTAATTGCAGTTAGGACAGTTAGCATCCTATTTAGAACAGTTAGGAAGGCCCGACCGCTTATTTTTTAGGTTTATTTAGGTTACGATTCTTCCTATTTAGGACGACTAGTTGGCAGTTGGAAGGCGCCCGTGCTTCGCATCAGTCGTGTAGCGCGCAGCCACAGAGCAAGTAAAAATGACAACTAGTCCATCAGCGGCGGCGGCAATGCCTGCCGAAAGAGAAATTTTATTAAAATTAATAGAAGTTTATAGGGAAATGTCATACCTACATTTACGAGTTTTAGAGGTTTTAGCAGTCTCTGTACGAGATACGAGAAAATTAAACACTTTTATACGAAATTTAAACAATGTTAACTGCCCGCGCCACATATCCACGCTAGTAGTAAGAACATAATCATTCCATAAATGAAACTATTAAATTGTAAATCACATATTATTTGTTTCTTTTGATAGCCTTATAGTCCCAAACTCAGGGAATAAAACTACCCCAAACTGAATAGTGTAAAGTTTGGATATTGTGAGATTTTTTTAAACTTATACTTGTACGAGATTATGTAACGGAAAGTACGAGATATTTGGCAACCTTGGTACGAGAAAAAACATCTGGCATCTGGCAACCCTGCGTCTGTCCGATCTGTTGCTAATTAGATTTTCTAAAAATTGTATAGTGTAATAGGCGTTTAAGTCGTAGGACCTGTACATATAATAGTCTGTGGTCGTAGGTTACTTGGTGGCTCTGTGATGCTCTGTGAAAAAAAACAAAAATACAATTTCTATTTTATTTTACTTTTACATATAAAAAATGTTAATACATAATTGGAGGTTTCAGTAACTTTACATTTGTGAAAATTTACGGGCTACCCCATTACGTATTAAAAACACAGATTATAAAATGGTTGTTTTTGTACCTATCATAAAATAATCAATAAGCAGATAATTCATAATGGAAACAAATATGTTCCTTGAGTTGTCTGATGCTACATCGGACAACCTTTATCCTGCTTTATTTCAGTCTTTCACTATCATCTTGTGTGGGTTAGTACAATGTAGTTTTAGATTTACAGTAGGTATGCAGTTAGGTTAGAAGAACCCTTTACTTTTATGATTTCGGTTTATTGGCATTATTTATTGGATAACAAGTTTTCTGGGATACAAATTCCGATCATCATTGGCTGTTTATTTTGTGTAATAAATAAGATCAAATTTGTCTTTGTCATTGGTTACTATTAAATACACATCTTCACAGTCTTTATACATTGCGATGTGGCCAGAGACACCAGTAACATTGTCCACTATTTGCCAGTTGTCCATAATAAACAGAATTATAAAATAACTTTTACATTTCAGATATTTGGCCGGGAGGTTGAACATAGTCTCCCAAACTGAATCTAAGGGCATAGGAAAATATGTTGGAACATTTGCTCTGCCGTCTCTTATATTCTTGTCATTGGCCAAGTTAGATTTCAGTATTGTTAATTGGATGTTTTTGCTTGCTATATTACTAGGAAAAGGAATTGTATTCTTTTCAGTCATCTTGATAGCATTATTTATAAGCAAGCCATTTAATCTGGGAAGAGCTGCAATTTTTGCTATATTTTGTACACAAAGTAATGATTTTGCATTGGGATACCCCATAAGTAAGTATAATATGTATTTGTTACTTGGAAATAGCTGTTTTGTATTACAGTTTATTCTGCCTTACTAATAAACATTGAACAAGCTATTAAGTAAGTTTGAACTATTGTGTATTTTCTTAATTTGAATATATTAGAATTAGAATGCAAAATATTATTAGATGTAGGTAACCCGTCCGCCCACTTGGCTCCCATAGCCTGGCTACTTAACTGGATTAGTTGGTAGTGTCAGTAGTACATTACAATGTCTTTTTCTTTTCTATTACAGTTAATGCAATTTTTCAAAACACCCACCCAGAATATGCACTATATTTGTATCTAATGGCACCAATATCACTTGCTATACTAAACCCTGTGGCTTTCGTCATGATGGAAATTAACAAACAAAGGGAAATTGAATCTAATGAACTTAATTTGCAAAGATTAAGTAAATTTAAAGTGGCACAACAAATACTTAAAGGAATTGCCTACAATCCAGTTCTAGTGATGACTGTGCTCGGAATTGTAGGGAATATAGTGTTTAAGCATAACTTACCAAACTACATTGAAGGATTGCTTGAGGTAATTATTACTTATTTTTACTATAAACATAATTAAGCCAAGAAGACAACAATTCAATTATTAAAATATAATTATTAATAATTTATGTATGTGGAAGTGTGGAGTGTCATATGGCAGCTCCACTCCTCACCGTTTACGAGATATAAGTTAAACCTCAAGACATGATTGAGTAATAATCATCTTTTTGTTGTAATCCATTTGATTTTCTCATCCTTTCTAAAGTGCACACACACATATTGAATTACTTATTTCATAATCATGTCACCAGAAATAAATGGTCTAAAACTCAAAACCACTCCATATAAAGTACTTACCTGAGATTGACCTAAACAAAAGAATACCTAATTGATTTCATTTGACTTCACACATTTCTGTCCCATTTCACGAAATTACTCCCTACAAAATGCCACATAGCGAGACCTAAGATGCTACACATCAAAAATTATGTCAAAACTTTATTACTGGACATATTTTAGTAGGAAATTTTGAAAAACTTTAATAAAGAAAAACATAAGTGACTTATTTATTGTATTCACAGATTTTGGGACAATCATTCACTGCATCAGCATTGTTCTTGCTGGGATTGCATATGGTTGGACAGATACACAGGTTGAAGGGCCCGGCACTGGTTTTGCCATTTGTGCTGATTATGGTTAAATTGTAAGTAAATAAATATATTTATGTATTTCTAAAAGCAGTAGTGAAAAATCTGTCTTTTGTAGTTCTAAGCTCCTAGTATCTAGTTCATTCCACTTTTTATTACATATACACTGCTAAAAGAATCGATAAATTAACCAAGGATAAGATAAGATAGGCCAAGATTCACGTACCAGAAACATGAGAAAGAAGGATTTTACAAAAAAATCGGTGTTGCGAAAATACACGAAAGGGACATCTGCTCTTCCAGTATTATACAAAACCAATTAGAAATAGCAATTATGGATTTAGGGCTCTTAAGGTGGTTCGTTTTCCATTTTTAGTGTTTAGTTAATTAGTTTATCTTAATTACATTTTTGTATGGAAAACGAACCACCTTAAGAGCCCTAAATCCGTAATTTGTATGGAGATATTACTATTCCTAATTTCTCTGTAAATACTCCACCTGTGTCACTGTAATTTAGCATATAGTTACTTACTAAATGAAATAGTCGTTATTTTTTCAATTGGTTTTATTTAATTATGGGTGGTAAAATAAAAGATTATTTTGCCCCTGTTTTCTCTTTCATAATCTATCACAAAGCTCTTAATTTTTTTTAAAGCGCTTAGTAACTATTACCTTACAATTAAACGTCTTGCGTTTTAGGGTAGCTTATTGAAAATTCAAAATAAAAATTATTTTATGATTTTTTTAATTGGTCAAAAATAATAAAATTATTATTAAGTATTTTGAATTTTAAATAAGCTACAAAAAATCGCATTGAAGGGTAATAGTATAACAGCGCGTTAAAAAAAAAGAGCTTTGTGATAGATTATGAAAGAGATAACGGGCAAAGTTTAACTACCCATATTTGCCATTCAACAAAACCCATTCAAAAAATAACAGCTAATTCACTTAGATAAATATACAATATGTATCTATGTGCTAAATTACAATGACACAGGTGGATTATTTACAGAGAAATTGGGAAAAGTTTATCCCAGAAAAATTGTAGATATAGGACTCTTAAGATAATAATAATATTAAGAGAACTCGAGTCGCAAAACAAAATCGGTTGAAAGTACGCGTGAAATTTATGACTTTCAGAGCTTCATAAAACTTAGTGTAACTGGTTGACGTTTTTTATTACTACTCTGCTCCTTTTGATCGTAGCGTGATGTTATATAGCCTATATTATATTTATTATAGTTATAGACCCTATAAATAGATAGGCTGTTTAATGCAATTTTTTTTAATTCGCACTTGTAGTTCAAACTATTCAGATTTCTATATGAAACATTTTCAGACTAATATTACCAGTAGTGATGAGGGAAAGTGTAAGTCTACTAAAAGCAGGTTCCAATGATACGGAAACTCTGTCGTTGTCTACGTACGCGTTTTTATATGGGACCATACCGACTGCGCCTGCCGTGTTTGTGTTTTCAAATCTGTACCAACTGGAAATTGATTTGGTTTGTACTTTTGAAATTTCTATGTTTAGTAGGTATAATAGTGCATGTATCATTTTGCCAATCCAATCATAATGTTAATACTACATATTATAAAACAAAGTCTACCGCCACGTCTGTCTGTGGCCATTTCACGCAAAAACTACTGAACGGATATTGATGCTGTTTGCACAATTAGATAGATTGAGTCACGAGAAAGGTTTCTATCATGTTTAGGAACTGAACATTGACAGTATTAGTGAGTCAAGTCAGGGTAAATGTTAACCCCAGGGCGCTTTCGTGGCGTATGCTATCTAATTTATTAAAGATATAATAAAATAATATACGGAAGAATTGTGTAGAATAAAATTATCTACAAACGAGTCTGCATTACCATATTATATCCATGTTGAAACGTCGGTATAACCAGTTTTGATTGTATGCAATGTATAAAACCCTGTCAAACCCAAAATTGGCATTGAAATTGGCCAATCTCGAAACCGTTTTGAGAAATAAGCTTTTAGTACAATTTCTATTTATCATATTTTAAATTAAGTCTATACTTTTATTATATTTATTATACATTTATACTTATACAATAACCTTCATTTTACCTCTTTGAGTATTTACCAAAGGAGACGTAAAGGGTGTGAATCACCGAACAATTTTTTCAGCCACTTTTGGCGGGGGGGAGGTAAACGCCTAGTACTAGCCCCTGTACCACTGTATTTTTCTGTCGTTTTATTGTCGCAACGGATTTTACGTTATATGATGATTATGTTAAAATACAAACATAATAATTATAATTAATGATTGGAAACACTAAGTTTGACGCCCTAGATCGCCTTTCCCGTTTAAAACATCACAATTAACTATTTTCCTAGAGCTCTGTCTGGCGACACAAAACGATACCAACGAAATCTAAGGTAACTTATTACCTGCGCACCTGGTCAGTATAACTGGTCAAAGGGGGAAAAAATTGGCGAAAGGGGGAGCCCGTCTATGACCCCTCCATAGGCTTAGTACTCTATGTTTTACCTATGTATGAGTCATCGTAAGCGGTATGAAAAAAATACTTTTGCCTACAAAAAAATAAATAACGTCAATCTTTTCATAAAATACTTCTCGTGTGATTATTCTCTTTTCTTCTCGTTTTTATTTAATTTAATTAAAACTCGATGGAGATGGCGACAAGTACGATTTAATATATACACGAGTAATTTTTAGGTTAGTCGACCTTGACTGACGTTAGCTTGAATCCTGTCCCACTTTTTGTGACGTCACGTTTACTTTTAGCGGTAACATTTAAAAAAAAAATAGACCAATGAATAAAAAACACAAATACCGAAATTAATTCTTATTTATATTCTTAAAATGAATTATAAAAAAATATATCATATATATTATATGTAGTATGGCTAATTACAAATGTTTATCTGTAGTCTGTATGACACAGATTGGTATTCATCTAATAGTAAAAATTAATTGGAAGATTGAAAACTTAAAATGCAAATGTGTTTTTCAGATGGCTTCCTCAATGGTTATCTGCACATTTCTCTCCGCACCAATGATGTTATTGTCAGCTCAAATGATATCCATCAACAAAGATTACGCTGTACAACTTAAGAAGTTTGGGTTTGATCTTTCTATTGTCTCCCTAATTGCTACTCTGTGGGTGTTGATGGTGTTTATTGTAACTAAGAAGTACAAGAGGATGCCTCACAGGCTTACTATGTGTTTGCTTGTATCACAGGTATGTTTTTGACGTGAAAACTTCTTTAGGCGCGTTGAGCGATTTTTGGTAGGGGGAAATCTTATGGACCCGAGAATGTCCAGGCAGGTAGTCGTATGCTAGCTTCCACGTATGCCTGTGTCGGGCATTTTTGGCTGCGCATTTCTGGCTGGCAATTCTTCGGTCCGGACACAGCTACATTTATATGTGAAATGTCAACAAAGAGACGACCCAGGACCGAGCTACCTGGAGACGCATGATACGGAGGGCCGACCCCAAATAAAATGGGAAAGAGCCAGGCAAAGAAGAAGATTGCTATATGGCGTTATTATACGTTATATACCTACTTATAAATTTAAACCACTGTAATTCATAGTTTTAAGTTTTCACTTCTGTCGGCAGTCCCCACCGACTGTCTATGCATTTTTTTATTTATTTAGGCCTACTTGACAATGTGTAAATTCATATGAATGTTTGTCTGTTTGTCACTTATAGACTCAAAAACAACTGAACCGATTTTGTTTCTGGTCGCACGATTAATAAATAAAATAAAATAAAATAAAAAGCCTTTTATTTCTTGCAAGAACTAGTATACACTTCTATTTTGTACTACTATTTTTTAAATCTATTTATATGCTAATTTTACACACTCTTAGAGTAGGATTAATTTAATATATTTGTTTTTATTAACTGTAAAGTTAGTGTTAACAATTTGAAAAATATTACCTACAAATAAATCTATTTATATACTACTATTTTTTTTTAAAATCTATTTATATGCAAATTCTTCACATTCTTAGAGTAGGATTAATTTTTATTAACTGTTAAGTGAGTGTTAACAATTTAAAAAAATATTACTAATAAATTAGACTATTCTGTCTGCAAGAACCCCTCTGCAGGTGAAGACCTCCTCCAAAAAAGCCATTTATCCTCTATATTGTTTTTTTTTTTTTTCTTCTAGATATATAGTTCGGTATTTTTATAATTGTTTTTTTCGGTTTTGGTCATAATCTTCCACGGGGACCAGCCGGCTTGGAAGATGTAGTTTAGTGTTCGTTTTAGTTTGTAATGTGTTTTCCATGAGAGAGGGCGGTAATTGCTATTGTTCGTTATTTTTGTTTGTTTGATCGTTAGGTAGGTTGTTTTGGTTGTTAGTGGTTTGGTTTTTGGTTGTTAGAAAACCAAGTATTCCCGGTTTGATAACTCCCTCTGATAAACTCGACGATCTCAGTAGACTTGTTTGAGTTTTGTTCTTTTTCTTAGCTTGTTCCTTTGTTTTTAGTTGTGTTAAGTCATTATAGTTCGGTGATATTGGTAGAGTTATTTTCTTGTTGCCTGGTATGATTGTATTATTGTGGTATATTATCAGTTTGTCGTACTTAATAGTGGCGGAGTTACCTTTTTCTTTTTCTATTTTTACTTGCTCTTGCAGTTTCTTTCTTTTTTCTAAAATATGCTGTGGATAGTCTTCTTTTATATAATAAGCGGTATCCTTTAATGCTCTCCTCTGTTTAAAGATTTCAATTTTCGTGCCCAATGAAGTGAAAGTTACGGTAATCGGTCGGGGTTTTTCTCCTTTCTTCCCTATTCTTCTAGTCTCTTGTATGTCTCTGTGTTCTAGCCCCACAGAGAAATATTGATTAATGAAACTTAATACGCTTTTTTCTAAATTTGCATACGATGTTTCGGTATCCATTAAGCCAAAAATTACGATGTCCCTCTGTCTTGACTGTTTTTTACTTGACTTAACTTGTTCTGTTACTTTTTCAGCCGACTGTAAAATTGTTGCTTTTTGTTCAATCTGCTCCTTTTGAATTTTTCTGAGCATATTCATAACTTCCTCCATGATTATCGGATATGTTTTACGATAATAAGATTATTGTGATTATTTTGCTTACTTTGCTATTTGTGCTGCCCTCTGTTGGCTAGGTACTAGAGAACGGGAAAGTCGTTTGGTGCGCGATAGTCTTTGTCGTTATAGTTTTGAGTATTTTCACTAGATGGCGCTATTTTTGATCAAAATTGTCGAGTCATAGATCGATATTATTGTTTTTGTAAATTTTAGTTAATTTTTACACTTGTATGATGTAATTATCTATTTTGCACTTCGTTCGTTTGTTTGTGGATTACTGTTAGCAATTTGGTGCGGGAGATGTAGCTAATAGTTGAGTTTTGAGGTCTTTTTCACTTCTCTGGTTTTCACATTTAATAGTTTATTATTCGCTGTTTTTGGACCTTGTCCACAATATATTTCGATAATCACTTATTTATAGTTCCACTACACTTAATTTCTGGATTAAATATCACTTATTTATATTTTTATTTTTACACTTTTCACGGAGCCGATGTTTTACATAAGATTAATTCACGAGGAAGAGTTTAATTAATGGCATAGGGTGAGCAGTGATATTATCAAGTTCACAGGCGAAACAGGGGCGGTAAGCAAGTGTTATATAAAACTGGAGTTACTCAATTTATAAAGCTAAGCTACGATTATGGGGATTATTTAACACTTTAGTTTCAGCCTAACTATAAATGTATGTGAAATAGGTCCTTGTGCAACTTGAATAAAAGTAAAGATAACGATTTCTTCTTTAACTGGTCTCATGGTATTTTACTCTCCTTGACATGTGACTAAAAACACAAATACAGGCACAATATAATGTACCAATATAATGTACCTATATAAGGCCAGAGACACTTGACTTATTCTTAAGGAAAATTGGTGATTATTGTTTTTTCAAAGCTAACCGTGCAAGCATAACGGGTCTAGAGAAAATCTCTATACGCAGACAAAATCTCACGCGTCATGCTAGCCCGGCACTGCGCTATAGACAACTCTCTTTATATCGAAGTTAATAGTACCTTTTGTTTGCAGATATTGTTAGCTATTGGCGTTATAGCGGGTGGTCCACAGATATATCCAGTCTCGTCTTGGCTCACAGTAGTCCAGCAGACTATTTGCATCTTTAGCATGTATTCTTGTCTTCTTTGGACGGCGATGTTGGCTCTTGGACTACTTTTGTTACAGGTATTATATTTTATTACTAGCTCTTGCCCGCGGTTTCACTTGCGTGGAAATAGAACAAATAAAAGAGGTAATCCAGTGGCTGCAATATTTTGCGCCTGAAGAAAGCTTAGTTTATTGATATTTGTATAGAGTATTTTATTTAAGTGCTTTATTGTATCCTAATTAAAATTAAATAAAGTTCTTACCTCGTCCTGTTTTAATTATATCATAATAGGTAATGTTTTAATTCAGAGCATACATTTCAAGTTTTACAATTCACATGCAGATCAATGAAAAAACAAATCCGTTCAGTATCCGAGATAAGCTCAGTCATACCACAGTAAATATATATTATTTTTCAACAAAACGTAAGCAATGCATATGGCATTTTTAATACACTCTAGTTTTATACTTTCCTAGAGAATTCAGATGAAAACCTGAAAACTGTATACAAATCGTTCAGTAGTACTCGAGATATAGACAGCAATGGAGACTTCTTTTTAAGGGCTGTTTCACAATGTGTCCTTTTATTGTTAACCAACACACTATTTAAATTTAACCATTGTATATTAACGCTCTACGACGGTTTTGAAAGGAACTCATGGGTTGATAGTTAATAAAATAGTTAGCCTGAAGGGGAAATCAAAACCCGAAATCGAAGAGCATTTATGTAAATATGTATGGATTTGAATGAAGGGAAAGAGGTGTGCCAGGATTGTGGCGAATGGATGTCTTTGGTTTCTACCTACCCTTAGGGACATAAGGCGTGAGCATAATGTATGTATGTATGTATGTGACATAGATCATGTTACCTAATTAAAAACAATAATTTGATTTTTTTTTCAGAGTCGCGGCCCCTGTTTTGTGGTGACATTATGGCCCGTGTTAGGTTTAGTGGCGTGGGGTGCGCCGGTAGTCATGGTGATTGTACTTTTGATAACCAAAGCGAGCACTGGATCTCTCGACATGAAAGCTACGAACGCTATCCGGCTTTGTTTACTGGTTTTCTGTTTAATAGGTGATGAAATTTTTTTTTTTATAATTAACTTTCCGCCTCGGCATCGTCCGTGGAAATTATTGAAATGGGATTTTATGCCAAAGGATTTCTGGGATTAAAAAAGTAAAAGTAGCCAATCTCACTCTCTGTGCGTCACGTCGATCCGTTTGTCTGTTTTGACAAAAGTCAAATAAATACAATTTCACATTTATAACATTGGTTAGGATTTGTTTCTCTAACTCTAGGTTTTATTTGTGATATTGGCATTTGCCATTAATACAACCGAAACAAAATCGTTGAAAATTTGATCAGTCTCCTTGGGATTAAACTTTTATGATATTTTGTTCCAGTTGCCAACGTGCAATTGCATTAAAAAAACTTAAAAAGACGCCATTGATCGTCGCTAGGTACCCCATTACAAAGTAAGGTGGCATAAAAAACAGAAGCTAAAACAAAAAAATCTATTTCAGTTTGCGCCGGTTCTCTTATAGTTTACATGAGGTTCCGACGTCGAAGCAACCAGTTCGCTACCTTGTCAGCCGAAGTCGCCGGTGAAACTTCCCCTCCAGATGAATCCAGCGGCCTGGTGGATAACGCTGAACAAATATCTAATACGCAATCCGTATCTCAGAATGGTAATTATTTATATGAATAAAAATCTTAATAAAGGCATCCATGTTGAAATTAAAATATGTAACATACCTACAAAATGTAACTAGTTAATACTAGTTACAGTAGACCTTAACATACCAAAGGCAAAAGAAATTTTTGAGGCCAAAAATGTCATGAATAGCAAATCTACATAAATACATATCTTATTTTTTTTCTTTAATGCAACACCAAGGAGTAGAGGAAACAGGTAACAACTTTTCATTTCATTTCTTTCATACAATACTACTTTTTTCGGTCTAATTTTTTACTCAACCGAATTAGTTCACTATTTTCTATGCGCAACCGCGTTCACATGTACTTAGTTACAAACAGACAGACAAAATAATATTTCATGTATGAATATTGTAAACACGCTGATCTTTACTTAGGTGCGTTACGACTATGACCAAATAGTATTTCTGTCCTTTTCTCTCTCACGCAGTAACGTTAGGTTATGTATTAGTTTTATAAATGTCTTCAAATAAAAATGTTATGAACCCTTAAAAGTTTGTTTACATTATTGACGTCTCTACCATGTCATAAGCTGCATGTTTTCAATTAATTTTACAGGTTGTTACGGTGCCATAACAGCAACTCCATCACCAAGCAAGAGTGCTAATGGCTGCTGCTCCAACGATCCCGAGTGTGATAACAAGTTTATTAATACACACCAACTGGACATTGAAGATATTGCAAACAATAAGTGAGATTTAGCTGCTCTTTATATCTCAGTATTTGGCCACTAGAACGCTCGCACCGCGGAGCCGATACACGTTGGCGATCAGAAGGCATATTAATACTTTTCTAGCTAGTAAACTACAACAGATATACCAAATTAAAAAATACGTATGAATAGGTAAAAATATACAGAAGCAAACTATATAAACAAAAATACTATTAAGATACTAGTTGCTAGATATAAAATGAAGTTTTGAATTAGTATCCAAGACATTTGAATGATTTGAGGGTATATTCATTTTGTAGGATGGTTTAATGGTTAGAAGCTTTTCGATCTCAAAAGTGAGTAACCTGGGACCATGCATAATAACCACCTTTGGCATACAAATATTTTGCATCCCTCCGTATACATGATCAAATGTATATTTTACAGGGAATGCGCCTGTCCCGCGTCGCAAAAGGACAAATGCAACACAATGGAGAACGGCACCTGCCAGTACTTGGAGGAGTTGGAGCGGGCGAGCAGCTCTCTGGGCTTGTTGCCGCCGGAACAGATGCGCGGCCGCGGGGAACAACTGCTCAAACACACCGTCCTGCTCATCATATACTGTCTCAGCATGTTCATTGTAAGATACTAGGTTTTGACTACTAAACGTGGAACAGTTGTCATATTACTATCTAGACTTTTTTGCTAGCATGCACTCTAATAATGGTATTTGTGGAAGAAATGGGGGGATAGAGAGTTAACATTTTTGTATTTGTGTACTTCTAACACTCACTCTCTCTTTAAAGTTTAGTAAGAGACCGGTAGATGTCGCTGGATAATCATCAATATTAATCATAGATACGAAAGTGTGTGTTTGTTTGTCCTTCTTTCACGTCAAAACAAAGCAACGGATCCACATTTTGTCCCGGAAATATAAATACTTGTCACATTTAAAAAAAAAACCTGGACGAAGCCAAGGGGCGGACAGCTAGTTTATTAATAATAGTACTAGATACTAAGATTCTGTCGTGCGTCCACTCATACCTATTTATTTTTATTAGGGCGTGACTTACACCACTTGGACCACTATGATGAGGGACGAGAGCGGCGTGTTCGTCGAGATAGAGTTTCTGGACATCGTCGCTAACTACGGACAGGGGCTGGTCATGTTTGTGATATTCGGTTTGGATTCCGAAGAGATATTCGTTCCGGTTATGCAATTCATTAAGAAGAAATGGTAAAGTGGAGCTCGCAGATGACGTAATAGAACAAAATTAAAAAACTTATATGCAATGATTATATTATTATACTCTTTGGCAAAAATGAGTCTCTGTGAGTGCTGTTTGACTCGACTCTCGCTGCGTTACCTATACTATATTATGTAGTTAAGGTGACACGTGTCGGTCCTAATGGTGCTATTGTTTCATTTATTATTTTATTTTTTACGCATAATGAATTAAATCAAACTCAATTTACCATATCTCACACGAATTATAATGATAATGTTTTATTTTATTCGTAAATTAGTAACATTAAAAATAGACAAGAAAAATATAATCCATGTTTATATTATAAATGCGAAAGTAATTATGTCTGTTAAGCTTTTACGCCTAAACCACTGAACCAATTTTGATGAAATTTGATATCGAGTAAGCTTGAACCCTAGGGAAGGACATACTTTTTATAAATTCCCTTAGGAGGTATATGGGGATGACCGTTAGCCCATGCCCCACGGAAGATTATTTTCAGTAGGTTATTTCTCCCACTCTTTTAACTGTAATGCCGATTTAAATTTTATTAGAATTGCCTTTGTAGGACTAACTTAGGAATGTTCATAAAAAATTATAAAATGCGCTTTCTATCCCCGCCTCGATCCGTCTCCTAGTTTGATTTTTATTACAAAAACACAGTAAAACTGACAGAAAGATCATGATTTATGTAGGTATGTATTCCAGGTATGGAGGAGATGTGTTAGTGTTGCCACCTGTGGAAGATCTGCCGTTTGAAACGAAACACGTGTGTGACCAATTTATTACACACCATCTGGAACGCTGCAAGGACGCCGTCACTATTAATACCAGGTGAATACTTATTTATATTGCTAGCTCTTCACCTCTTCTTGAAATATGACATAAGGCTTTATCTGGATCTCCAGTATGTCACTGTCAGGCCCTTCAGCTGTATCTGTGCAAAAAAGCAGGTCGATCCGTTTCGCCATTTTCGAGTGAAAGAAAGGACAAACAAACACACTTTCGCATTTATAATATTAGTTTTTTTAGTTAAAAAAAAGTCCTCTGCCGCGTCTGTTTGTGACCTTTTCACGCAAAAACTACTAAACGGATTTTGATGCTGTTTTCACGAGTAGATAGGTTGATTTATGAGGAATGTTTACGGATATTAAACATGGAAGGAGCCGAACATTAACAGCGTAAGTGAATCAAGTCAGGAAAAAACTAGTCCAACGAGTTTTCATAGCGTATGCTGTGTAATCCTGTCTTTGATCAATATAAAAGAAATAGAGCAACACAACGGCTTAGCGTGCCACATAGCATAATGCTCCTTCCTCTTTCCGAGCTTGTATCTCTTTCGCACGGTGTCACGCATGTTTGTAAGGCGAAGGCATTGATCGAAGAGTTCAGTAGTTTTCCAATTTATTATTTCACTAAAGAGTCCGGAAATATATGACATAACCTTTTCATTCCCACAACATACAAAAATATTTTCCAGATGGAGGATGCGTACATATCGCGGCGTATTTCGCGGATCTTGCCTTGTACGCTGGCTCATAGGTTGCGGGTTGGCCAAAGACGACTATGAAGCTGTGCAGTACGGACGACACCTACTCGACGGCAGACTCATCTCGCACGTTAACAACGCACACCACTTCTCCAATTCGCAGCTATTGTACACGTTCAAGTAAACTTAAGGTTAACGCACACTTATGGCTTCGGGACGGGATTGGGCTTGTAAGAATTGTTTTATATGGAGTAGTGATCGGCCAAAAGTAGTCGTTGTGGACGTTAGATATATATGAATACGCCCAATATTTATTTTAAAAATATATTAATAGATAAGTAAAAAGGATGCTTATTATGCTAATAAAATTATAAATATTCAGCATACCTTTTCATAAAAAATGCTATGACAAACCAACGCGACATGAGCCGACGCCAAGATGATCCCGCACCGAGGCGATAGGTAGTATAGATTAATCTTTATTCTGAATATGTCAAGCAGTTAGTAGCAACTACCTAAATCCAAGCATGGTTTAAGAAAATGTTGAGTTTCTGATGCAAGTAGCTGACTTTGGATTTAGTTCAATTTGCTCCTAACTGCTTAATTGAATTTATTACATGTATCTTTATATTATTATATCATATAATACTTCTAGTAAATAAGGCTTATAATATTTGGAAGAGTTTACTTACTATTTAACAAATTGTCTAAAATTGACTACAGTTTTGTAGTCTTGTCACATATCTGAAGGAATAATGATGTATTATCATTTATCCCAAGATTCATTCAAGTTTCGTAAAATTTTATTCCGATTATGGTACCTCTATTTTAGAATATTTAATAAGTATACTTATATATTTCTTAGTTTTTTAAAGTTTATAATCAATACTTGATCTGAAATGGATCTCCATGACATTTTATTTAATAGATAGTTTTGCACTTTTTCTGTAGTATTCAACACTTGTTTTTATTTCTGGAACAGTTAGTTATATGTATAGTCCAGCTCTAGTAATTAATTATAGGATACTGTGTCCTATATCATCCTATATGTGACGTAGTAGTATTAAGATACCTCATTCTTTTTATAATTTTGCAATGTGAACAAATTCTAGAAACCAGTATTTTAAGTGATTATCGCCAAACATTATGATGTAAGTAAGGAATTATTTCACAAGAGGCTTTTTTATAATTAGAATGATCAACATGTTGCAAAGTGCAGGTTCTTACTTTTCTTCAGGGGAAACTGAATGCAACTAAAATAATAATATTGTGTTTAGTTATATAATTTTAATATTTTAAGTTTTATCAAAATATTCAAGCTTCAGAAGTGCATAACTAGTCATTTTGTCAGAAACTATAGGTGCTATAAACTTATATATTGTGCCGAGTAGGTACTAATTCTTTTGATTAATACTTCTAATTAAGTTTGATCAAAAAAAGTATTCTTTAAAATTAGCACATTTTAAAGAATAGACGTTTGGTTTTTGACCTAGTTTAAGTGTGGTGTAGATTTCCACATTTCGAACATGATTCTTTCCATACATCAAACCATGTTACCATTCCTTTATCAATTTTAGTTACATATTTTTTTTGATAATAAACTGGCTAACATACGTTTTATATAGGTATAGCACATCTCTGTTATTTACTAATTTGTAATATCTATACAATGGACAACATTTCATTTTTTTTAATCACCCATTTTTATTACTTTAATTAAAAATATATTAAAAAATAAGTTACACGTATTTTTCTATTTTATTTTTGCTTGAGTTTTTATATTTTTAATTTAATTATGAATTCTTATAAATTATGAGGACTTATAAACTAAAAACCATAGCTAGGACTAAAATTAAGAAATATAAACTGTCACCCAAAGAAAGTGACAGATAGTGTCAGTCAAGCCACAGAGTATACGTTATAGAAATGCAAAGAGTATAATATACCGTGTTAAAAATAGGTGTTGCCGTAGCCGGAACTCAAATCGCCTACAACATTATTCATAATGTATATAATAATACTAGCTTTTGTCCGCGGTTTCACTCGTAAATATATTTCCTGTGATAGCCCATTCGAAACTAGCAAAACTTCCAAAAAAATATTATATATAAGAAGTATTTTTATAATTATATTTAAAGAATAATTATTAATTTAGCTTTAAATGGAATAAAAATGGGTAAAAAACTAACAACTCTGCCAACAGACATTAGTATTTTTAAATTAGAGGGTTAGCACAGATTAGGGCATCTATTAATCCTTAATTTTCAATATTTCAGTATTTTTAAAATAACTCGAAAATTAAAGGATATAAAAAAAAAAAAAAATATAAGCTATCTAGCGTGTAATCTCCAAACGGTTTTCGAATTTTGGTACCTTACGAAAAATGAAATGTTGTCCATTATTATATTAGGTAGTGACTATCTTATTTTATGTTCATTTTGTGATCAATGGCTGTTGTATCAGTTAAAAATAGGTGTTAAAATTGAAATGTTTATTCAATATGTACTATATTAATGTATTTATTAATATTTAAAATATTGTTAAAGGCATGAAAAAATTAAAAAAAAAAAAAGAAATATATTTATTGCAAATCCATAATGGTTTATTTATATAATTCGGTCGCAGGAAGCATTTACTGGATTCCCTCCTCATTTTTTTTAAGTTACTGTGTGTAAAAATGTCTTTAAAAATTTATTATTTTATTTTAAATTTTTTTTTCATGAAGATGAGACAATGAAGGCATTTAGGTAGGTATTTGTTTGTTCTCTAGGGAATAAGTAAAACAATATTCATTACAAATATAAAATTATGTAATTATCATTTACAATAACAGTTAAATATAGATATTGTACCCTAAAAGGCAAAACCGATTATTTGCACATTTTTCAAAAAATTAAGTACATGTAGTTTCGAATTTTTCTGCATAAAATGCATTATATTTTTTTTATAATTATACAAATAAAAACATTTTTCTTAGTATAATTCATTTTAGTTGCAAACGCTTACAGTGTTAGACGAGTTGGAATGCTGTGATAATATCAGCTAAAATATTATAATTGGCTTTAATTTTAACGAATACATTAAAATATATTGCTTTCCGTACATGTAAAACAAAATAAACAATTATAATTGCTTTTCAGAGGGAATAATCAGAGATTTTGGTAAAATTTTATACAAGTAAAAAGAGTTACACATCTCTAGTTGTTTATTTCTGAAGACGCTTGATTGTTCACCATCACAAATGATTTCAGCTAAAACCAGTTATCCGCATCTAATACCTATTCACTCGCACATCGTTCGATCGCTGTGCACGTAGTCGCTTTTATTTGATGACACTCGCGCGCACGCTAAGCGGTGACAGTGATTTTTTTTTCGGTTTTTAATACAATTTATCCTATAATTCGTTATTTTATTTAATAAAAAAGTTAAACATGAGTGCTAAAAAGGACGAAGAGTTATCGGAACCGGGAGGTAACGCTTTTCAAGAAGGTACGTAGTGATAATTTGTTTTTGAGGTTATAATAACAGGTAGCTCATTTTACCATGAACACATATTGCAAAATATGTGTTCATGGTAAAATAATGTTATTGTATGTACTTATTACAGAAAATGACCCGTGGTTAAGTGAAAAAGAAGATAATAATTTGTTTATATCACAGGCATATGATTTGTATTTATGCCAGATAGCTGTAGACAATAAAACTGCGATTGCTTTAGAGATGGAACAAGGTATGTGCAATTTATTTTTTAAACTAATAACATTTGAATACAACCAATTAATAAACCGGAAGCCCTATATACGGAATGAAATTATATGTCGCAGCTTTTAATTAGTGGGATACCAGTGATGATGATACCGGGTTTCTAATCCATACTATTATGCCTATAATTATCATTATAAATGCAAAAGTAACTCGGTCTGTCTGTCTGTTACGTTTTTACAGCTGAACCACTGAACCGATTTTGATGAAACTTTGTAGGTAAATTAATTAATAAGATGAATTATTTATTGATTATTTACAGATAATTCAGCAGATGCCATGTCTTCAAATAAAAATAATTTAATGCCTACAAAAAGAATGGAGAATTTGGTTCCTGGGCTGGATAAATTACAGTATCCTCATTACTCAAGTAAGTCTTTCATTAATTTTAGGTAGCTAGCTAAGATATCTGTGAGCTGTTATTGTACCTATGTAAATAAAAACAAACACAAATACACCTTCACGGGTGCCTGGAACCATCTTACCGGCCCCCAAGGTTCCCAGCAAAAAACAAGTATATGTCCAATTATGAAAATAAATAAAATTTTATACTCAGCAAGGTACTATACTTATAAAAGCGAGGTACTTAGCTTTAACGTACACTGACATAACATGCAACTATAATTATTTTTGCCTGTTTTACAACTATAGTTGAGCCATATTTCGTTATACCCGTCAATACGAACTACTTTTACTATGGGCTCATCCAAAATTGTTAAAAAAAATCTGCTGTTCCATAGAAAATGTTTATTACTTAGGTATTTTACTTATTATAGGCAAACTACTGACTACCACTTGATACGAGCCCGACATACCTGTACTATTAGATTACTCCACTGACATCAATCTGTTGTAATATCTATTAAATATATTTTTAAATATTATTTACAGAATGCAAACCTCCAAAAGAGATTACCGAAGACAAGACTGTAGAATCAGATTTAGAATCACTTTTTGGCGGCGATTATTCTGATGATGATCGTACGTACCGGCTCACGATATTTCAATGCACTCCGACTAGTTAAATGATAATTCCGGATTAATAACTTTAGAAGAACTTTTAAATCCAGAAATTCTTAGTGTTGCAGAAAATATATTGAGTCTTATGAATTGGCACAGTCAATTATGCTTGAAGTTTTTAATCGCTGCTGGAATGTCATAAAGCCACGACCTCGTAGGCGCCAACAAGATCCTGCGTTATGGAAGGTTAACATAGTAAAGAAAAGACGAGCTGAAGGCTTGCCATACGTGACACAAAAAAAAATAGAAGTTCTAAAAACCCAAAGCTTATTGACTGTACTAAATGCAAATTTCAATGCAATACTAAAGTAACGGAAGAAGAACGTCAAATTATATGTAGAAAATATTGGAAATCTGATTACACAGCAAAGAAGAATTTTATATTAGCTCATGTAAGCGTTAAGCTCACAAAAAGAGTCCTTATAATCAGAAAAAGATCTACGCCACGTTCATTTGCCAAGCAGTGCTTTTTTGCAGTTGATGGGGAAAAAAAGGGTGTATGTCAAAATTTTTTCTGTAAAACGTTGTGCATTTCTCCAAGTGTAGTTGTAGATGCTATTAAAAATACAGACACATTAGGAAGATTTTCCAAGGACCAGGATGCTCGCGGACGTCACGAGCCTTTGAATAAAACTTCTGCTGATAGAGTAGAAGATGTCAAAAGTCATATAGCATCTTTTCCTACTATGGAAAGCCACTATATAAGAAAGAAATCAAAACGCAGGTATCTAGATTCCAAACTTTCGTTAAGTAAAATGTATGATTTGTATGTGAAAAAATGCAAGAAGGAACATACCGTACCTATGTCGGAGATGACATATCGTAGAATCTTTAATTCAACTTGGGATTTTTTGTGCCAAAAAAGGATCAATGTCTTCTTTGTAATAGATATGATCGTGCTAATCCTGAAGAAAAAATACATTGAAATACATCAGCAGCACATACAAAGGAAGGAAAAAGATAAAGATAAACAGAGGATGGAAGAAGAATCAAACTTTCTCTCAGCTAGTTTTGATTTGCAGGCAATTTTACAATTGCCCAGCACCGACGTCGGCCTGCTTTATTACACAAGAAAGTTAACGTTATATAATATAATAAACTATATACGAAAGTGCATCTCGTAATGAAGCCTTTTGTTTCGTTTGGAATGAAATAAATGGAAAAAAGGGAGTTCCGAAATCGGAAGTATTTTGTGTTACTATTTGAAAAAGTGCATACCAAAGGATGTAACAGAAGTCAGTTTGTTCTCTGATACCTGCGGAGGACAAAATAGAAATCAGTTTGTGGCTGCAATTCTATTGTGGGTTATTGAAAATTGCAAAAATTTGCAAATCATAGAACACAAGTTCTTAGAGTCGGGTCATAGTTATATGGAAGCGGATTCCATGCATAGTGCAATTGAGAGTGC
The DNA here is from genome assembly GCA_963924495.1 of Nemapogon koenigi. Lineage (NCBI taxonomy): Eukaryota > Metazoa > Arthropoda > Insecta > Lepidoptera > Tineidae > Nemapogon > Nemapogon koenigi. The sequence continues at coordinate 6,419,753 of OZ004640.1, read as the reverse complement.
TCAGAAAAATGTTGATCTTTTTTGTATGACCGACTGGATTAACACATTTAAACGTGCTCGCTCAAAGAAAGTTTATAAGGTAGGTGCAAAAATAATTTCAAAAAATTGTTATAATGTGAAAGAATTGAAATACAATGAATTTATGGACTTGAAAAAGTTAGCTAACACTATTATTTTAAACAGAACTAAGAATACAGAAGGACAACAAGTTAAATGGTTAAAAATAAAACGTATGAAGTACATAAAAGGGGCGAAGAAAATGTCTGAGAATTTTATGACTATGGATTGTTCAGCAAAGGAATGTACCGATGACACAAATTCAGCATCCACGTCTTTGGGAAAGATTCAACACAATTACGCAACTCGGCATAAGGTGAAACAAAAACCAATTGAAGACGAGCCATTATCTACTTCAGAACTTACGTTGGTACCCTTAGAGCCATTGTACAATGGACCTCTTCCAATAAGCGTGGCAAAGCAAAAGGACCTCATTCATCTGTGCGAGAAAGGAGTTATCCCCGAGGCGTACCACGGCTGGTATAGGAGTCTACCCACCGCTAAAACCAGCGTTGATCTTGTGCCTGAACTGGCCGCTTTTGATGAATCTGATAATTCTGACTTGTCAGAAGAGTAATTAATCCTCTTATGCTAGATATGCCTAATGTAAATTTTTTCTTAGTTAAAGTATAAAATTATAAATAATTGTCTATTACTATGTATTGACCTACTTATTCTTAATTGTTACGGGTCATTTTGCCTATATTTGTGTTTAATAGTTCAAGTCCAGCAGATAACCTAACATAAATCTCGGACGACTTCAGGTAAAACTGACTATCTAATATATTATATTAATTCTATGGGATTGTTTCAAATATTTTTTTTCAGTATGTCTTTGTTTCGTTTTGTTTTTGTTTAGATAATAAGTTGCATTGACTTGTGCAACTGTGAATCTCTTCGTTTATAAAATAGGCGAAATTCACGCATTCAGTCAAACCAACTATATGACGTCCCGGGACATACATTTTTAATTTTTACATAAAATTTTCACTTATATCTTCAGATTTTATTATTTTTAGCGATAGCCTAATAGCGTTCCCTCATAATCCAGTAATTCAATCATCCATATATTATATACCTTGCATCATATAATCGGTTTTGCCTTTTAGGGTACGATATATTAAAACTAGTTTCTACAACGAGCAAGTTTGTTTGCAAGTCTTATTTTACGCAACTTTTGCAACGTATTTTACAGGCTATGATGAAGGTCATACTTTACCAGTAAGTTCGTTTCAGATTCTATTAATTGGTTTATAACTGTATACCATACTATTTTTTTATGGATGTGATAGTGAAATGGCGAAACGGAACCAAAAACTGTGTTTCCATTGAAGAATTGAAATGCGTCAAGAAAGGAGAAAGTGTTAACAATGTTGGAACAGAAGTTAAGATGTATTTAAAAAAAGATGGTATTACGGTACTGTACAGTTAACGCTTTCAACTTTGATATCAAAGTCAACATAAAAAAATCGCGAAAATGATCAAAATTTAAAGGCGCGACTAATTTTCAATAACGCACACACGCGCGTTACTTAACTAAATTTCGCGTGCGGCGTAACGGTAAGGCCTCTTAATTATGTTGCGAAGCAAGTCTGTAAAAAGTTTTTTTTAATACTTTGAATATCGGTGAAAGAGCTGTAAGAACAACTCTCGAAAAAGTTCTTAGTACCGGTGTTGTCGAGAAAGACAAACGAGGAGCTCGTAAACAATCTAATCTCGAGAAAGACGAGCAATCTCGAAGATTGATAGAACAGCACATTGAGCGATTCCCAAAAGTAGAATCGCATTATTTATTGTAGAGAGAAAAGTGCTCGACAATATATTACATTCTAATTTAACCGTGCTTTTACCAGGCTTTGCCTGTGTAAATAGGTAACTTTATACTTACTTAGTTTTTGATAGACTACCATATGTCTCCGTTTTGCCTGTGTAAATGTCTGACTTTATACCTACTTAGGTCTTAATGGACTAGGTTTTTCCCGGCTTTGCCTGTGTAAATAGGTAACTTTATACCTACTTAGTTTTTGATAAACTACCATATGTCTCGGTTTTGCCTGTGTAAATATCTGACTTTATACTCTTTAAAGAGCATAGGAGCGAAATGCAGTTACTTAGAGAACTCGTACATTGCCCCAAAAATAAAAGCGAATCATGTGAACAATACGGTAAACGAATCCGAGATTTATTGGACGCCGTATGCAGTATAGCCACACAAAACAGCCGATATTACCAAGTAATGGCGATCGAAACTTTCATCCACAATTTAGACAATAACATAGGTATTTTAGTTAAAATAACGCAACCCGCTACTCTAGAAGCTGCCATAGCAACAGCGAGACAAGAGGAAACTCAATTTAAATTGCGAAACCCATTTAATAATCCCAATATCATCAAAACCGTACCCCCAAGACAAATGTTACCCCCTAACAAAAATAACTATCATTTCAACCCCAACCATAACCAACAACGATCCAATTATAACCCTAATTGGAAATATTCTAACAATTCATCAAACTATACAACAGATAATAATAAGAATCCCAGGTTCATAAAAAAGGAAATAACAAATGAAAAGGATTCTTTCACTTAATTTAAACCAATTTATCAGATAGAAGCATCCGAGGTAGAACAGGACGCTGAAATACACGAGAATATCGAAAACGAAAACCAACAAACCGATTTTCATAACGAATTCACTAATAGTGAAAATTTTATCGTAATCGAGCAACAATACAACCCCACATAGTTAACTTCCACTATATCATAGATAAGTTACCTTACATATAATATATAAACGAATTTCAAGGTAAGTTTCTCATAGACACAGGAGCCACTCGATCATTAATAACCCCAGATATATTAAATAATACCAACTATGTAAATGACATCATCACAGAACCTTTCAACATAAAAACAGCACATGGAAATTCCACTCACAATAAAATAGCAAACATCTCATTACCCGAATTATTCGATTCTAACAATAAGCATAAATTCTTAATATTTAACTTTGATTCACGATATAAAGGACTAATAGGTAACGACATTCTAGAAACCTATAAATGTAACATTGACCTTAACAAAAATCAACTAATAATATCTAACAAGGTCATACCCATCAAGTTTCATAACATTACCATTAATCGGAACATAAACGATAGCGACATGAATAACTCTACGAATTACATCAACGTAGATAACGAATTAAAAAACAACTTTAAACGCGTAAACACCGATCACCTTAACCCGAAAGAACAAAGAGAGATACAAAAACTTTGCTATAGGTATCGAGACATTTTCTATTCAGAAAAACTACCCCTTAGCTTCACACATGGTATAAAACATAAACTACGATTAACCGATTCCACGCCAGTCTACACAAAGAATTACCGAAGAGCACCAATTCAAAACCAAGAATTACAAAATCAAGTTAACGAACTTTTATACAGAGGCATAATTAGAGCAAGTATATCCCCATGGTCAAGCCCCGTATACCTAGTTAACAAAAAACCCGATAACTCAGGTAAAATAAAATATCGAATGGTGATCGACTATAGAAAGTTAAACGATCAAACCATCGAGGATAAGTATCCCATTCCAAACATAAGCGATATACTTGATAGATTAGGAAGAGCACAGTATTTTTCATGTATCGATTTAGCATCAGGATACCACCAGGTAGAAATGCACCCAGACGACATAGAGAAAACAGCCTTCAGCACAGACAAGCACTATGAGTTTCTACGAATGCCATTTGGACTTCGAAACGCACCTAGCACGTTCCAAAGACTTATGAATAACATTTTAAAAGACCTCATTCCACAAACCTGTCTAGTCTATTTAGACGACATACTAATATACTCCACATCATTACAAGAACACTTAGTTAAATTAAATAAAGTATTCGAAAGATTGCGCGAACACAATTTCAAAGTACAACTGGATAAATCCGAGTTTTTAAAGAAATTAAGAGGATGTATAGAGCTAAATGCGACCATAATCTAAAAATTTATGATATTCTTGAGGTTATGCGTTATTAAGATACTGTGTTCAAAACATAATACAACTATATTGATTCGATAGAAAAAAATCACGAATGTACCTCTAAAAAAATATTTTACTGTCTAGAAACAGTACTAAAATGCATGCAATGATTCTGATTTTTTGAGAGATTTGTTATCTAGCAATATACTATCGTAATACTGTTCTATTTTTTAATAAAATTTTCGGCAAGTTCCTTTATTCTCATTTTCGAGATTTTATGTACGCACTGCACGCGTGTGTGCGTAAGCGCTTGTGTACCGACAGTACCGGCTGCATCCTGATGCTATATTATTAGTGGCAGCCACGTCGTTTGGTGTGTATGTGTACCCGCGTGGGGGCGGTGCCATCTCTCAAGGTCGTTGGCTCTATCCAGCGTCTTAAGTACCTAGGCCATACACTCTCAGAGAAAGGCGTTCAACCTAACGAAGAGAAAGTCCAGGTAATAAAAAAATTCCTAATACCAAAAACACAGAAAGAAATTAAATCTTTCCTTGGTTTATTAGGCTATTATAGGAAGTTTATCCCAGATTTAGCAAAATTAACCAAGCCACTTACAAAATGCTTAAAGAAAAATGCCAAAGTAATCCATTCAAAAGAATTTATAGTATCATTTGAAAAAAGTAAACAAATATTATCAAATGATCCTATATTACAATACCCGAACTTCGAGGAAACATTTATATTAACAACAGACGCATCTGACGTATCAATAGGAGCCGTTTTATCACAAGGAAAAGTAGGAACGGATAGACCCATCGCATACGCCTCACGTACATTATCCGAAACTGAGAATCGATATTCCACAATCGAAAAAGAACTTCTAGCCATAATATGGGCTGTCAAATATTTCCGACCTTATTTATACGGAAGGAAATTTATTATATACACAGACCATAAACCACTCACTTGGCTCATGTCACTTAAGGACCCTAATTCAAAATTAACACGATGGCGCCTAAGGTTAGAGGAATATGACTATAAAATAACCTATAAAAAAGGTAAATATAACACCAATGCCGATGCATTATCACGCATACAAATCAACACCCACGAAATTACTCAACCGAGCACCTCAACTTTAACCCCATTATCTCCAAATAATGATACGTATGACATAGACATAAGAACTCTCTTAGACATGCCTATCACCCCCGAAAATGTAGTTACCGATCAAGTCAACCAAAGTGTTAAAATAACAATACCATCTTGCGACGACGCGATCGACAAACAGTTAAAACAATTCCATATTAGAAGTGCACCAGGCACACAATACAACAATAGAATCATAAAAGACATATATATTCCCATTAATAACACCGAACCCGAAATTATAAAATCCTTACAAGAACACACAGTAGCCGACAGAAAGTTCCACTGTTACTTTCATGACGAAAATTTATTTCTCACAAGTTTATAAGTCTACTTTAAACAATCGCGGACCAAAACTAATTAGATGTTTAACACGAATAACTACAGTATACGATAACAAAGAACAGATTGAAATAATAAAGAAATATCATGAAGGAAAAAACATACATACAGGTATACAAGAGACATATAGTAAAATTAAAAAGAACTATTATTGGCCTAACCAATTAATACCATCCAAAAATTAATCAATTCATGCGAAACATGCATTAAAGCAAAATATGAGAGATATCCCTTAAAACCACCCCTTGCACTCACAGAAACCCCAACTAAACCTATGGAACATATATTTTAGTCTAACTAACGGGGAGATCTCTTGTATGAAGACCCCGACAATAATTCGCCCGTCGTTGATACTTTGCAGTTCGATAAAGTCGAGTATGTAGATTACGAATGTCGAAGAATCCAAAACTTTTTTTTTTCGGAAGAGGGTTATTTTCATCCTTAAAGTTTTAAATTGCCTATATCTCCCGATAGAGAAGTCCTACGGCCCAAAATCCTTCCCAACATATCATTGTCTGTTATTGAAGTACAAGTATGTAAAGAAATCCCGGACTTTTTCCTTTCAGGGGGCCCGCTATATACACAGAAAAAATTTGTATGGCGTTGGTCGATGATACTTTGCACTTCGATAAAGTCGAGTATGTAGATTACGAATGTCGAAGAATCCAAAACTTTTTTTTTTCGGAAGCTGGTTATTTTCATCCCTAAAGTTTTCAATTGCCTATATCTCCTGATGGAGAAGTCCTACGTCCAAAGTTTCTTCCCTACATATCATTGTCTGTTATTGAAGTACAAGCATGTAAAGAAATCCCGAACTTTTTCCTTTCAGGGGGCCCGATATACATAAAGAAAAAGTTTGTATGGAGTTGGACCACATACTTGTCACAGATGATTTAATTGAGATTTGATAGATCTCAACATAAGTATCATTTTTCATTATGGAGTCAAAAAATATCATCCAGTAAAAAAAAAGTTACACGTATTTAAAAGGGAGTAGTTTTTTTTTTAAATTGCTAAGGTATAAAATTACAGTAACTGCGGTAGAATCTTTGACAGTACCTATGTATTCTATTACAAACGTTGAATAACATTGTCATAAAACCAAATATTTTTAAAATCAGTCTCAGGGTTCTCGAAATAGACATTTCTATTTTTCACCTTTTCATTGATAATTTTTCAAATGGTCTAGTTTACTATTTTTAATGTTTGAAAATATAAATTATGGCAAAATAAAACAAATTGTTCAGGAGTAATTGAGATATTTCAGAAAATTACAAAATTTTAAAGGTGTGCTTTGATTAAATTAATTTAATTTTTATATGTTTTGAATAGGTATATTGAATTTAACTTTGAACTTAATTTTGAGCACAATGAAATGAATTGAGTTTTTTTGTGTCAAATCTGATTTAAAACTAGATTTACTAGAAATGTGGTGCAAGCCGCCCTAAATAACTTTCTTTCTAAACTAATATTTGGTTCAAGAGAAAGAGAAGTGGAAACATGTCATTTTCATAATCCGTCCCAGGGTTCTTAATATTCAGTTCTTGATATTTTCGTTAATATTTCAAATGGACAAGTTTAAAATTTTTTATTATTGAAAATATAAATTAGGGCAAAATAAAACAAAGTGTTGGAAGAAAAATTAATATATCTCAGAAAACGACGAAGTCTTTAAAAATGTGCTTTGAGTAAATAAATTTAATTTTCAATTGTTTTCAAGATATTTTGAAGATATATAATTTCAATTGCTAACTTTGAAATTAATTTTGCGCGCCATGAAATGTATTGTGTTAATTTGTGTTTTTTTTGTGTTACATCTGTCTGATCTAAAACTAGATTTAATAGAAATGAGGTGCAAGCATTGGTGCATCAATCCTGTAGCAAATGACGTTTATTTGTTTTAATATTGATAGGCAATGGCATATTTAACATAATGCCGCACTAATATTGGCCCAATGGATTAAAATACTATGATAAATAACAAAAAGAAATAAATGAATAAAAATGTGAAATTTGTTTCTTCAAATAACGTCTACTATCAGGAAAAAAATAGCAAATTAAAACTTTACATGGAGAATTTTTATTCCGGACACAGATACATTAAATATTATATGTGAAATGATAGCTAGATTCTTTGGGATTTTTATCAGATTCTAAAGTAAAATTATAGTGCAAAAATAAAAAAATATATAAATACAAATAATAAGTATACTGACAAAAATTTTGCACTAAAAAGTAAGAAATAATTGTATTTCGTTGTAGATTTTGGAGACGGTTGGTGCCAAATTAATTAACTTCAACAACTTCGTGTCAATAACAACCATTGCTAAAGATTTTCTCTAATATATACAATTTACAGTAAACAGAGGTAAATTACTAAATTTCTGAAAAACTACCCGACTGAGGAGCCACCTCATGATTTTTGTCCTATACGAATCTTGTAGCAGACCGTTCTAAACTGTACAGCCAACACAAAAAAATATTTACCCAAACAGTGAAGGACGCCTGGCCATACCTCAATTACTAATGAAAAAAAAGGTATCCTCTCAAATTCTCTAAAATATATAATTTCAGAAGCTGTAACTTTAGTTGCTATAAATATTCATTTTCTATAAATTTAGATTCTGTTATTTTAAAAATCTATAAATGCGTTTGATATAACAGATGATACGGAAGAGTCTGAAGTCAGTAGTGTAGATGAATTATAGTATACAGTTTCATGATCATTATTTTCTCGGTTAGCGAATATTACTTCTTAAGAAATTTAATGCATTGCTTAATTATAATTATGTGGATTAATATTTTCTTCTCTTAAGTAAATTTATTATTATCATTAACTTGATTCTGAATAATAGTTTTATAACATGTATTTACATTATGGTATTACATTTTTGACCTTAAAAATAATTTTAAAAATGCGATGTTATGTATGTTATTATGTTATATTCATTTTAAATTGTTATTTAAGCATCACCTTTATTTTTAACCGACTTAAAAAAAAAGGAGGAGCTTTCTCAATTCGACTGTATATATTTTTTTATGTGTGTTCGCGGATAACTTCGTCGTTTATGAACCGATTTTGATGATTCTTTTTAAAGGTAATCAATTGTTATGTTAGTTACAACGTAATAGTTAATAGTTTGATTTGCAATTCATACCGGTCATTCTCTAACGTGTCTCTCTCAATTCTACGGATATTAGCGGAAAACTAAGTATCAGTCTGACACTGGGGGAGGCCAAACAAAATACAAAGTCATAACATAACATCGCATTTTTAGTGTTATGCGTAAAAAATAAGTTATAAACCTCAGTACATAGGTATTTACCACATGATTTATTAAATTATGTGATATAATAATTTATTTTATACACCATAACAATTATAAGATTATATCTAACTTTATCAAATGAACACAATTTTATTATTGTAACTATTACCATAGAATATATCAATATACGTTAGAGAATGACCGGTATGAATTGCAAATCAAAATCCAAATATGCAGAAGATTCCAGAAGGTCATTGCAGGCCCCATCTAGGACAAAATACAACACATAAAGACAAACACAAACTACACAAATGTTATTATTACCGCCATGTTTGACATTGACAATATGAATGTAAACAATGAAAATTCTATTTTATTTAATTTAATGAACACATTATATATAAATATTTATTTTCTGCATACATTCTCCATTTTAACTATGCCACATCTCATACTACTCGGTGACGCGCAACATGTTTAAAAAGGGGGTACCTACAAAGTTTTGCCTTCATGTATTTATATATAGATGTTTTAGAGTTAAGTGGGTAAGTATAATAACTTAAAATAAAAACCTCTTAGCTTAGCAGTGGTGCAATTTTTAAGTAGAAGTTTATTTTGTTTCTGTTCAAATGTTATTAAGACAGTCAGCCTGGGTAACTTTGATTACAGATAGTGATGGGAGGTATATAGGTATTCAGGTCAAAGCTGTCCGTCCTTTTAAGTTTTCTAGCAATGTCTTCTATTTTCAGACTGATACTAGGTAGGTACAGTATTTCCACAAAATACCCAATAAGCCAAAGACCTTTACTCTGTAGTTCATCTAACCCATTTTTCATTCTGATATGGACAAGATAGAAGAATCGAAATGTGTGCGAGCAGTAACTAATCATCACCAACCCTTAACATACCAACAAATACGCACTAACTGCAGATACGTTCACAATGATTAGTTACTTTCCCGGCTAAAAGCAGTAAATAATTCTATTTACGCAAAAAAATCGGTAAACCATACTTGGCAATACTTTTGTGTCATAAAATTAAAACTTCTCGTACGCACAAAATCTTAATATGTACTGCATTTTTAATCTATAGTTATTTTGCAGAAGATTACAAATTAAAACGCAGCAATGTATTGAGATACTGTGTTTTATGTAGTAATTAATTTCTACTTAATTGAGACAAAAAATAAAAGTGAAGTAAAAATGCACTAAAATAACTATGTAAATTGCAGTTTGTAAAATAGTTACTGCACTGTAGTCAGTAAAATTTAATGAGATAGAGAGAAGAGCATATGCCCGAAATAATAGACACCTACCTAGTGACCACAATATAACAATGATGTACGAAAACTTCAAAACAGTCCATCCAGCGGTTAATTGTTGTTTTGAAACTTATCGAAACTATGTCTCAAAAGTAATGAACATTTCGTTTGCAAAGCTTGGCCATGAAGAATGCCATTCAATCTTCATAATGCTGATCATGTTAAGGAATATGCCCTTCTTTCACATGATCAGCATTATGAAGATCATAATTGTGAAACATGTAATATGTATATTAAACACAGTCTCTCGGAAGCCTTGAAACGGCAACTGGAGAGAGAATTGCAAGATAGTGCGCAACGGCTCATAGACGAAGTGTACAATAGATGCTTGATATTGATCGAGTATGAGCGTTAGCATAAGCAGGACAGAACTTGGCACAATACGGATTGCCTCTGCCAAGAAGATATGCAGCAACTTTTGGTAACCGAGAATATTTAAGGGAGGCCAATTATGACCACGATGCCCTGAGAGAGATAGTGTCATAATGAGGAGTTACTGACGGATGAACAGCTTAACGTTTATCAGCAGCTCCTTGGCAATATTCAGAAAGGAATTGGGCAAAAAAATTTTCTGGATGCTCCTGGTAGCACTGGAAAAAACTTCCTTATCAATTTGTTATTGGCAAATGTAAGGAGTAATGGTGGCATCGCCTAAGCCGTCATCGTCAGGAATCGCAGCAACAGTGTTGGAGGGAAGCAAGACAGCTCACGCTGCCTTCAAGCTGCCGTTAAATCTCAACCATGTCGAAACTTCAGTCTGCAACATTTCAAAACAGAGTAATGCTGCCCAAGTGGCGCGATTGTAAACTTATTGTTTGGGACGAAAGCACAATGGCGCATAAAGGGGGTTTCGAAGCACTAAACAGAAATCTAAAAGATATCAGAGGGAACAATGACATGATGGGTGGAGTCACCGTGATGTTAGCTGGATACTTCTGTCAGACTCTGCCGATAGTGCCGAGGGGAAGTCGAGCTGACGAAGTTAAGGCTTGCATTAAGACCTCAAATCTTTGGCCCTTAATAAAACTCCACATTAAGAAAATTATGCGGGTGCACTTGTAGGGCGATGTTTGAGCTGGACAATTCTCCGATCTCCTCCTTAAAATAGGAAACGGAGAATATCCGGAAACTGAGGGCAAGATTTTGTAATCTTTCCACCACATCTTGCCTCAGTTATGTCGACCGTTAAGCCCGGTTTCCACCGCCAGCGGAGCGGACCCATTAAGTACTCCGTTTAACTCGCAAGAGTAAACTACATACTTGTATTTCCACCAACAAATAGTCGAGCGGAAAGGTCTGAGCGAGCAGAAAGAGTTGAAATGAACTCGTTCAGTTCTAGGGAACGGAGCGGAGTCATTACGGATTCCGTTCAACTCGCAATGACAAATTACATAGTAGGGTTTCTACAGAGAAAGAGGTGAGCGGGGCGGATCGAACGAGTAAAAAGAGGTTGAAACGAGTCCGCTGCGGCAAGGTCTCGCCGACTAGTTTGAAACGGACTCGCTCGCCGTTTCGGTCAACCGCTCTGCCCGCGCCCCTTCCCCGTCCCTTCACGCATTGTTGTTGTGGTAACCGTGTACTCTTTGGTAACCGTGAAGAGAGAACGTTGTTTTGTAATGGAGCAATTTATAGAAACTTTACGACAATGTCCAGGTTTATACCTATCAAGCAAAGAATACCGAAATATAGATAGAAAAGACGCTGCATGGAAATCTATAGTTGATGATTTGAATTTGGCTTTTTCTTCTTCGTCACTTGATTCCGTGTCACTCGACATCGCGAAATCACAACAAAATACGCAACCAGCTCAGAACTCCAACTGAACTCGCTCTCTGTGGAAATTGACTGTTCTTTTTCTATTTCTCATTTTCCGTTCAGTTCGCTCCGCTCATTCCTCTTACTCATTTTCTGTTCTGAGCTGGTTGCGTATTTTGTTGTGATTTCGCGATGTCGAGTGACACGGAATCAAGTGACGAAGAAGAAAAAGCCAAATTCAAATCATCAACTATAGATTTCCATGCAGCGTCTTTTCTATCTATATTTCGGTATTCTTTGCTTGATAGGTATAAACATGGATATTGTCGTACAGTTTCTATAAATCGCTCCATTACAAAACAACGTTCTCTCTTCACGGTTACCAAAGAGTACACGGTTACCACAACAACAATGCGTGGAGGGACGGGGAAGGGGCGCAGGCAGAGCGGGTGACCGAAACGGCGAGCGAGTCCGTTTCAAACTAGTCGGCGAGACCTTGCCGCAGCGGACTCGTTTCAACCTCTTTTTCCTCGTTCGATCCGCCCCGCTCACCTCTTTCTCTGTAGAAACTCTACTATGTAATTTGTCATTGCGAGTTAAACGGAATCCGTAATGACTCCGCTCCGCTCCCTAGAACTGAACGAGTTCATTTCAACTCTTTCTGCTCGCTCAGACCTTTCCGCTCGACTATTTGTTGGTGGAAAAACAAGTATGCAGTTACTCTTGCGAGTTAAACGGAGTCCTTAATGGGTCCGCTCCGCTCGCGGTGGAAACCGGGCTTTAACGACCTAATAGCGCGATCCGGTCCACGATATACACAGCAAATCTACGGAATGGCTGTGAACGTGCGATTCTGACACCTAAGAACGATAAGGCTTCCCTCATTAATGTAATCGGTATTTGCACGCGGGCGTTCAAACAGCTAGCTAGCTAAATCCTTACACAATACAAGATTAAACTTCCTCGTCAAGCCATTTAAACAAAGCACATTTTCCACTATTGTTGAAAACAGCAATGGACAATGTCAATATGAACTAACAAAAAAATGTGGTACAAGGATTTAAAGCCACGGTTGTCGGTTACCCATTTAATCCACAGAAAGTATATTGAATATAAAGGTGCGTCGGTGGCCGAGTGGTTAAGACATCTGTTATTAACTAGGCAGACTACGGGTTCGATCCCGGATCCCGGCCATCTACCAATGGGTTTTTAATTAAAAACTTATGTACATAATCCGACAAACCACACTTAAAGGCTTTTCCATCCAAATATACCTCAACAGAACTAGTCACTCGTTAGGTATATACCTGGGTCGATCAATAAGTACCCGTGTTTGAAGACAGGTGGCATTGCTGTCGGAAGTTGGCATTACCGTCGTGTACTGCCATCTGTAACACGACACCACACTACAGTTCAGACTGATTCATAGGTTACTTTTTATTCGGCAGCCAGTTGTATCACACGTATGTCGTGTTTCTCGATAAAATAGAAAAGGAACCATATCGATCCGTAATTCCCTTTTTATTTTTGGATGGAAAAACATGCCAAGAAATAAAAGCGAAGTTGGATGCTGTCTATGGGGACCTTTCACTATCTTGACAACCGTAAGATATGGGTTCAACGAATTTAAACGTACGTCTGTTTTTGATGGGGAGCGGCCAGGCCGCCCGGCAGACGTGGTTACCGAGGAAATCGTTGAAAAGGTCCACGGCACGATTCTCGCTGATCGCCGAACGAAAGTGCGCGAAGTAGCAGAGGCCGTAAGCGTGTCGTACGGAACGGTAATTAATATTTTACATGATAAATTAAGCATGAAAAAGGTGTCGGCCCGATGGGTGCTGCGATTGCTTACGCTGGACAACAAGCGGATATGGCTGTCAATGTCGAAGCTGTGTTTGGGCCTTTTTGCAGGAGTTTTTGCATTGGGTCGTCACCGTTGATGAAGCCTGGATCCATTGTTATACGCTAGAGACCAAGCGACAGTCAAATCAATGGATTTTTCGTGGTGAATCTGCTCCGAAGAAGGCAAAGACGGTCCCATCGGCCGGAAAGGTCATGGCCACGATTTTTTGGGATTCCTCATGGTCTTTTTGCAGAAAGGAAGAACGATCACGAGGTAGCACTACAGTGAATTATTGGACCGATTCGATACAAAATTGAAGGAGATACAGCCCCATTTCTCTAATGAAAAAGTACTGTGTCACCACGATAACGCACCAGCAAATTGTCGCGGCCAAATTGCATGAACTGCACTAGGAGTTGCTGGCGTACTCGCCCGACTTAGCTCCCTGCGACTTCTTTCTGTCCCCCCTGCGACTTCTTTCTGTTCCCCAACATGAAAACGTGGCTCAGAGGAAAGAAATTCATCTCAAACGAGGATGTTATCGTCCGAGACAGAAGCGTATTTTAAAGAGTTTGACAAATCGTAATTTTTTGAGGGTTTAAAGAAGTGGCAGAAACGTTCGGAAAAGTGTATTTCACTAAATGAAGATTACGTTGAATAATTGAAAAAAAAAATGTGAAAAACTTGCCTCTTCATTCCTAACACGGAATCTTATTGATCGACCCACGCATACCTAAGCCTCACAAATACCATCGCCTAAACGAGGGAGACTTGGTCTTCAGCTAAGTACCCTGAAGAAAGAAAGAAAAAAAAGCAATGAAGAAGTATACACCGTGGACAATGCGATACTAGAAAGAAAGCCGAAAGCCAAAGGAAATAAAAAGAAGAACCATCAAGAAATTAAATATTCAGGCGAGACAGTCAATAACGAAATTTGACCTTATTCAAAAGGAAGTTAAGGAAGAAAAAGGCAAAAAGACCAAAAAGAAACCAGGACTACCGAAACAGAAAATAAATAAAAATACAGAACAGATTTCATAACAGAATAAAGGTTCAATTATTTTCGAAGCAGAAAATGTCAACGAACACCAAATTGGCGTTATCGTCAATACATACGGCGATGCGAGTGACAGTGGCCAATCAGAAATTCAAAATTTAGAAGACAAAAACCTTAATCTTCTATTCTACAAAACAAAATAATGGACGCAAATTTAGCAACAAACCGCTTATTAATAAGAAAAGCAAGAAACCAGCTAAAAGTGTAAGAAAGTGGCAAAGTGGTTCAACAACTAGTGACTAATTATTGAAATTAGTGACTACAGCGATAGTGATTTAATAGATTTAATTTGATTTAGAAGACAATAGTGATGATGCAACCTACATAAATAAAAAAAACAAGTTCAGACATTTGCAATGAAAATGTAGATGCAAGAAACGTAAACAACAATGCTATTATGGATGAAGAGAACTTGTTACAAGAAGAAAAAGAGAATCCGAAGAAACAGATAAATGCCACACATGTCAAAGAAAATTTGAATTACGCTACAGACAGAGATCAAAAACAGAACAAGACTGACAAAGACGACAGATTCGAGGTAAAACAAGACGTACCAGTTGAGAGGATAAAGCGTCTTTGTAGACGGGAAGAACACATAATTTAAAGAAAATACAATATGATGTACACGGAGAAGAAACATTTGACAGTTCAATTGTTAAACAACAAAGAATGTACAAGGCTGATCAGAAACTTAAAGAACGAAACGAAAATAAAGAAGTGAAACAACACGTAACAGAAGAGAACAAAGAGTGCTTGTTGAAAGAACGAATAAAAAAAATTAAGGAAATACTGGTTAACATACCTACACGGAGAAGAAAAATTGGACTATTTAACTGTAGAAAAACAAAACCTGAACTAAATTAAACCGAAAATATTATCCTTCAACATAGGAGACACGATATTGGCTAGATACTATACCAAAAAATCTTGGAAATATTATGTTGGTGTCATTAAAAGTATTAATAATTTAAATAAACTTTATGCAATATCCTATTTTAAGACTACACATATTAAAGATGACATCAAGTTTGTAAAACCCAAGCGTGCAATCTTCGACTAAAATTCAATTGTCAAGTTAATCGAATTGTTGCAAATATCAGGATTGCCAGACAAAATTTACTTTTTTTAAATTTAATTTACTTAATTTAATTTCTGTTAATATCTGTACTCGATGACAATTTAAGTGTAAGCACGATATTTTAGAAAAGTAACAATTTAAGAAATAAACGTTTTTCTAGTAACTAATGGTGTAGTGTTTTTGCAACAGCCCTATCGTATACAAATTATATATCGCTTGTCTGCAAGAATACAGTATTATGTCAAAATTTGTCACTAACTTACCTAATATAACAGTTCGACTAAAAAAAGTACTCTCTTCCTTTTGAATTAGTTCGAAAATCGCTTACACCTTAAATAGGCCAATCACGAAAGTTGCGTCTATATCCCTCTCGCTCTTTTCTATTCACTCGAAAAAGAAGAAAGACACGTTCAGTGTTGCCCTTGTCCTTGAATAGGTTAAACGCTTTTTGTTGTATGAAACAAAGTTTTATCTACTATTGATACATAGATTCGTTTTTACCATAAGAAGAAAAGTGTATTTTTGTGATTTCTTTCTGTATTCTTCATAAAGTAAGTATTTTATTTTCTAAAAACTTTTTGGAATACAGTTTCAATACGAAAATGACCTGTATTCTTCAGAATAACATTATACATAACGTACCGGGAGTTTAAATGAACAGAGTATTATTTTTGAGTTTTGTCTATGATATATTGAAAGTTTTCCATATTTTTTAATTTACTACTTTATTCACCATAATTTGTACCTTATTCGCGTATCATTGTCAAATATGTCTGTGTTCATCTAATTTTAAATCGATATCATTGCATTAAATATTAAAACTACATTGTTCTGTTTGCAACAAATTAATTTTTATTAACAGTATCTCTAAGGCCCGCCGCACACGTCAGGTACCTGATACGGTTTTCCAATTAGGTTTATCGAATCAGGGCCCCGGAAGGCGTCAATTCCATACAAAAGCACAGTTCGCCGCACACGCACGATTCTACCCGTTAGGTTTTAAAACCTAACGTCCGGTCAGAGAGGACGGGCGGTGCGTCGGGTCGACCGGATTGGTCATAAAACCGAATCAGGTACCTGAAGGCGCACTTTCTATACATTTTGTATGGAGTGCCGCACACGTCCGGTCCGGTCGTCGGGTTTTGACTCATATCGCCGTGTTCTTCCTACGTTGCAGACGTGCGTTATTTTACGGTGGTATAATTTCGGTGTAAAGTATGTGCGACATAGACTTTTGCCCGCGACTTCGTTCGCGTAGAATTAGGAATAATGACGTAATTTATGTAAATACGCAGAGATTTCCCTTAATTTTATCTTTTACCCGCGTAAATTCCCCGTCAGTCAGAAGTTCAAAAAAGTATAAATTCGGTACCTATAAATTAATATCTTCCCAGTCCCAGAAAAATAGGTATTTGTACCTATTTTCAAGTCGATAAACGCAGCTAATAGATTTCCCTATACAAACTTCTACACCCCGTTGCACACCTACGTAAGGGTCGTTTTTAAAAATCCAGAAAATACTTGTTTCATTATTTGTTTTGAAGAATATTTGAACCAAGTTTCAAGTTGATACACGTAGGTAGTACGATTTTCCTATACAAACTTCTATACCGCGTTGCACCTCTCCTTAAGGATTGTTTTAAAAATCCAAAAATACGTATTTTATCATTTGTTTTGAAGAATATTTGAACCAAGTTTCAAGTTGATTCACGCAGGAAATATGATTTTCCATACAAACCTATTTACCCCATTTGACCCCCTTAGGGGTCGAATATCGAAATGTTCTTCCTTATTTTTGTCTACATAATAAAGGGAACCTCTGTGCAAAATTTCAGCTTCCTAGGTCCAAGGGTTTGGGCTGGGCGTTGGTGAGTCAGTGAATGAATCGGAACTTCTCTTTTTATATATATGACAAATGACGATTATCGCAATCGTGATCTGAAAGATAACTTGCAGCGAAATATTTACGATCGATCGACAATAGAAATTCGTCATCGTCCATCTTTTTGTTAAATTTCTCTTCGACACGATCGTAACAACGTCTAGCGCACTACTGGGGACTCCCCAGTGGGGAGCGTAGAAACCGAATACAAAAAACCGTCCGTGTGCGGAGCTCATCCGATCGGGTAACCTAATTGGAAAACCGTATCGGGTACCTGACGTGTGCGGCGGGCCTAATTCAGCCTTTGATGTTCAGTTTTTTATTCTTTATTTCAGAATGATTCCACAGAGACTAACGTATATTCGGAATTATTATAAAAATAAGGCAGCGCATTGTGAAGCATCGAATAACAGTCAAAATAATTCAAATTCGTCTGAAAATCTTGACACAAGTAGCTTAAATGAACACGGTCCTGGCTACATTGAATGTTTAGAAAGTGTTAATTTAGCATGTGAATCTGTTTCAAAAGGTAACAATAGACATTTTTGGTTAATAATATTATTATTTTATCAAAATATGAGTGATGTGAGAAAATAAAAATATTTGTTTATTAGTAGTAAATGGCTGCAATGACACGTTTTAAGTACCTAACCTAACAGTTAAGCCACGCCGACCGGCGCCGATTCCTCTACCAATTTACATATTTTTATTTATTTCTTGATGACGTGCAGACCAATTTGTATCATGAAGATATAAATGCTTCAGATCGTAGTATTCCGGTAGCCAGTTCTATTAAAAATGTTAGGGGTGAGAATATTTAAATTATTTTTGAAATTGGAAGAAGATCATATGCCTTCATTTATTTATATAATAGGTATATATAAATATCTGACGGCCGCCTTGGTCTAGAGGTTAGCGAACATATCCACGGGTACTGTACTGATACGGGCACTGAGTTCGAATCCCAGCAGTGGCAGAGATTTGTTAATGAAACTGATAATATCAGCTTTCCTTCCTTCTTATTTTACTATCCTAGTTTAGAGTTTTGAGTGTAATGTTATTTATTTAATTTAATATTTATTTAACAATAATTATTGTTTACATTTTAGGCACATCTAACACTGCAAATCCTAGTGTAGCCGACAAAAGTAGTGAGTCAGATTTTGATTCAGATGACAGCGTTAAAGATCCGAACTTTAGACATAGGTCAACGTCAACATCATCAACCTCATCAACTTCATCTTCCAGCTCCAGCAATTCATCATCGTCAGCTTTAAGTACACGCTCACACGCCTCCCAGAGCGAAAATATTCCACCCGTATTACACTTCTCTTGCAGCGACAATATTCCACTTGAAAACTCTCAGCATGATAACGTGGATTCTAACAAAAAACTTACACGTAAACGACAAAGAAATGTAAGCAACTGGAAATCTAAAGTGGCGAAACGTTTAAGAAACACAGGTCAAAGCTACACATCAAAAAAACTAAAAAAAAAGTCATTCCAGCCAGAAAAATAAAAATAGGGCCACCATGTGGTGAGAAGTGTCGCCTAAAATGTTCATTAAATATATCAGAAGAAGAAAGAAAGAACATCTTTGATGAATATTACAAATTGGGCAACATTACGATGCAGAGACAATACATCATTAACAGCACTAGTGAAATTAAACCGAAATATAAATACACAAATGCGGCAAACCCTAGGCAGAACAACAATGCATTTTATCTTACGATTCAAAATGGTAAAGTTCGTGTTTGCAAAACGTTCTTTAAATCTACACTCGCCTTAAATGACCGCGTGACAGAACAACAATGCATTTTATCTTACGATTCAAAATGGTAAAGTTCGTGTTTGCAAAACGTTCTTTAAATCTACACTCGCCTTAAATGACCGCGTGATAAGGACCGCATTTGAAAAGGGAATACCTTCTTTAAGTAATGTTGTAGCTGTAGATGGCAGAGGGAAGCATGGAAATCATGCCAAAATACCGGGTATTATTAAATCTGAAATAAGGGAACCCATACAATCTATTCCAACCATGGATAGCCATTACTGTCGCAGTAATACTAATAAACTTTATATTGATGGCAGTAAAACATTGTGGTTACGCCAGTTTTGGCATTGTTTAGAGTATTGCATATTAATTGTAAATATAAAAGGTTTCGTTAAGGGACAAGAGTTTTGGTACCCGTAACGGCCGCGCGCGAGTGCATTAATCACTCGTCAGTTGTCACAATACCGGCAAACGCATCGCATCGACAAGTGCTGTCGAATATAATATAATCCGCGCGAGTGCTCTGCAACTCAACATACACTTATGCCACTACACCAGAGAAGTCCATCAAGGGGCCCCTGAAGCATTACCATCTGTGATCTCAAGTAAGTACCATTTCTTCTTGCGTCTTGCAACGAAACCTAAGTAATTTCTTTTCTGTTTACCCCAATTTGAATTGAACCAGCTCACCGCGGTGTCGCCGCCCGCTATCGAAGGTTTAGGGCATTTGGCGCCACCATTTTATGGTCTTCGAGCCGCGATCTCTTGACTTCCACATCAAGATACATAATTTTAAAATATTTTTCTCGGGTTAATCGAAATTACGACATATCTTGTCATACGAATAACAACCTTGTTGCATATAGGATAAGGTCGAAAGTTGAGTTCACATATAAAGATAAATTGCATTATTTAATTAATTGATTGATTAGTTATTTATTAATGTAATAGATAATTAGGTAAAAGTGTGTGTATTGATTCGTCTCGCCGCCTTCTTCAGTTACTAATTAGCAACTATTGTTAAGTACTGGAGTTGATCTAGCTGCTAGATTCTAGCAGTAATAATAAGTAATAATTAACTTAAATAATAAATGAATTATTTAGACTATAACCATTTAGGTTCATAGTTCCCGCACCTAATTAGTATAAAATTAACTAACTTAGGAACCGTTCTCGCTGTAAGTACCTACTTGTTAAATTGCAACAACAAGGTAGTTACATATTAACTGTTGCTATCGGCCGCGCGCGCTCTTTGTTATAGATTAGGTATCAACTTACGAAGAGTAATTTATTTAATTTTCATTTAATATATCCCGCATTCGCACCAGATATTAAATTGATAATATTTTGGAATAAAATAAAGGCAATATTCAATTATTATATTGTCAGCTTGTACGTTATATAGGTATCGCATTGAGTTACATATCAATCGCTAAATGTGAACACTGTTACTAGTGTCACAATTAATAAATTAGCTCGCTAGAGGTAACGCGTGCTAGTGTCGCGGAAATCATATACTTACTCGCTAAATGTGGACACTGTTACTGGTGTCGAGCGCTTCATTATAACTCGCTATATGTGAACACCGTCACGGTGTTGCAGTTAATCATAGTAATCCGCTAAATGCAGACGCTGTTACGGAGTCACATTTAATAATTTTAACCGCTAAATGTGGACATCGTTACCGTTAAATTACAACGGTTGTTTACGGTTTGTTTACATAATAATATACTTACGCACTTAATAACTAATAAGGTTCTTATACCTACATATTCATACATACATAAGTTTATTGTGTAACGGATCATATCATTACGGAGTTATTTACTAGTCGTAAGCAAATTGTTAGTTTACTTTATATTTCGCTTTAGGTATTTGGTTGTTTCTATAAATAAATTAATATTAGGTATCTAAAATACGTACGAATACGCGATACCATTACGCCGCGCTTCGAACGAGGTGATCAGATACATTGTTGCCCCGCGTATATACCTACCTACGTGCATGCCTACTTGTTGAGTCTTTGTGTTTTCCGCTTTAATTATTAGTCAGATATTCGCGCTAATAAATTAAAATTATTATATTGATATTATAGATAGGTACCTACCGCTCTCATAAATAGAACAAAACGGTATTTATTATTATTGAAATTTGTATTTTATATTTTTTGTTTCTATCTTTGCTGGTGATTAACCAATTATTGTGATTACCAATATTATTGTTTAATTGTTGAAATAACCTGAAGTTAACAAAATGGAAAAGATCGCGAGGAGGTTGAAATTGTTCGAAGGTAAATGCGCACAATGTTTGGAAAGTATACAAGGTACATATAATTTAATATCAAGTATACAGGATGAAAGAATTCGAGAACGATTTATTTGTAAGGCCCAACATGTGGACAAGTTGAGATCTGAATTTGTAGAAATAATGGAAGAAATTAACCTACTGAGTATGGAAGTGGACGAAAAGTATGAAGTGAATATGAAGCCGATTGGAGCCTTCGATGATCTTTATTGCGATATAAAATCATGTTTAGGTAAAATTGAGAGACCGCCGTCACCAAAACGCGAAGTTGGTGCATCATCACATCCATGTGCCTGCAATCATGGAGGGGATGACAATATTAAAATACCACGTATTGATCTACCTACGTTTGATGGTGATATAGGGAAGTTTCCCTTCTTTTATGAAACTTTCAAACGCATGATACATGAAAACTCTAAATTGACGGATTCCGAGCGCGTTCACTATTTATTCAGTCATTTAACAGGAAAGGCCAACTCAGTATGCGCAGGAGTAGTACCAGCTGCTGAAAATTACTCTGTAGTATGGGGCGCTCTCGTATCCAAGTATCATGATCCTCGGGCGTTGGCAACATCTTATTTAAATAAATTATTTGCTATGAAGCCTGTAACAGGTACTTCAGTGGCCAACTTAGAGAAATTTATTGATGAGTTCTCAACAACCATTTCCGCACTGCAGCACTTGAACATTACGAACTTGTGCGAATTTATTTTTATTCATCTGGGTCTTAAACTATTAGACTCGGATACCGCGAAGAATTTCGAGATGTCGATCCGAAATTCACAGGAAATGCCAGAATATGATGTATTTATAAAATTCGTTCGGGAACAAGTTAAAATCTTGTACCGCACTTCGCATTCACAAAAGCCTGTAGGTAGGCTAGACAATACAGCCAATACAGGCTCGCGCGCACCTTTACCTCGCATCGCTCACACTTATGTGAGTACATACCCCAGAAGGGAGAATAAATGTCGTCTATGCCGCAGCTCTGATCACTCACAGCTATATATGTGTAAGAAGTTTTAATATATAAATCTATATATCTAATGACAGGTTTAAATATATAAAGGAAAATTCCGCTTGCGTTAATTGTCTTAGTTGTCATCACAAATCGTCAAATTGTCACTCTCGAGCAACGTGCCGGAAGTGCCATCGCAAACATCATTCCCTCTTGCATTTTAATAACCAGCACCCGCTCCCGCAAGTACAGCGTAACAGCAACGCACCTGTTGCATCATCAAATATAATTAATAATTATTCGACAAGGGAGAATGATCTAAATAATACTGCTGTATGCACATTATCCGCGACCGCCAAGCGGGAACCGACTTCTTCAACTGAAATCCTCGCAACAGCAAAGGTATCTGCCAGAGGTCGAAATAATAAGGATTGTTTAATTAGATGTCTGATACACCCTGGCTCGCAGCGGCATTATGTTACTGCTAAATGTTGCAACAAACTAGGATTAACTATAAACCATGATGGTCCAGCCTTTGTAAAGGGTATTGGAGGGGCTTCACAACCGGTAAAAGGTAGTGTCAAATTAACATTTTCATCGAGATATAACACCGAACACAAATATACCATAGACGCATTGGTGTTAGATGAAATAACGACGCAGCTGCCAACGTGTCAGATTGATTCATCGTATATGGATAAACTTGGGGATGTACCTTTGGCAGATGATCAGTGGTATGTACCTGGTCAGGTGGATCTACTTATAGGAGTGAAGTTATTCGCTGAAATGCTATTACCCGGTAAAGTCATTAATGCTCCTGGGTTACCTGATGCTTTGGAGACCGTTCTAGGTTATGTTGTATTGGGTAATGCGCCAGTCGCTGGCCCCACGCGTCCCGTCTGGTCATTTTGCGCAACTCATGACCTGGACAATACACTTAAGAAAATTTGGGAAATTGAAGATTTAGGTAATAAACCTATTGTAAGCATTGAGGATAAGCAAGCGGAAGAAGTTTATAAGACGACTTTTAAACATCACAATGATGGGCGCTATGAAGCAGCTCTCACATTCAAGACAGATCCAACTAATTTAGGAGACTCATTTAAAGCAGCAGAACGCAGATTTTTGTCCTTAGAGAGAAAATTTGTTATGCAACCGCAATTAAAACAGTTATGTGATGAAGTAATTGGAGAGCACTTGGACAGGGGATATCTGTCTCCGGTGAACATAAGTGCTAATAAGGGAGCCTACTATCTCCCACACCGCGCTGTCATACTCATGGACAAATCCACCACTAAGTTACGTGTAGTTTTGGATGCCATTGCAAAAACAGATAGCGGATTGTCACTAAATTGCCTTTTACATACTCCTAGTCCTAGTCTACAGGCTGATCTCTTTAATAATTTGTTGAACATGAGATTGTTCCCTATCGCGATGTCGGCAGATGTCCGACAGATGTATCTTTGTATAGACGTTCGAGAAGAAGACCGACCCTATCAAAGAATATTATATAGAATTAATCTAAAAGAGCCTTTAAATTTTTATCAATATAACCGCGTCGCGTTTGGTCTACGAAGTAGTCCATTCTTGGCTCTCCGCACAGTTCAACAACTGAAAATGGACGTTGGTCCAAAATATCCCATCGCTAGATATATAGTGTCCCGCGATATATACATGGACGATATTGCAAGTTCCATTATAGATGAAAAACTAGCTGAAGTAGAAGTTTTACTCGCTCTCGCTCTTCAAAGGGAATACTTCTCTGAAGATATTATAATTTTAAACACAAATAAAGAATGCTCCGCATATTTACGAAACCTGAACCCTTTTTTGGACAGGGGACCTATTCGTGTTGGAGATCGTTTGAGGAACGCAATGGAACCTTACGACTATAAGCACCCGGTATTGCTTCCACGTCGTGATCGTATCCTGGACATTCTTATTGATCATGTTCACTACAATAAGGTTCGTGCGGGTCCTGAAGTTTTGATGTCGCTGCTGAGACCTATTATACGTCACCGAATTGATCAATGTATCAAAACACCTATGTTTTCTGTGCTACGACGAATTGATGACCATTGTGGTCCTGATAGAAGCACTGCTTAATTCGATACCATTAACGGTCTTAAGTTCGGACGCTTCTGAACCTTTGGCGCTAACGCCAGCTCATTTCTTAAATGTCGCACTACTTAAATATTTTCCCGCCGCGCAACTATTAGATAAATCTGATCACCTCCTGCCTAGATACCAACTCTTAGATAAAATAATACAGTCTTTTTTGGATGGGTGGCGAAATGAATATTTACACACCTTACAATGTAGACAAAAGTGGAATTCACCTGCACATCCTGTAACTGAAGGAACTGTAGTGGTGATAATTCAGGATAATGTAGTGCCATTGCACTGGTCATTGGGACTGATAATTAAACCTTATCCAGGCAAGGACGGAACTATCCGGGTAGCCTTAGTAAAGCCTACCGGCGGCCAATTGTAAGATTGTGTCCGCTTCCACCGCAATAGCTTCGGAGCTATTACTTTCGGAATTAGGTTTAAGTTACTTGTGCTATTTTTATGTCAGTTTATAATTGTTTTTCTTATTGGTATTACTCGATTAGTTTACTAATGCAACAAGGATGTTATTATTGCATCTTGATTTAACTGGTCCTTCGATATATACATTTTTTTTTCTCTGTTTTCTTTTTGAAAGCCGTTCCTTTCAAGGTCGGGGGAATGGTTACGCCAGTTTTGGCATTGTTTAGAGTATTGCATATTAATTGTAAATATAAAAGGTTTCGTTAAGGGACAAGAGTTTTGGTACCCGTAACGGCCGCGCGCGAGTGCATTAA
Source organism: Nemapogon koenigi (assembly GCA_963924495.1). Classification (NCBI taxonomy): domain Eukaryota; kingdom Metazoa; phylum Arthropoda; class Insecta; order Lepidoptera; family Tineidae; genus Nemapogon; species Nemapogon koenigi. Next base: position 6,394,131 of record OZ004640.1, on the reverse strand, counting down.
TCACTCGTCAGTTGTCACAATACCGGCAAACGCATCGCATCGACAAGTGCTGTCGAATATAATATAATCCGCGCGAGTGCTCTGCAACTCAACATACACTTATGCCACTACACCAGAGAAGTCCATCAAGGGGCCCCTGAAGCATTACCATCTGTGATCTCAAGTAAGTACCATTTCTTCTTGCGTCTTGCAACGAAACCTAAGTAATTTCTTTTCTGTTTACCCCAATTTGAATTGAACCAGCTCACCGCGGTGTCGCCGCCCGCTATCGAAGGTTTAGGGCATTTGGCGCCACCACATTGATTGATCTCCACAGAGATGTTTTGTATAGCCATATATTTAATAATGAATTTAATATCGCCTTTTATTCACCTAAAAAAGATAGATGTGACACTTGTGAGGCTTTCATGAACGCTTCCGGTGAAGAAAAACAACGACTTAAAGCTGAGTATGATACACATTTAGTAGAGAAAGAGCTATCGAGAGCTGAGAAGGAACAAGACAAATTAAAAGGGAGTAATGTAGTAGTTGCTGTCTATGACTTACAAGCGACAATGCCTTGTCCAAGAGGGGACGTAAGTAACTTTTATTACATTTCTAAATTAAATGTTTTAAATTTTACGATAACTGATTTGAAAACAAAAGATGTTTATTGTAATGTATGGCACGAAGGGCATGGCAATCGTGGTGTGAATGAAATTGCAAGATGTATTTGGAATTATCTTAACGAAATAGACACTAAAGCTGAGCAATCGCTTGATATAATATTCTATAGCGACAATTGCTGTGGGCAGCAGAAAAACCGTTATATGATTTCAATGTACATCTTAGCAGTCAGTAAATTTAACAATATTAGTTCTATTACCCACAAGTTCTTGGTTAAGGGACACACCCAAAATTGCCATTCTCTGATTGAAAGAAGAATTAAAAGGTCTCTTCGTTCAGCTGCGATATATTCACCTGCTCAGTATTTTACTTTAATTAGAACTGCCAAATCGAATGGAAAGCCATTTGCAGTTAAAGAATTAACCTACGACAGCTTTTACGATTTTAAAGAAGTGTCACCAAAAATTGGAAAATACTTTTCCAAAAATATTTAGAATGAATCTGTAAAAATGAATGATATGAGTGTTGTTTACGTGTCTAAATCAGACCCGGGAACATTTTTTTATAAAACATCTTACTCTGATACTTCCTATAAGCAAATAAAAGTATCAGGATCCACTCGGAGTACTCAAAATTACCAGATGTTACTACTGAATTTACCGGTAGCCTATTCAGAGAGGATTAAAATTACACACAAAAAGAAACAGGGGTTTGAAGATTTTTATCAAAATTTATAAATTTTTAGCTTAATTTTTTTTTTATTTAAGTTATCTTTCAAATATTTTTCTGTGTGCTTTTTATAAGAATTGAACTTTATGTTTTACATTTCATTGTCATTTTTATTTTTGTTATAAAATTATGTTTAAGATGAGAGCTTTTTCAAGTCAGAGACTGGCTAGTTTGTTGTTTTAAATTTTAAGTTAAGTATTTTTTATTTTTGATAGTAAACATTGTTTTTGGTACAAATATTCACTTTGTTAATTCGATCCTAATTTTAAACGATTGCCAAATGTTATGTTAATTTTTGATTGTTAATTATCTGATTTTTATAATCAGGTGTTACGATCTTTTCTAATAAATGGATAAGAATTCAATTCATTTTTTGTTTTTATTCGTCAATTTATTTACACTTAAAAATATATAAATACTGTTTTCTTTTTAAACTAAACATCTTGAACTATAACCAATGTTTAAAAGAATACAGTTACAGTCTGCGAAAAAGTATAAATAACTTATGAAGTAATAATAAAAAGAGCCAATGTCTTTGGATATAATTACAAAATATAGACTACTCCACATTACTAATAAATTAAACGGCTGTTTATCCTACAAATATACCACAATATTTTTAATTAAACACTTTAATTGCTTATGTATATGAAAACCATGCGGAATCCTATGGGAACTTTACCTACTAGCCTGTGTTGCCACTTTTTTGTTATTATTTGCACATTGCTTGATACATTTTAAATTCCATTTGTAAAGGCAAAGCAACTTTACCTGGTTTCCGAAAATAGCATGTATAATCATTATGCAAACTGATAAGTAGGTATAGATAAACATGTGACAATTTTACCTGTGTTCTTTTTCGTTCATTAGAATTAACTATTTTGGGTATTTTGAAGAAGTTGTTAGTAAAAACAATTCCTGAGAGAATGATTATTGTATACATTATAGGTAAATGCATTTGCCTATAGCATATTTTAGTTTTTGCGAAAAAATGTGGTAATGTTGCCACGCTTGACGGCACATAAAAATATTTTTTTTAAATACGGAATTTAGAACCTTCTTTTTTTCGAAGTCGGTTTTTGTAAAAATAAAAACGTAACGTAAGATTTTATTTTTTTGGATAAGTTATTTTATTGCTAACATTAATCAGGACGAAATAAATGAAAATAACTAAGACTTTAGAAACCCATGAACGCCACTGTTTTTAGCACTGATGTGAAGTGATGTGTGCAACTCTTTACATTACCAGTTCGTGACAAGACAAGTTACTGACAAAAAAGCTTTTTGAAAATGACTATTAATAGAAATCCAATACTATTTATATTTATACTACGGTATTATTAGAGTATATGTAGTTTTTGCCTCACCCAATGGGTTATTTTGATATATCATTAACCAATAAATACATAAAGTAAGCGCTATAACAATCAAATCAGGACCAAGGTCCTTTGAGTCACAGCTACATCACACTTCTAGTCTTAAATTATTACCTGTTCTGAGATAGGACCCAAAAGCTATATTTGGAGAAGTTAAATTGAGTCCACAATAACGAGGTATAAAAATAATATGTCATTGTCTAGAAAAAAAATGAGACATTATTTATTTGTCTATCCTGGATCTCATAGATAAAGTCACCAAAATTAACTTAACAATAATATACATTTAACCATCACCTTCGTCCACATTGCCATCATTACTCTCTGGTTCCGGTGCCTCCCACCATGACAACAACCCCAATCCAGGTTCATTAATGCTGGCAAGTATTTGATATGGTGCTTTAGATTGAGTCATATGTTCACTCCCAGGGGGTCCAGTGGGTGAAGTTTCTTCAAATATTTCACAGGTCACACGGAACCTTATCATTTCACCTGAAATTTAAAAGACAAAACATTTTGCATTATCAACAATACTTTACTATTCATTTTGAATATATATACTAAGCATCATATGGACCAGAAACTCGAACTAAAATTACATATAAACCGCTTAGTTGTCGCCTTTTACTTCAGGTCACTTGGGTCACTTGTTTGCTAGACCAGTCTGTCTATTTTGTGCTCTATGTAACTTTTCCGTAACCTATATACAGCAAACGAAGATATGTAAAAAATCGGAAATTTTCCATAGAATTCAATGCAATATTTTTAAAACAACTGACATGAATAGATAATGGCGACCACAATTGGTGAAAAACACTTTATTTCGTTTTAAAAAAAATAGGCTTTGTTTTAAAAGAGTTTAATACACAAGTTGTGGAACTATTTATTTCAGATCAGTCTAGCCGGTCCAATGACAATAAATTGTAAATTATATTATTTAATTAAAAAAAACCGTAAAATAAATCGCATTATTTTGAAACGCCCGTACCTATCTCAATGAAAAAAAAATTTTGTAAACGAAAAATGGTGAAAATGTAGCCCTTGACTTGACTATTTTTTTTAAACGAAATAAAGTGTTTTTCCCCACCTTTGGCCGCCATTTTCTATAAGACCCCCTAATGTCAGTTGTTTTAAAAATATTGCATTGAATAACATTGCATTTTAACCTTATAATATATTTCTAATTAAATACATAAAATTAGTAACAAAAACTGGCAGAGTGCATTTTGTCTCCCTCTATCATTTTGAATGACATGTGGCAATGAAAGACCAAGTCAAACTCTTTTAGTTGATGGTATTTGTGAGGCTAATTGAGGCTATACCAATGATATACTATATAAACTGAGGTAGATGCGTGATTGACGCTCAAGCTATAGCAATGCGAATGAGAGGTAAGTGTCCCACTATAAATTTGGTCGCGCACAGTCACTCACAATCCTATGACTAGTGTACATGTCTCTCTTGAGTAGAATAATCCGCAAAAACATCGAGAAAAATAACATCTTGTGTGTTCCGCTTTTGCAGAAATTATACTGCAACTGTGAAGGATAGAAATGATATCTCATTTCATTGGTAAGTACAGAAATTTTATAATTATGGATATAACAATATTTTATTAATAATAATGCGCTGTTGCTAGTGCGCCGCTTGCCTGAGCGAGACGAACGATGCATTTTGTATGAGAGTGATAGAGAAGACAAAACGAAATGGCTGCGACAGACTCAGCGACTGATTATGGGGATGGTTGGCAATATCGGACCTGTCAATACATTACATGAACCTATTTAAAAAAATTATATATTTTATTAAATGTACGGAAAATGTATATACATAATTATATTTACATTATTATAAATTTATATATTATATTATTGTTGTATGTATAGTATTATGATCTTATTGTATTTATTTATCTTTTAGTCTCCCTAGAAGCGGATTAATAAGAGAAAAATGGATAGAGATAATCAGAACCCAAAGACGAGAATATGATTGGTTGCCAAGTTTTTACTCTTAGATTTAGACGTATGGTGGAACGATAAAACCAGCAGTTTTGTGAAGTGGACATATTTTCACATTCTTTGTATATATTTAGGAAAAATATCTGTAACATTCTAAATAGTAGTTAATTGTATTTTGTTTAACTTTTTTTTGTATTATTTGTTATTTCTATATTTTTTGGAATTTGCATAAAAATATCTTCTTTTGAATGTATGTATAAACAATACGTTTGTATAAACAAACGTCACTGACTATATGACAGTTATTTTTTAAATATGTATCTATGTTGTAGTACCTAATGTTTGTTGATAGTTGTTTGTTGTCCAGAATAAAAAAAAATAACTGTCTAACCCCCGTACCCAGCGGAAGACCTAGTCTCCCTCATTTAGCCGATGGTATTTGTGAGGCTATATCTAACGAGTGGCTAGTTCTGTTGAGATATATTTAGATGGAAAAGCCTCTAAGTGTGGTTTGTCGGATTATGTACATAAGTTTTTAATTAAAAAACCCATTGGTACATGGCCGGGATCCGGGATCGAACTCGGGGTCTGTCTAGTAAATACCAGACGTCTTACCCACTCGGCCACCGACGCACACAAAGACTTAATTTTAAAATATAATACATAAATAAGTAGCATACTAATATCCTATACCAAGCCATAATCTACCTATATGCTAAATTTCATTTAGAACTTTTCAGCCGTTTGAGCGTGATTGAAAGACATTATTACAATTATTTTTACATTATTACATTATATTTATTAGTAAAATAAAAGTTTTTTTAATTACATATTGTATATTTTATTATTATTCCAAAAATATTTCTAAGTAAAATATTGAGTGTTCCATTTAGACAATCTTCCCCTAGTTCCTCCGGAGAAGGTCACGCGTCGATGACGTGTCGCAACTTAAAACATATATTTATCTCTTTTTAACAAATGGATTCCGGTATTGAGCTGTCTTTCTCTATCCCTTTCATCGCTTGAATATATAAACGTAAGTAATTAATAGGTAGCTATAGTATTGTTCAAGCTGTTATTATCCGCATTTAGTATGGGTATAACGTGTCTACTTATAGTACGTCATTGGGCTATACCTAATGAGTGGACAGTTCTGTTTAGGTATATTTAGATGGAATTAAGTATGTACATAAGTTTTTAATTATAAAAAACCCTTGGTACATGGCTGTTGAGTTTATATTCAGAGTTAATATTTAAAAACAACCAATAAATATACTACATCAAATATAGGTACTTTTAAGATATTTTTGCATAATATTCATGTTGCAAAGCTTGGATATACAGTTTGACACTGAATCCAGTTATAAGTACCTATAGTTAATATTCAATATTAATTGAATCATAGTTAGTAGAATAGTTTTAGTTAATTATAAATATTTACTTTGTCTCTCACTAGACATCCACAAAATCTATATTAAAAATATATTAGAATGGATGTCATTAACAAAAAAGGAAAGAAGAACTTAATACATGAATAAAATAATAATATTAATTTAAAATACCAACCTGCATCCATAAATAAATCATGCTTTTCCCCATTATCTTTAGGGTACTCCCAAACCCATGCTTGATCATTGTCATCAAAACGTGATGGGTGTTGCAAAGCATTTACAGGTATCAAAATATCATCAAAAAACCCCAAAGTCACTGTAAATATAAAAGTATATATATTATAACAAGGATATGGACACATAAATAAAAGAAACATTCAGTTGTAATACACAACTATCCCTATTATTTTTCACATAATGTGGTTTACTTGTAAGAGACAGGAATATGCTGGGTGTTAGCTGCTATGGACTTTTCTACACTCTTCTGTTTTAAATACTTTTTTGTCTTTGTTTTTGAGTCTTTGCTTGTCCTTCTTTCACATCAAAATGGAGCAATGGATCAATATGTTTTTTTCTGAGGGCCGTAGAGTGACATAGACTGCTTGGGGATACATTCTTGTCACATTAAAAAAAAATCACCAGTATCTGTATAATTCAGCAGTGTTACAATGATGAATTTACCAGTAAAGATGAATATAAAAATTTCAAATTAATAAAGCCAAGTTCTTTGCAAATAGCAAATGAAACAATATTATGGTCTCTAGGGCAGCCTTATTTCATAACATACAAATAGGATTGTAACTTACCATGCACACCTTCACTGCTGCATGTTCTTATTTTACCTATAATTACTTCCTCTATCATTGGTCTGAACACCACATATCTAAATTTTACTTCTGTATGTGATGATCCACTACCAGGAAATAAGTGAGAATTCCCTATTTCAGATAGGTCAAATAAAGCAATACATAAACCTACATTTAACACTACCTGTAATAGAAGAAATAATAATATTATAATGACAATATGATAATAATATATACAGCGGATAATTCTCAAAAGTAAATAAATCCTCTTTGTTCATAGTTTGAAAATCACTGGACAAGTGATTACTGTAGGTGTGTAGGTAACTGAGGTCAAACACCCCCTCCCCCGCATTGACTTTTTTGTTAAACAGTAAACATGACTTTTTAATAACCTACATGACATTAATTGAGTTTTGTTATCAGGTGCGTCCTTTTCTTGTGTAATAAACTTATTTAAAGCACTACTTGTGTGTTGTTTTTTTAGTGCCTTCGGCCTTTGTTTAACCATTAATCGGCAATTTTGCGGCTTATCCGCGGTATCCACGCCAGTCAATCCCGCGGATAATCGGGAGTTTACTGTACATACCTACTTAACCATTTAATTAAATAATGTACTATACTAACCTTATTGGCCAGTTTCTTATTCAGCAATGAAGTAATAGAATCAGTTAAACTCTCATGAAAATGTTCTGGTGTTATTTTTACAATATCCTTCATTTCCGACAGGACAAACATATTGGATAGAAACTTTAATTGTCTTTGCTTGAAAGAAAAACAATACCTACGGTATACTATACTTATTACAGATATTGTACGGTATTTGATTCTTATTAATGTAAGGCATTTATATAGTTCTTGGATAAAACAACAAAATAAACAAAACAAACAAAACATAACCCTCATAACCTATAAATAAATAAACATACCACAGGGCAAGTAAAACATACTAATATCCACAGAGCAAGTAAAAGAATCCAAACCAAAGAGTCAAAGAGTATAATCACAAAGCAAGTTTACTAGGTCAATGCACAAATCCTTTGTGTGCAAAAATCGAGTATTTGAGGCTTTGAGTATTTACCAAAGAGGCTGTTCCTCACACTGATAACTCTAATACCACAGAGCAAGTAAACTTATGGTTCCTCAGACTGAGTTCAGTCTACGGTTTGTGTGCTCTGTGTCTGCAACCACAGAGCAACTAAAATCTGCAACTGTCTCTGTGCTGTCTGTGCTGTCTATGTCTGTGACAATATTTTGCAATTTTTTTGTGTCTTGTGTCCAAGGAATATACTACGTCTGCTTTTTATCTTCACCAATTTCACCATTGTTATTTTAAGAATATTGTGATTTTGTTTGCTCTTTAACCAAAGTAGAAATTGTATTGCAATATGCACGGTAAGTTAATGCACATATTTTGTTGTAATGTTGTACTTAACATATAAAATGGAATCGAATATTTATATATTTTTATTATGCACATTAGGTCGAGGATTAATGAAAAGAATGAGGTCTAGATCAAGATCACCAGGTAGGAACAAGGATAGTAACAGATATGACCGTAAAAGAAATGAAAACCAGGGACAAGGAAATGCTGGAAATGGTGTTCCTCCAATTTCTCCTCCTCCTGCTCCTCCTCATCCTCCTAACAACAATTTCCATCCAATGAATAATATGATGATGATGAATATGTATCCACCAGGTGAGTTTGAAAATAAATATTTTTGAATAAGATGAATAAATAATAAGCTAATTGAATTTATGCTAGGTTAAAATTGTAGTGGCTGAAGATAAATTAAGTACATAAAAAATACTTTAGGTTTCTTTGGTACTTATTGTTTTGTGTTGCAAGATACTTTTGGATTAGCTTTTATAACTTTTGTCACACTCATTGATAAAACATAGTCACTAGACACGAATTATTTAAATTAAATTCTCGTCCATACAAAATTGAAGTCCCAGTTGCATACATTTTGATGAACTTTCGACCTCTAAAAAACTAAAATATTAATTATATAAAAAAAGCATTTTTATTTGATTGAAAATTTTCCAAGTCCCGCCGCCCGTCTTGCACACCCAATACAATCTGACTCATGTTTGTATTTCAGCATAATCTCCATATAAAGTAAAAGCTGTTACAATAATATAACCGGTGGCCTGAGACACCAGTATCAGTGTCCACTTTTTGCCAATTAATTAAATAATTTTAATCATTATCAAAGTATTATATTATTTTTTAACAGATTGTGACCCCATAATACCCCAGGTTGAGGTATAAGGTGTAGAGATCTGTCTAAAAATATAATATACTACTTTCTTAATGATTTATATAATTAGGTATAGTGTGGAAAATAACCAATTTAGCTAAAAATTATGACTAAATAAAAACAATTATCAATCATCTTTCCTTAAAGATATAAATGACAAAGGGCTTGACTTTGATTTGACTGTTGATAAACACTGCTTTAAGGTATAACCTGATTACATAAAAATGGGTCTGTGAGAGAGGCCAAAGAAATCCAACATTTTCAATTCCATTCTTTATGTAATTGGGTTGTAAGTCAGCCTGTTTACAATCTTTCTCTGGTCTGTATACATTACTTTAGCTACTAATTATAATACTCTCATAACAAATGGCTGCAATTTTACGAACTTTTAAACTTTTACATGCAGATTTCTACAACATTTACAAAGATATTTTGGGTTATTGATTAAAAGATGACAAAATAATAGAATATTGATGAAAGTTTTTATTTTATAGGAAACATGATGATGCCAGGTGGCATGTTTCCCAACATGATGATGCCTGATCCCATGATGGAAGGGCCTGGAATGGACATGATGACCCAGGCAAACATGAACATGGGTCCCAATATGATGCCAGCTGGATCTGGTATGGAGATGAATATGGTGCCTATGATGGATCCATCAATGATGGCCATGGGAATGTATGGCAATAACATGGGTATAAATAACATGCCTAATTCAATGAAATCTACACAACCTAAGACAGAAATTGTGTTAAAGAACTGCACCCTTGTGCCGCCATCTAATTCATTTGTGTCACCTCAATTAAGACCTAAGCCACCAGGCTGTAAAACTATTTTTGTTAAGGGACTACCTGACAATGCTACAGAAGAAATAGTGTCTGAAGTATTTGGGAACTATGGTCCCATACAGTCTTTGAGATTGTCAAAGAAAAACTATTGTCATATTCGTTATGAAATGGAGAATTCAGTAGATTCTGCCATAGAGCTGAATGGATATCTATTAAAAGTAACAAAAACTAACGAAGGAGAAAATTCTTTAGGGGAAAGTAATACTAGTTGTGGATGGTTGATGGTTGATTTTGCTAAGGTTAGTACAATAAAATATTCATACATTTTATTGTATGTTTGGAATTTTATTATTACCACATTTTATAATCATATAAAAAACATACATAATACATTAAATTGTACACTACTCTTATAGAATACAATTTAGATTCAAATATGTATTAAGTACATATAATAATTTTATAAATTATGATATTAAATAAAACTAGATGACTCATGCGGATAACTTCGCACCATTAGTTCAAGTGATCTTCAACAGATGGTGTTTTTTACAAAATACATAATAAAAAAAAACGTTTAAGTAATTTTTATTTGTTTGATTATTTTTCGTCATTAGAGGGGAAAATACTGTTCAAAATGGCGTATCTAACTTTAATTTTGATGAAGTATTAAGAGATAACAAGTCTCCTAGTACATGTTACAGTTAATTTAAATACTACTGTATTTTGTTTTTGTTTTTCTCTAAATTCAATAAATTGTAAGAAATAAATTTAAATAAATTTCGGTGCCCCCCAGTACTCGGCGCTCCTTGCCCCTGACATTAAGATACATACATTTTAATGAAAAATATATATTTCCAGAGCCGTGATGATCAAAGCGATTACGAAAGAAAACAAAGACAGCTAGAAAGAGAAAAACGAGAATCTAATCATTATAATTCATATAATGAGAGCAGGTCGTCATTTCCGCGCCGCAATCGTTCACCCTCGCCTGCTAAAGTGCCCCCATTCGCAACTATAATGCTTCTACAAGTCAATGAAAAAATTAAAAGTGATGAACACTTTGCTGAAGCTTTGCCCGTGAGTATAAAATGTAATTAAAAAAGTGACACGTCTAGATTCATTAAGTGTAGCAACATATTTGCCACTCGTGCTGTTCAATATGGACAAGACAACTGACAAAAAGTGGACGCTGTTACTGATGTCTCTGGCCACACAGCAAGAAGCCATGAATATTTGTGTATGTGTGTGTGAAAGAACTTTAATCCTACATTGAGATTTTTATATTGTCAGAAACATCTGAATTCTGTATGTAAATTTGTATGTATGTATGTAATTTGTTTAAATATTTGATTTCACGATTTTACTTCAATGAGAAGATCAATCAATGACTTCTTTAATTTCATTAAAATTAATTTTTACGTTCACAGATATTGATTTCTTGGTTAGAGCGCGGTGAATGTTGCAAGAGAAATGCGAGCCAATTCTACTCAATGATACAAACAATGAATTCGCACACACGAAGATTAATTAATGAGAAACAGCAGGCGGAGGAAGAACTACAGGTGTTCAAGGATAAAATAACCATGAATATTAGAAAAGTTACAGAGCAAAGTAAGTGTATCTCGAAATTTTTTATTGATCCTCTAGTTGTTGATTGAGTTGGTGTGGTGCATTTTTGGAGTGCTGCGATGTATATAGTTTCTGGTAAGACTTGTTCGATCATCAACAGGAATATTGCCATATAAAATATATTAGATTTCTTTTAAGAGACCATTTCAATGATGGTGCGTCGCTGGCCGAGTGGGTAAAGCGTGTGGTTACAGAGGCCATAGGTTTTTTTAATTAAAAACTTATGTACTAATCTGACAAACCACATACAGTGGAATATGTATGTATGACGTCACCTCTCTGTCGGCTGTGATACGTGTACACTCGTGAAATGGGCCGCCTACCGCAGATTTAATCTGGTCGGTCCATCGCATGGGTGATCTGCCGCGTGTTCTTGTGCCTTCGACCCCACCCTGCACGATAAGGCGCTCTATGGAGTCGTTGTCCCGCCGCGACACGTGTCCAATGAACTGGAGTATTCTAGTCTGGACCATGGCTGATAAACGCTGCCTGATGTCAAGTTCCTGAACAAAAAACGCATAGGGCGATTTTATTTGAGAGCCGGTTATCTGGAATTGAGTATATTTCTAAGATTTTAACGCGTATTGCATTGAGTTTGCCGAAATAAATAGTTTCCACATGGATCCTATTAGTGTTAGACAAGAATAATGTATAACTTACCCAAGTAATTATATTATCTTTATGTGTATACTATTATAGTATATGTATGTATTATTCAATTATTTCACTTGCCTGGTGGCATATTCTCTACTTCTTCTTACCATTTTTTACTGTAAATACTTCGTGCGTGAGTGCGTCGGTGGCCGAGTGGTGACGTCTGGTATTAACTAGGCAGACCACGGATGTTCTAATGGTTTTTTTTAATACAAACTTATGTACATAATCCGACAAACCACACTATCTAAATATACCTCAACAGAACTGGCCACTCGTTAGGTACAGCCTCACAAATACCATCGGCTAAACGAGGGAAACTTGGTCTTCCACTGCGAATCCTGGAACCGTAACGCGGTTTCGGGAGCTATAAGGCTACCCGTGAAGAAGAAAAAAACCCATCGGACATCTCCACAACAATCTTCAATCTGATAATCACATTTTCTACATTCAGCAAAAGTGTAAGTTTTGTGGTACAAAAGTAATTTTATCTCTTCGGAACTTTAAATATTTGATTGTTTAGATAAAAATACTTTTGTGTTCTCTATAGAGCAGCATCATGGTAAAAGTGTCAGGTACATGGAGGATGTGAATTTAATTTAATGTGAGTCTAACCTCCGTGGAGCACTGCAAGGAACTTAATGGTTGAGGTTTGACATTGTTAATTTGTTTGTAACCATCAGTCGAGAAGGTGGCACTAGTGTTCGGTGCTGCAATGCATCAGCGCGTCTCGGACCACTTCACCAAGGGTCAAAGGAAAAACATCGAATCGTGGCACAAAATGGCGCAGGTATAGTAACACCTAAGTATTGTTTTTAATTTTTACATTGACGACCACAGAGATATGATTTGTGTCATAGGAATGACACAATCAAGATGTGTGGTGTAGTAAGAAGGTGATGTTATTTTGGATTTAGCTGCCAAATGTAAATGGACCAACATAATGCCTTTGCTGAGCTGCGCCTTGCATCGTGCGCCTCATCACGTAGTTATATTACGACTGCTACATGGCAAAACTAGGTTATCGCACGAATATCTGCATTGTCAAAACACATATTGCACAATATCCGTAAAAGGGCAAAGTTATTTCGATTAACGGGGTTTATGACAGACATCTTATGTGAATATGTGTCATTAATATGTGAAATAATTCACATAAGATAATTAGCTCGTAATCGCTTTTGTTCCAAAGATGCAAAGGTCGGTTACATATAGAGGTCACATTTCATGAACTATGTAGTACTGTAAAACATGTATATTTTATTTAATATGCTCACTGGATTACAAGCCAATTAAAATAATGTTGCCAATTAATAATTGTGGAGTTTAAGGAAATAAATGTGGATAAGTGCGGATGATGCAAAATCTATAACTTTAAATTAAGTATTGCTGATGCTAATTTGACATCACGCTGACTGAGGTATCCCTCTTTGCGCCAGAGCGGAGATACACAAAGGTCAACTGCTCCTCACGGTCTGTTTTAGAACCTCACGCTTAGGCGCCTTTCTATTTGGGTCTTCGGTTCAGTAGGTGAGTTGTGGGTCCTGCAGCAACGGCTTCCGCTTTCGGTGGCATCCATAGGACGCCAACCGCCACCACGGTCATGCAGCACCTACACGCGCCGCTTGCTAGGGCCGTCAGGAGTTCCTCAATACCAGGCCAGGTCAGGGTGGCAGCCATTGAGTGCCATGTTATCCGTGTCTCGTGCTATCGCCCGGATCTGCAATCTGGCACGCCAGGCTCCTTGACGTGCCATGTGGAGCCTCGACTTTTTGAAAGTGAGGTAGGTGGAGAAATGCCGCACCACGTGGATTCCATAAATTTTCACGTCGCGTCGTAATCCTCCACGAGCAATACACAGCAGCTAAATACACTATATGATTTCTACTCCAGTGGACTTGGGTTAGGCAAAGGAAACGGCTCAATCAACCGAAAAACGACGACCTGCGCACATTCTCACTACCGCGAGGTTCAAAGCTAGCATTCCTACGTAAGCAATCAATTCAATGGAAGTTAAATGGACGACTCATGAACTGGATATGGAGGAGAGAAAAATGGAGTGCGTTCTACAAAATATAACGTCACGCAGCTAGATACAAGATAAAGTCTGTCAGTCGCGTTGGCCAAAGAACCCATAGGGCCGATTTTATTTGAGAGCCAGTTATCTGGAATTGAGTATATTTCTATGACATATTTGTTAGAGTGACAAAACATACTAAACGTTTGGCAATGCAGTAAATGTATATCAAAATATTATTGACACAGCCTGTATTTGACACAATAATTACTGGACTTGGCTTAACTGTCATTAAACTTAGCCGTCTCTTTCTCACACACCATTAATACTTTTTTTTCATGCATTACGGCTGTATGCTGTTTCTCGTTTTTCTCTCTCTATCTCATCTTGGGCGTTAACCTCTCAACCCAAAATGGGCATCCCTGATCTAAAATGATTATTATGGAATGGGGTATGTGCAGACTTCGGTTATCTATTGGTGAGATAGGTGGATCTCAATGGTTAGTCCTTAGTCCTAGTTATGCTTTAATTATGAAAATATCCCTAATTTTTGTTTTATCTGAATGCTTTGAAATATTTTCTATCGTCCTAGTAGTTTTACTCTTATTGGACAACAAATAAATTAGGACTTACTTATTTGGAGTCCTAGGTGGAGTTTAAACAAAATCAAGGTATTTTCTGAATGTTAATGTGAAAGGTGGATCCTGTTTTGATAATATATATTTGTCCAGTTTTTATTGAGGACCTTTACAAATTTATTGTTTCATGAATTCCAGGAAACTATTGAAGATGCAATGAAAGAAGAATTTAATGAGAAGTGTGATCTTAATGACGATAAGTACATCTTAAGAACAACCAGTGATGAAGAAATTGGAAAATTGGAGGTAAATAACGTTGACATAAAAACTTTGTTTAAAATTGATACACACATTTATTATATGTATTCCAATCAATTGCCACAATATCTAATTTCGGGGTTTTATTAAATATACTTATTTAAATAATAAAAAAACTAATTTGTATTACTTAGACAAATATTATCTCCAAGGTAATAAAAATGTTTAGGTACACAGATTTTTTACTAAGAACAATAAATATCGTTTCAGAAGCAAAATGAGAGCCTCAAGTTTCAATTGGAAGCTTACAAGAATGAAGTGGACGTCATAAAGACGGAATCGCAGAGAGAACTCGAAAAATTCAAAGCAGAATTTATTGTTCAACAAGAGCTTAAGTCGAAAATTGTAAGTGTAAAATCTATAAGTTTCTTTCTACCTTTTTCACTTTCACAGGTGCCTTGCGGTCCCAGAACCATGTTACCGAAATCAGAGTACACAGCGGATGACATGTCTTTCTTATTTAGCCGAAGACATATTTGGGGCTATCTAACGATTGGCCTCTTAATATGGTTTATCGGATTATATGCGTAAGTTTTTTGAACGACGATTTAACTGCTGTGGAATGAAAAAATAGATTAGATTTTCGTACATGCAATGGAACCTCAAGTTAATGTGTGTCCGACACTCTCTTGGCCGTCTTATAATACAATACATAGATTTAAAATAAAAAGGAAGAATTTGAACACAATATATGTTTTTTTTATTACAGATACCGCAATCCCCTGTCCAGCAACAGCCTCCTGCCCAGCAATCTGTAACTTTGCCAGCACCCCCTGTCAAGACACTTCCCGTGTCGGCCGGCTGTGGAGAGGCGAAACTTATCGGCGTCATGTCAGCTTTCCTCATGGTACGTACATAATGGCTATGGCTTTATGAAAATGTGGTGTTAGTAAACAGGGACCAGTTCCATTCCATATACAAAACAATTTAGCGATGATTGATATGTCACACATAGTAAATTGCGAAGTAGCACTACTTTAGGCCACATTAAAAAGTTTCTGGTATGGCCCAGTCTGTCAGTCATGTTGTTACTGGCCTCATGTATCCCATCGGCCAGCAACAAATTGGTAAAAGGCGGAATTACACGGTTCGTTATATACTTTTATCCCCCCCCCCCAAACAATCCCCCCCATAAAGGGTATTTAAACTTGCTTCAAACCCATTTATATTTGTTGTCATTTGTAGGTACACCCACAAGGTGCCAGTCTCGACTATCTCGTATCATACATACGAGCTCTGTTCCCGGATAAGACTCAGTCGGAAATCCACGATGTGCTGCAGAAACACACTGACGTGTTTGTGAATAATATTACCGGAGTCGGCATGAATATAGAGAATCGTTGGTCTTTCATTGGGTACAAATAACTTGGCCCTTTGTCATGGTTGTTGTTTTAGTAATTATGTTAATTTAGAGTTGCACTCTGTTCATTATATGTAAAGTATAAAAAAAGAAAATTCATATTAAAATATTATCCAGTTCCTATGATTACAAAACCTCACTTATTAGATATATTTGTGATACATCAATATTGAAATAAAAAACTTTATGCTGTTAACCTTTGGTACTTGTCATGCATACCATCTTATGTTGAACAGAGTATACCTAGTTATTAATTTAGAACGCTCTAGGATATTTAAAATGATAATACTTATAACTTGTCCAGTTTACTCAGCGAGGTTATGGTTGTAGTCACCGTAAAATAGTGACATTTATTTATACTACTCTGTTTGAAATATCAAAAAATATATGTATATAGTTTTTTATACCTTTACAAGAAAGGTTCATCTTAAAAAACATTTTAAAATATTTTTGCCATGACGCGCTCTATAATCTGGCTCTAATGCTATTTGTATATATATTATATAGGTTAGGACCGACCATATTATAGATACAGTCAGATATATTCCACCGTTAACGCTGAATACTTTGTTATCTCTGACAGGAAGACATTGAGCTTTCTTTGTTTATATCTGACATAGTGACCGCTAAATAATTCTGTCTTTAGGATATAAATAAATAGGTATATTATAAGACCGCTCAGCTGCTCTTTCCCGTGCACTCATAGTCTGGCCACACACCGAAGACACACGCCACTGACATTTATGCTACAAAGAAATGTTGCACCATTGGCATGAAAAATGTGGCGTGTGTCTTCAGTGTGCGGTCGGACTAACACAGTTTGTTTGGTTTTTACTATATCACTCCACAATAATTCTTCCCCTAAGTTTACTTCTCGAAGATAGGAGTGTATTTATTAAAAATGTATATAATTTTAAGTTGGTGTATTTTCAATATACTTATTTTTCCTCTATGTTTGTTGTTCACTTATAGCCTGCATATAATCCGTAGTCGCCTCAACTAAATCCTTGTCGCCGGCTGTGGGATCATTTTCTTGAGCTTGTGGCATCCCGTCACGATCTTGTCGCATTTTTAATCTTAGTTCCCGCATTCGTGCTTCCAGGATGCGTTCACGTTTGTTTTCACGTTCCAAGATCTGAAGTGGTATTGTGACTTTATTAGTTGGGATGGATGTATGGAATGATGAAAGATTTTTAAATAGGTTCAGTAGATCCAAAGCAATCCACCAATCTCTCTCTCTGAGTGTGTATGTTTACTCCAATCTGGAAACTTACATGTGTCAGCAATTGTTTATCATTTTTATCAGCTGTCCCGAGGTTTTGAGAAAGTTCAGCTAAATATACTGTTCCTTTACTGCTTCCACATGCCACCAATACTCCCTGAAATTAAAATGCGACGGTGATTATTGAGTTGACTTATTGATAAAGTTAAAAAACTAAAACCATGATAATTTGCGTTATTTGAGCGATAACTAATCTTATCATAGAGTATGTACCTATTTATACTGGGGATCTAATAAATACTTATTTGATACTAGCTTCCTGAACCGGCTTCGCCTGTAGATTTTCATATCATGCTTAGTGAGCCTCACCCGATATAGCAAACATTTTTTTTAAAATATCTCCGGAACACTTCATTAAAATCATGGAGCCGTTTCGGAGGGGCAGATAGACAAACATTCTAACAATCGTCATTGTATCATGTAAATGGCATAGGTATTATTATTAAATTTAGTTATGTGTATAGATTTAGTCATTTGTTCCTACTATTAGTAGGCTGGGTACCACTGGGACCTACTTATGAGAAATTATAGAATATTTTATTACCGCTTCATGAGGTCGCAGTCGAAGCAGTGGTTCATCACATAATTGAGCAGTAACAATCGGAGCACTTCTGCGTCTCAGAAGATCCCAGCACGACAAACATCCATCCCATTGCGTTACGAGCAATAGAGAAAATCTAGAATATATATTATGTCTTTCTTTTAACTGTGGACTCTTAATGGCAGCCTACTTTTCTAGAAGAGATAGGAACAAGCGGACTTCAGCTCTTTTTGTATTAAATTAAAATTGACATAGCTTTTTGCTCAAATTTGCCAAACATTTTTTGGCTGCCAGTGGTAGTTATTTGCTCGCCTTAATATAAAAAAATATAATTAGATAATTTTACCGAAAAATTCGCTGTCTTACCGAATAGGGTTCCATGCACCGTCTGTAAGTTTAGTATGGTGAGAATAAGTCCATAAGATTGACGACTCCCTGCAATCCTCGCTCCAAACTCTTGCTGTCCAGTCTCCCACAGTAAGGAAGTTTTTCAAAAAGGTCGGATTCCTTTGAAGAGCGTATACTGGACCTAAATGTGCTTCATACTGAAAAATAATATCTTATGTAGTGTATATAACATTTACTATTATGTAAGCATTTTATTTGACAACCTACGCCTTCACCTCACAGTTAAAAAAAAAACACGTATTTCCCTTGGCAATTTCGGCATAATTTAGTAAGAAAGAAATAGTAAATTGTCATTTATTTGTATGTACCTACTTTTAAATTTGGAAACACCGCAAGAAACCCTTTATTAGTCAGAAGCAAGTGCCCGAGATTTATAGGCGTGGGCAAAATAAACAACAACCTTAGTAATTGCATATATTATAAAAGAAATATTTTTTCTTTAGTGGTAAAATTAAATGATTTGTTTAGCTACTGAAGTAGTAAACTTTTTATATCTTTATTTATATAATCTTCTGTGTGTATGTCACTGAACTCCTCCTAAACGGCTGGACCGATTTCGATATTTTTTTTTGTGAGTGTCTGACATGACTTAAATTCACAAATCGACCCGGAGGTGGGTTCTAGGATTAAAAAAAAATATTTGAAAATGTCCACGGGCGAAGCTGGGGGCGGAAAGCTAGTTATTATATTAATCTATACCGATCCATTTGTCGAGTCGTGAAAACTTGACACCATTTCTCATCTCTTTAGGGTACAAATTTGGACAAGCATTTTCGTAGTGGACGCCAAGGTAGGTATTTGTATGATAGTCAGTCCCTTTTCTTCTTTTAAGTAGAATATTCAGAACTTACCTTTGATGGTAACTTCTCCAAAGGATTTTTGCCTTTTCGGTTTCCTCCAATAACTAAACCCGTTTCAGTTCCAACCATAAACCTGAAATAAAAATATTTTTTGATAATCCCAAAATTTAACAAAGTTAATATGGATTATTTTAAAATATTAGAATTACATTATTAATAAATGAGTACCTACCTTGTAGGAATTGTAGGTTCATATTCCAGTGCTGACACTCCTAATGCATTTTCAATACTTTGTGTGTCAGTTGGTGCTTTGACTAGATCTATAATCATAGTATCAGTCGGTTCATTCATATTTCGCGTGTCCCACCTAAAATAAAGTCTAAAATTTTGAAAATAATAGGGAATTTACGGTTTATGGGATAACCTAAATCAAAATCCTGTCTTAAAGTTCTGACAGAAAAAATGGCACGGAACCCTCAGCGCGTGAGTCGTTTATTTAATCATATTATGCAACTGGCACAAATGAACTGCAGTGTTCTATAACATGATAAGAAAAATTCGAGGTCTGGCTTGGCGATGTTAGTAGATTATGTGGGGTTAGCATACTTATGACCGCGACATCTTTCGTTTTGACTCGAAGGCCGAAAACGACGGGTCGAGCCAATGTCCAGTCAAGGAGGAATGCCCGGCTCGGCAATGGAAGACTAGAGTGCCCAAGCAAATTGCTGGGTCAAGTAAAGACAACACAGATTTTCCTAGGTTTTTTTTTCAAAGTCAGGTTTTGACCTGCAAAATCTATCAATTATTAAAAAAAAAATCAAATCGTTATTTCCTAGAAATAGAAAAAACATTACCATTTCACAACACCATCCGGAGAAGAGGAGAAAAATTCAGCACCAGTTTTGGAGTTTATAAAGAGAACATTCCTCACGAGGTCTCTGTGCGCCACGTGCGGTGGACACATACTTACAGGCTCGCCTCCACGACGGGTGTCCCACCAACCAACCTGAATATTGTATATTGTACTGTAGAGTCATAATAATCTATACAAATAAATAAAATTTAACTGTCTGTCAGGAATAGGCTCCGAAATGGCTTAACGGATTTTTACAAAACTTTCAGGAATCATAATGGGTGCGTAGACTTCAGTAGACGTAGAATCGGTTGTTTGTTTCATCTATAGATAAATAAATTTAAAAAATATATTGCCCAAATGTGGCTGTTAAAGGGAACGGGTCAGCAGTGATAACAAATTTCCACGGGTGAAGCCAGGGCGGAAAGCTATAGTATTAATTATCCTTCGTAACTTTATTAGTTATGCGACTTCTTTCACGTCAAAACGGATGAACGTGATTTTTTTTTCAGAGATAGTTGGAGGGCCAGAGGTGACAAAGGCTACTTTTTATCCAGGAAATCCTTTGGGATAAATTCTTACGTCTTATTTAAAAAAAACCCACGAGGAGAGCAGGGGCGAAAAGCTAGTATTGCATCTAATTTTCTTTCTTATTTAAATCTTGAAGTAGCTTGCTCTACCGATCTACGGATTTGTACTCTTCCACTCTTATTAATAAACTCGAATTAGCGACGTGTTAACTTAAATGTTTTTCATCACCCTCTAACAAATCTGCAAATCATTATTAAAGACGGAGACGAAATACAGTTTAGTTAATACGTCGCTAATTTGAGTTTATTAATAAGAGTGGATGAGTCTTTGCAAAATAGGCAATTTTCGAGAGTAGGTATGTATTATATATTTGTTGTATTTTACCTGGCCATTCATCATACCTCCGGCGAGCGTGTGTTGGTCACGTGGGTTATATTGTAAATCTAGTAGAGGTTGAGGGGGTCGTAGCACTAAATCTGGAGCATTTGCATTATCTAAAAAACAACAAATATATTATTTAAATGAGGGGACTTGGAAGACCTGATGATGGACTAAGGCTAGCTAAGATTGACCACCAGAGCTAAGATTGATGTATTTTCCTATAGTCTTGCAATTCTATTGATGGATTGTATCCTTGATCACCATCCAGATTCATCTCTAAGGTCATACAATCAGAGCGCAGAACATAGATTTAGAATACCAATCACACAATTATAGGTGTAGTTTTGGTAAGGGGTTTCATATACCTATCGTTCAGTCTCGTTTGAATCGCAATCGTAATGCTATCTCTAGTAATTGGAGGTGGCCATTTAGTCGCAACAATTTTATACTTGCCAATGTCCCATATGTAAGAATGTTGCGGTGTTCGCGAATTCCTGTGCAAGTCCACATCAGCATGTGCCGCCGCAAGTTTCAACCCACCGTCAGCTTGCCACGAGAGTGATCGGACCGGTCTTCGTGCCGCTGGTTCACGATATACGTTAACTGTGTGACAACTACTGCGTTCTACAGGCGGCAATCCGGGTAACTCCGAGTAATATGTCTCATACATATCTATTGCGTTGTTTTGTAGAATATTGTGTTCCATGCTCTAAAATTAAAACCAATGAGATTCAACATTGTCGTCCCGTGAAAAAAAAAATAAGCAAACTTTCCCCAAAATTAGACCGAAGAAAGTTTCTTTTAACTTGAGGACTCTGGACTTACGATTACAAATCCTAAAATTCTGAATTTAATTTCATTGCTATGACGACAATATACAATTGTATGTAAATCGAGTGTGACAACTTATTTAAACACAATTCAATTTCAATAAAATTGTTTCTACTGTCGCCATCACAATGAAGTTAAACTCAGGATTTTAGGAAATTTACGGCTCTTTTGTCTGAAACTAAATTTTTTTTCCTAAAAAAATTATTAATCTACGCAGTTTCATGTACCTTAGGATCAATTCATGTTCCTGAAGTAAAATCGTTACAGCAGAATTTGGTGAATATTAATGATTACTTTTTCATACAAATTGTGCAGGCATATACAAATAGAGATGATAACGTTTCGTGACGTCAAACTTATAGCATGTATATAGGTACTACATATATGTCAATATTTATTTTGGTGTAAGGACCTCATTTCCCGACCAACACGAACATAGTGCCCATTTACAGCTACAATTAATAACTTAATTACATGTCCAAGATGTATAACAGCATGTACGTAGGCGTCATCTTTCTCGATCTTCCTTCGATACCGTTGCGTCGCTTCAGGGTCGTTCATATTGATATCTTTAGGCCAGCCACCTTCTATATGATTTATTCCGGAACTTGTATATTCAACCCTGGAATGTTAATAAGTTGGTTCCTTGGTTACACTTGACATTGGGAATAATATCATCACGTTTATATGTATGGAGGCAATTAGAATTAAAAAGAACATAAAATTGTTTATATAGATAGATTTGTAAATTGTAGTTTGCCATTTATGAAAACCTAAAGATTTGTACAGAAATACTTAGATCAAAATAATTTTGACGTGGAGACTTCGGTTTCTTAGTTTCGTAGAGCTTGGTGGTTTATGTCGCGCAACAAAACTATTTTATATAGATGACATATCTGCTTACTCCAGAGTCCAGACCTTCACGTTGAACGAACTTCACTTCTTATTGGTTCATTAGTTTTGGGTATTATTTAAGAGTTTTTATTACAATTTATTATACCTAAATAAATAATTATTACAAATGTTTATTTTCTGATTAGAGAGAGAAATTAACAGAAGTTTTTGGGGCCTCCCGGCTCCCTGTCACATTGCCTTTAGAACCTGTAGCATATAGACCGACGTAGGATGTACCCAATCGCATATCTTTTAATATGGATTACCTTTTAGAATACCCGTGAAAGTTGTAAATTATATTATACCTAGTTAGGATATACGCAAAATTATTGAGTTTAAGCATTTTGTGAAGTATCTTAATAAAGTATTAAATTCAGTGATTCGTTGTATCAATCAACAACTCCCAACAACCACAACACACAAATATTAATTACACAGCCCATTGCGTGTAGTGTATTAGACAAGCATCATGCGAATAGATTTGTGCTAAAAAGTCAAACAACCCCGACCTAACATCTGGCGATAGCAAAATCGCATGTAAGATTCGCTTAAAAAGTTACCTGACGGAGTTAACGTAATGTTCCGACATTGTACAAGTGTTCTGTATAGCAACATGTACTGGGTTCCTTAAAATATAATTATCATAATAAGCTGGATTTGAACTAATGCTGACTCGAATTTCTGGTCCATGGTCGGAAAATAAAGTTTGTTTGCCAAATTCCCTCCTTTTCTTCGTATATTCGTAGGTTAATTCAGATTTTTCTTGCTTTTCCATGGTTATATCCTTTATTTTGATATTGTTATTAGGCAAGTGAAAAGTTTGATCAATATTAACTCTCCGTTGCTACGAAGTACTACGAACATGCTACGACCCTACCTATAAAGTTTTTATTGTAGCGGATCGTGTAAGATACAAGAAGGATAATTTAAAGTAAAAAATAGATGTATAAGATGTTATCAATCTCCGTTTAGATTCTATAGATTGCGAATAAAAATATTATATTAGGTATACCTAAGATTCAGTAATATAAGAGATAATGTTGTATCGAGATAAAACGGACCGGTTTCCGCGACGCCACTTCTTGTCCTGCTTTATCACTACGGGAAATTATATCTTTCTCTTTCTAACTGAGATTTTGTCTACAAACCAGAGATTATTTCTACACCGTCATGCTCGCACGGCTAGGAGGCCCCACCCGGCCCCCACCGTGACTACGTGTAGATATCATACATTTCCACAAGTGCCGATTCAACCCTCTTTAATTAAGGCAGTTCACATAATATGACATACACTATAAAGAGATTTGAAGATATTATGGTTTCAACGAAATGTAAAAATAAAACATTAATCAAATCTAAGTATTTTATTACATATTTAATTAAAATATATTTAACACCATCGCCCTAACACAAATTCATAAGTTTGGGCGACAAGCCGAATTAAAAAAGTTAAGTTAGGTCTGAAATTAGTAAAGCGGTATAGGGTCCGCGGGTGAAGCACGTTTCAACTCAATAACCAGCAGTTTAGGAGGCGATACAGCCAGCTTAGCGGTACATTGCTCGAGCAACACCTTCCAGCGTAGAGCTGCACGGTCATCGGAATTCATAGATTGTATTTGGGGCAACTGTAAATAAATTTAAGAATTAGTTTTAAATTTTTTTACTAAAAAAATATGTTGAAGACCTCGTTCAATTTATCATGCTTCTATAAATAAAATTCTTACTCTCTTCGTGTCTGTGCGCAAATGTGCATACAAAACTAATCAATTAATCAATAATTATGTACCTCTATAGCTAAACTAGTATGTGGTGGGCAACGCAGATGAGGTTGTAATGTAATAATCATCCTGACTAACAAATGTCGTACAATCGGTTAATTAATTTAAATTTAATTTAAATACATTCATCTTAGTTTGTCCCATGATTCCCGTCTACATCATACCTCTGAACTTATAAACATAAAATAAACTCACAGTAAATCCAAGACATGTTTCTAATACATAGGTAGGTAGTTTTGCTCCTAACTCCCCAGTATGGTCCGTGAAACGTACATTTAACTCTTCTTCTTCAGATCTAAATAAAAATAAATTGATTTTTTATCGCTAATATAAATTGATAGATATTAAATACATATTTAATATGTATGTAAAGCTTATAACTTTTTAAGTTTGTATTATTCTCGTTATTTTGCTGTCCGTTTATTGAGGAAGTATAGGCTATATAAAATCACATTACGACTCAAAGGAGCGTAAACGTCAACCAAACTAACCAAAGTTAGTTATGAATTCAATCCTATTACGTAAGATCGGTTTTCGATGAAAATTTGAAGATATCCCTAGAGATTTAAACTTGCGGTAGTCTAAAATCCACGGTCTAATATGTTTAGGTTATACAGCTACAGAAAGAGTAATAAACTTACTTATCTGTACTTTTAAGTTGATCCAGATCCAGGAATGTAAGAAGAGCGTGTATGGAGGCACAGAATGGTTCTCGACTACCGAGTCTGTCTCGTATTTGAGCTACAGAAGCAGCACAAGTGCGCTCTCCACTCCAAGCAGCCCACGATGCTACTTCGCCACCTCCTGGGGAAACAATGAAAGGAAAGAGAAAACAACTAACATTGTGTTTGTTTGTCCTGCTTTCACGTCGAAACAGAGCAAGGGATTTGTTTGGTTTTTTTTGCACAGAGATAGTTGGAGGGCCAGATAGTGATAGGTTATTTTCAAAGGTGCCGCACATCTCCGATGAAAAAACGGAAACTCACGGGATCACTCTTGTGTCTGTCTGTCACAGCTTATTTTCTCCGAATTTACTAGACGAAAAAGTTGAAACTTAGTAAGTAGGTACATAAATATAGTCTATAGAGTTTGATGACCCAATCACGGACGTTTAGCGTAAATAATCGATTTTCGATTTAAGGATTAAGTTTGGGGATAAAGTAAAAAGTAGATAATTTTTTTTTCATTGAAAGGGCTCGTTATAAGAATTATAAATATATTTTTTATTTAATTTTAAAATGACTAAGTCTAAAATTTTGATAATAATAGGGAATATAGGGCCTCAACGCGCGAGTCGTACTCGCAACATGGCCAATTATTTATCCTAGAAAACTTTCGGGATAATTATATTATTACATTTCAAAAATATCTACGGAAGGAAAGTAAATGCCTAATAAGAGTCTAATTTTTTCAGGTGCCCGGCCCAAATTTTCTTGATGAGAGGGTGGTGAAGTACGGGTCAGATTTATCTCATTTTAACGAAATAGTATGTTATTGACATAGCACGGTTTCCTTATTTTTCAAAATTCGTAATTTGAAGTTTTGAGCTATTACGAATTTTGAAAAATAAAAGGAAATTTGTATGGAGACGGGCGCAGTAACAATCAATACAAACTTACGTGTTTGTGTTATATTCCTCATATGCACCCGCAGAGCCTCTGCATCGGCCGTATGTGGTTGGTGCGTGATGACAGTTTTCCCACAAATTTGTAAGCTCACCACCCGCGATCTCCAGTTAATTCGAGCGTCTGCTATGAATAGCACGCTCTCCATTGGTGTCCATTCTGAGGCCCTGTTTAGGTAACATAATATTTGGGATTAAAAAAAACAACAGCTCGTCTATGGAAAAGTTCCTATTTCATAATGTTACTCCGGGCCAATTGTAAATATTAAGTATTATATACGGGCAAAGGCGTAGCGTAGCGGATGTTCGTAGCAATTACTTTTTGGGGGAACAATAGGGGAAGGCAGATTATTACTTTTTTTATTCTTGGGTGGGCCGGCCAGAATGATTCTAGGGTGGGCCAGGACTCATTTTGACTACGCCTCTACACAATCTGTAGCCATATTATATATTGGATAAGAAGACCATCAGCAATGATTTTTTGGGAGGAAATAAGGGAAGGGCAGATTTTAGCCCATAAAAATAGTATGTATGTTGTTTTTAATAAGTCATGTTGGTTCGTAGCTCGTAGACTCGTAGCCATCTGTAGCGCTGTTAATTATTGTATTAGCAATTTAGTAGAAGGAGCAAGTAGGAGGTAGGGGGGGGGGGGCGGTAAGATTTTAAACCACAAAAATGTTTATATACTTATATGTTGATTTTAATTTAAGTCATGTCGGCCAGAAGGATACTGGGGTGGCCACTATGCTACGCATTTATGCCCTTATCGTTTCGTAGCAATTAGAAGCGATGTCATAATTATAATATCATATGATATAATCAGGCACAGTAAACCATACGCATTGACCGAGAACTTAAACGAATTAATGTTTAGGTTATTTAGGTGATTAGTGCCTTTGTTCGCATAAGGACAGATTCTCAAAAAGACAGATTCTCATAACGACGGATTCTCAAAAAGACAGAAATGGTACAGTCCAACACACCATTCTTTAACAATATTAACCCAACCCTAAAAAATCTCACATGTATGCTACTTTCTCATCATTCCCCTCTTATTCGATTTTTAACCGACTTCCAAAAAAGATCTCTCTCAATTCGAACAGTATTTTTTTATGTATGTATAAACATCGATTGCTCCGCCAGTTGTGAACCGATTGATTAGTGTTGCCTTACCTAAATCACTACGGTTGTCTTACCTTTGAATGGAGTCTAGATCGAACATGTCCAAAAGAAGAGTGACGGGTGTCGTGTTGTCTGCTATTTCAACACTCCTCACTGTCATGTCAGCTCCTAAAATATTTTATAAGTACCATTTTAAACAAGACAGTCTATTGTGTAGTAGTTAAAATTCCATATACCTAGTACCTACTTGTCTAAAAATGTTGGACATCAACTCTTCATTCCCTCTCTCTCATTTTCCCATGAGTGTAAACATCAGAGAGGGAAGATAAAAGGGGCTATTTTTAGAGCATTTTGTTTGAGAAGTTACTTTCATTTAAGATCAAAGATTACCTAATACCTAGTTGTATAATGATATCTACTTAGTGCAACATTTTAAATACCTTAATCATTATGTTTATTAATAGATAGAAGAGTGTCCCCCTATGCTAAAATGTTTTGTGTTTTCTGCCACGCCACCATAGATTAAATAATAATTACGCCACTATGCATACAAAGAAGTTTGTTGTAATTATGAACCTACCAGTACGAGTTTTAATAGATTTCACGGCCTTCACTGTTTTGACTACAACAAGTAAGTCGACGAATGTGCTTGTGTTAGTATCGCCCACTGTAAATATATAATAATAATATATTAAATTAGGTATATAGGAGCGCGAAAAGTAATCTCTTTCTATCTCAAAAATTCGGCACTAAGCTGGCGTCCGCACTTCTTCTAAAAATACCTACCTAAATACATCTGAAAGAAGTCACAAATCCTAAGTTCCTAAGTGTATGTCACCATGTCTCTGGCCACATGGCTACGTATAAAGGCCGTGATGGTGTGTTTGTTTAGCTATTCGGTCTCAAAATGAGGTACTGAAATAGGTTCCTTTGGCTAAATGTATAGCTACTCCGGTGATATGAATGAGGTATCTATATCTAATTCAGCGGCGAGGATATCGAGTCTATTCAACCCGATTCCTTTCTTAAATAAAAAATATGTAATTTAAATCCCTTTACTATAAATTAATATTATCATTGGTCATTTGTGGGTGCCTTTTGGATTATGAAAGAATATTTTGGATCTCGTATTCTCGTAGCATTAGTTGAGTGAGCTATTTTACGGCTTTCCTTCTGAAAATATTCACCCCTCGCCACTATATCTACTTAAAAACTCCGACACTGACACACAATGCACAGCTAAAACCGGTGGACCTTTTGAAATTTGGAAGAATTCCTTGAGTACCTTAGCGGTGCACTAAAGCGGGATTTTTTTAAATACCATCCCTAAAGGGGTGAAAAAATCCCACCGTGCTCCGGTTATCCAATTTCTGTGCGTGCGTTCTTATATACGGACTCGCTACATTCGGATACAGCTCATTGATAGCCGAAAAGTATCATGTTAGACTGCGCTCCATACGATTTTTAGTATGGGTGTCTTCCCCACTCTGCAATCCCCATTCGGCATCTGTGTTCAGCATATTTATTTGGAATGCACTAGGTATACTCGTATCTTAGAAAAATCTCGTAAGAATGAAGATAATATGAATAAGAAAGAAACCTTACTTGGAAGTTTTATAATTTCTCCAAGGCCATAATATCCGGCAGATGGTTTAGTTGGTATATGGACAAGTGGTAAGTACACCGTGAACGTTTCTCCACTGTGGATGCACATGTCCGATTGACCCTCATTCATTGACAGGTAAAATGGTGAAGACACCTATAATTATTTAAATATAAATAAATCAATAAATACGACGATACGATAAATATTGGGAGCTTGATAGTCATACCCTTGAACAGATTTTTATTAGTGACACAACGGGTAAACAATACCATACCTACTTCCTATCGTTCTTACTGAACCTGTTGGTAGGACTACGGGCAATATATTATGTGCCCGTGAGTGATACTAACGATAAAACGTTTTTTGGTTGGAATCTAATAATAGACCAAGAGGTCGGTGACAAAAAATGCAACTGTACTTACACTGTAACTGTTTTATAAAATCTAAAAATTGGTTTGCAAACAGTAAATTAACTAAGAAACTATGTTTATGGTCAGCCTTCAAAATCAGCAGGGGGTTAAACTCAAAAAAATTCAAAGTTTCTAAAATGGTTGCATTTTTTTGTCGCCGACCTCTCGGTCTTTAATTACCTGCTCTACTTTTTACTTACATGAGGGCGGAAATTGTCATCTCCTTTCTTTATCAATATTTTTGGTGAAGATATTTCCACTAAAAAAACATTGAGTTATTATTAGAAATATTACCTACTATATGCATCAACTACATATATGTAAGTACTTATCTAGAAACTGTAGTGTAGGTGTGTCTTAAAAATGTTTTGTCTTACCTACGTCTCCCACTAAAAATCTTTCAAAAAACGTGATGATAAAATATTCCGAACCCCAGACATCGCAATTAACAGTATCTATTTCAGAATCCCTCAAAGTAAATGATGTTACTCCTCTTGAATCTCCGTTTTTCTTCTTTGAACCAATGATTCTTGGACTACTCTTTGCAATAACTATACCAACTATTAGGGCATTGGTTAAATTTATATTTAAATTATTTAAACGAACTTTTTGTATTCCAGACATTATTGCAAAATAAAATTAAATCTTATAATTCCCGCCTTCGGTCTATCGCGCGTTTCCCGCTTTTTTTTTCGTCCTCTTCTTACAGTTCAGGATAAGGCAAAGGTTTAAATAGTGTTCCGTGATAGAAATTGGAATCGAGCACGGGCTCTTAGTTTCCCTCAATGTTTGCTGTTCAATCCTCTCAGATTGTTTCCAACTCAATTTCCAGTTTCACACTTGATAGTTTTTATTAGAAACAAGTTCCTAATGAAGCTGTATTATTTCTGTAATCCTTGCTTACTGGAAAGAACAAGGAATATAATCTACCGAGAGGGAAAGAAGCGGATTCCACATCCGGTCATGGCGACATACGCACGCGTTTTCGTCCGTACTCTAATCTATGGTTTTCGTCGTGGCGTGATGTGGAATCCAGTTTAATCCTGTTCGCGCTGTGATGGTTGTGATTAATCAGTGATTAATAAGACATATCACGGTCGGCGGGATTATCTTAAATACCGATTTACCGGCTATATACACTATAAAGGCTATAATACTTGACATTGGCAAATCACCGATGAACATTGGTGGAGCCATAATAAAAAAGAAGAAGAAGAAGGGAAAGAAGCAAGCAAAGATAAAATTGACATAAATGACATTTCAAAAGTCAAAACAAAGACAAATTCGCGCGCCGTTTCTTTTATTTTCGTTTATTTTCAATTATTCTGCAAAGAGTATTTTTTTTTGCATCTAAAATACGTTTTAATGTAATATTATTGTTGAAATCACAGATATGTTATTTAAAAGTGAAACTTTATCAAACGAAAGAGATGGGTTCCAGTCACATGATATTCATCGCCAAAGTTTGGGCTATAGAGACTGTTCAAAAAGATTTTATGATGTCTCCAGGGATTTTTCCAAGCAATATGCACACATTTACGCTGCCCGGTTACGCATATTCAGAAACATTTTTTCTAAAATAATTGAAAACAAATGGTCTGGTAAATATAAGGTTCTGAAGTTATGTGATCTTCGTGAGAAGGGCATTCCATGCATAGTAGTTGGTACACTATTTAAAAACCAACAACTGAAACCAAGTGTTTTGAAAGAATTATCAGATCAATTGGAAATAATTCCTCAACCGCACAGGTAATGTATGCTACATACTTACCTCTTTAAGAAGTTTCATTAAATAGAGCATTTACAGTATTTTATAAGTTTGTCATAGCACCTACTAACCATAATTTTGATATTGATTTACAGGACACACTTTGTCCATGAAAGTGATACTTTGGTGTTGGAGGATGAACTACAAAGAATCAAATTGATTGGAGATTGTATTGATGTACATCAAGTTGTCACTGGTGTTGTATGTGCAATACTAGGTATGTGGTCTTTAATTGCTATTCAAATGATGAGATGTGTAACACTTCATCAATTTAACAAATATGCCTTCTGTAATAGGTACTGAAGATGAGGATGGGATTTTTACTGTGAAAGATGTATGCTGGGCTGGATGTAATATCCAAAAGCCGTTACCTAAAATTGAAGATGAGAGGTAAATATCTGTTCTTTTACATTCTTTAAGAGCATACCAAAATAAGCTTTAATCTAATCTAAAGTAGGTATAGGTTCACTAAAACATGCAATAATATTATTTTATTTTGCCCATTCTTTTTCTTTGTACATTGTAAGATCAGGGCTACCAAAACTCCATAATCCTTCATAAAAATTTACATATATGAAATAATTTCAGATATATTGTGTTCATGTCTGGATTGAATTTGGCATCAAAAACTGCAGAACATTGGTTTTCACTACATTTGCTATTGGAATGGGTGTCAGGTGCGACTGGTACTTCAAGTTATCAAGAAAACCTGTCTAAAATTGTAAGGGTAATAATAGCAGGTGAGTTTCAACTATATATGCAATTTTAATTAGATCTCTAGTACAGTACAGCAAACAGCGCCGGATTTACCCTTAGTGCACCATGAAAAATTACTTAAATCCTACATATTTTTTTTAAATAAATAAAATGAATTATTTTATATTTTTATTATAAAATAAACATTTAATAGGCAAATGTTCTCAATACAATTACACTTTTTAAAACATTTTTGATGGCCCCTGTGGCCCCTAGTGTAAAGCAAATACTTATCTATCTATCACACCTTTTATATCAATAGGGGTAGCCAGAGACAATAACATTCTAATAACTAATTATTATATATTATTTAGTAATGAATTATTTTGTATTAAAAGTTTCATAGGTAGAGAGATAGAGACAGAAAGTGGTTGTAAGCACTTGCTGGCAGAGAACCTCTTTTTCGTTTAGTCTGAGCCCCCCTCTACATATTCTTGTAGACAAGTAGGGGTCCAGCGCTTGTCGGTATGCTGCTAAGCCGATTTAGAAGAAAAAAAAAAACCTCTTCTACCAGCTGGCAGAAAATGAGTGAACAGCATTCTCGGTTGTAAGAAAAATATTTTCTGCCAATTTACTCCCTGCAGTTTTTTTTATACTGCTTACAACCACTTTCTTTTTCCATCTCTCTAACTATCATGAAGGAAGAAAAATATAAATTTACTTTGGTGAACATTGATTTTAATGGAATTCTATAGTATTTATTGTATATTGTGATTAAGATGATACCAAAAGTTATGAAAGTGTTGATCAAATGTTATGAATGTTTTGCAGTTTGAAGAATTTATGAAATTGATGATAAAATGACAAACAGCAGTTTCTCATCCACTATTATATGAATATTTAATTTCCTGTATGTAATGTGTGTAATTCTGAAATGAAATTTCATACTCCACTCTCAGTTACTTTGCTAATGTATTAAAATATTTTATTTCAGGCGGAGTATTCACAAATTACACAAGTCAAGATTCTCTAAATGAAACTGATGTAATAACATCTGCAGAAGCTGTGGACTCGTTTTGTGCGGCAATCAGTGCTGTGGCACCACTAGATCTGATGCCGGGCTGTAAAGATCCTACAGGAGTTATGCTGCCACTGAAACCATTTCATTATTGTAAGATGCATTTTAATTATGAACTTACTAGCTTCATCTGTGGAAATATTAGATAGGTTGACGTTTATAGTTACTGTTTCGCTCCTTTGTTTTCACATATTATAAAACAAAGTTCCGCTCCGCATCTCTCTGTTAGTCTCTGACCTTTTTACGCAATAACTACTGAACGGATTTTAGATAGGTCGATTCACCAGGAAGTTTTACGAGTATCAAACATGGACCTATCATGTTTAGAGGTTTAGCATTAAAAGTATAACTATAAGTAAATCAAGCCAGGAAAAAAGTTAGCCCCAGTGAATTTTCATGGTGTATGCTGTCTAATCCATCAGAGATATAACAAAATGATGTAGGAAAGAATTGTGTAGAATAAAATGATCTAGAATAAAATCTGATCTGTTTAAAATAAAAAGTTTATTTATAAGTGTATTTACGTTGGTATTCATATTGTTGTAAACCCATATTGTACCTGTGCAAAGTTGGGGTCCGAGTCGCTAGTATATCATATAACATTCCTCAATAAATGGGCTATGTAACATAAAATTATTTTCTCAAAATGGACTTTTAGGTCATGTATGTTCAATTATACATACATACAGACTAAACTGTTAAGCTTTATATATATCGTGAGACAGAGCTTTAGAAAAATAGTTAATTGTGATGTTTTAAATGGGAAAAACGATCTAGGACGTCTAATTTGCGGGAACATAGTGTTTCCAATCATTATTTAGAACTATTATGTTTGTATTTTAGCATAATCATCATATAATCTAAAATCCTTATAAATTATTATTATATTATATATAAAATAAAACTACAGAAAAATACAAGTACAGGCGTTAGTACTAGGCGTCTATCTCCCCCCCCCCCCCCCCCCCCCGCCAAAAGTGGCCAAAAAAATTGTTTGGTGACTTTTGGCTTGACGCCTCCTTTGGTTATATACTCAAAGAGTTACTTAGATACATGTATGATTCCCTGGGGTTAGTTTTATGAAGATGACCACAAATAAAGCCACCAAACTAGGAGTTTGGACAAACTTGTTTGGTGTAAAATAAAGCTAATTGTTATAATATATTGTTAATAATATATATTATTACATTATTTATAAGCATTAGAAACTATTTCCATAAAATTAGATACTTATTACATGTTATTTATTAGTAGGTGATCCAAAAATATTAATTCTACATAAATATATCTTTTGTTTTAGGTTTGTTCCCAAAATCAGTGGAATACAGATCATTTAACAGAGTTTCTAATCCATATGAATGTGACATTGGAGGTTTGTTAACATTATAACACAAATAAATGTGCAATTTCTGGGCTTTTGTCTAAAACATAAATATTACTTTTACTAAACAAAAAAATATTAATTATAAATATGGTTTAGATAAATTGTAAACTAATTATAATACATATTATTAGTAACATTTAAAGTGTATTCCACAAGCCATGCAAGATAGTGATGTCCTAGTTAGAACACAGTTTCACTCCACAACGGAATGGCGGTCTATAGCGCTAATGGTTGTAAATGTAAATATTGCCGCGCGACAACTTAGCGATAATTTGTTAATTTTATAGAAAACTTAGTCCATTATCTTGGCACCTGGAATACACTTTAGATTACAATTTGACAAGGAAATCTATTCTATTCTATATTTTTTTTCAATATTGTCCCATCAGGGTTTTGATGTCAAGTATTATAGACGTCACAGTAACAATAAGCCAATTAATCGGTAGGTAAGATATGCCCTATTAATCACTGACTTACCACAACTATCACAGTGCGGACGGTATTAAACTGGATTCCCCATCACGTCACGGCGAACGCGTGCGATGGTCGCCCTGACATGACGTGGAATCGACAAGGAAATCATTAGATGTATTTAAATACTTTCTTTATTTTTCAGGATTTTTATGTTTAGGATCATCCGGCGAAGCAATCAAAGATATAATGCAATACAGCAATATTGATACACCTTTAGAAGCCATGAAAAAGACTTTACAATGGCGTCATATGTCACCGACCTCACCAGATACTCTTCCTTGCACACCATGCATTGATAGTGATCCTTTTACTATTTATGATTGTCCAGCTGTTTATTTTTGTGGCAATACCAGTGATTTTTCAACATCTTTATATGAAGGTAATAATATTACGATTTACATTACTAATGACCCGCCTTAGCTTTGCATGGTTAGAAAAGATATACCTACCTAGATGAAAAAATAAAACTTTTTCTCGCAACTCTACTACGTTTTGACGTGAAAGTAGGACAAACAAGGAAGCACTTATAATTTTAATATAATAGAAGAACCACGCCACAACAATCTGTTTCATTATTCTCATATCATAAATATAAACTATATCATAAACAAATTACAGTCCGACAAGGATCTTTTGTCATTTTGCGGTAGCGCCACCGTCTATGTAATGTCAAACTTATTGGAATCAAAATGTAGAAAAATAATACACTTCTTGCCCGTGGTACAGTTGGCTAGTTCAGTTGAATATAGTTCCATTTTTTGCCGCACGCCAATAGACCCTTGTCGGTCTGTAAGTACCATTTAATAAGGCAATGCAGCCAGTCTGACAAACTGGAAATCCTCAACTTTTTCTTCCATATTAAAAAAATATTAATTTTCTGTTAATTAATTTTAAATTATAATTTTCAGATAAAGATGGACAGAAAGTTCGCTTGGTCTGTGTGCCTGATTTTTGTACCAAGAAAACCATAGCTTTAGTGAATTTGTCTAATTTGGATTGTTATAGTATGACATTTTCTTGAAACTGTCTATCTTGTGTATTGCAACAATTTGAAAATAAGTATTATATTATGATTTTCTATATAAGTATCTGTTCTTATTTGTAATTTACTGGCTTCCCGCCCTGGCTTCGCCTGTGGAAATGTTTTATTGGTATATGGCTTTGGGTCGTAGCGTGATGTTACATAGCCTATAACCTCAATAAAGAGGTTATTTAACGTTATTTTTCGAATCTGACTTGTAGTTTCCGTTCCTGTGTCGCACTGTCAAAAAGTGGAATGAACTTCGGCCTTTACTGCTCCTACAACCTGGGGTCCTTCAAGCGAAGCGTGAAAAAGCATCTCTATGGGCCCGGCATAGTGGGCGCGACTGGCGGACTGTATTATATTCTACCAGGCGCGTGCATTCATGGACCAACCACATTCGCTTAATAAACAAGCGGTGACAAGGTCACATGTCTTCTCTATAAAAAAAGGAGATTTTTCAAACATATATACAAACTCTTCAGCTTTAAGCAGTTTATACAATTTATATTATATTAGTAAAGATTAGTTATTTATTTACTAAAAGAATGTTATACATACATGGCTCCAAACAAAATACTTATGTCATTTAATATAGAGGGAGACAAACATTGTATAACTTTGTAAAGTGTTTATTAGTAAGGGTGTTAGAATTTAAATGACAAGATAGGTTAGATAGGTATGTATAAGTAGGGACCTACAACTTATTGCCAATAACTATATTATGTAATAGTTTTTGTTAGCAGTAATATCATCCTTGATGTAAGCTTCTTTATTCTGAACATTATTGCAAGGATAACTAAGTGGGTACTGACTTATAAAAAAAATATATGAAAGGCCTAAATTGAATAAGTATATAATCCTAGATTAATAAATAATTATGTAACTACAGTCTACACTCTTCATTATATGATGGTATGACAGTCTGCTTTTTACCCCTGGAAAATTAAAATTTTGATAATCTTTTCTACTCGTTTGAACCGGGGCGGGTCGCTAGTAGTAAGTACCACAGAGCAAGTAAAAGATCTGTAGTTTTATTTTGATGTGAAAGTTGGACTAAGGAACACAACTACGAATTTATAATAATAGGATAGGATAAATTAATAGTAACCACCTACGTATTTATTTTCCCTAAATATTGCGACGAAATATTTCATTAGGTACTTCCTTATCAGTGGGGACGTCTATTTTAATGATGTTCTCTTATCTTATCAATGTTAACGTCTCTTCCGCGATTGTCGGCGACCTTTACAGATATAACCATTGTGTGATAAAACTAATTCAGATGACAAGTAGGTACCTACCTATTCAATTTAATATGATATTATGACCACAACTAAATGATATAAATTATTAATGTTTCCTTTTACCAATTTTGCCGAATATTATCAACATTTGTAGATGGGTTTAGTAGGTGTAG
The DNA here is from genome assembly GCA_963924495.1 of Nemapogon koenigi. NCBI lineage: Eukaryota > Metazoa > Arthropoda > Insecta > Lepidoptera > Tineidae > Nemapogon > Nemapogon koenigi. Next base: position 6,356,752 of record OZ004640.1, on the reverse strand, counting down.
TCATATAGATAGTTTAAATAAAAGAGTGATAATTTATTTGATTAGAAACTTAATTGTCTACTAGCATCTACTATTCAAATATTTTCACAGCTACCCTATACACTTTGGGGTCAGAATACGGGCTCGCAAGAATCATCAGCCAGGAATAATGTTTTTTCTTCATTTAATACTTTATCAGTCATACCAAAGGTCATACCATCATAATTTTATTATAATAAACAGAGTGTAGATTGTAGTTACCACTTTCTAATATTTACTAATCTATTGTACACACAGCCACTCTCAAAAGTATACAAAAATACACAGTGTGCGAAGGCGAGACAACATTTAGTTACTTTTGGGACTCTTTCTAGTAGCTTTTCGGTTATATGAAAATCATATTATGAATAGCTGAAATAAACAAAATTGTACCGGAAGATTTGCTTTGATCAAATAATTTTTAACCACAAAAATCCAAATTATAGCAACACTGGGTGTAAATGGAATGGCGTCGTTAGTCTATGCTTGTTTTTGACAGCTTGGTGAATATTGTCTATGAATTCTTTCATTACTCATCCATGGCTCTTTGGTGATTTACGTATTTTGTTACTCTTGCAAAAATGCGTTAGGATGGGGTTCTAGTAACCACACGTTTGCACACATTAGTGTGCCGTACAAATAGCTTCGAAATGTTGTAAGTAACATATTTTATTTATTATCTGTTAGTATCAGACTCGTGCTGCATGACAATGTCCAAAACTTTCACCGATTATCTTTACAAATGACGCTATTGCCACTCATTTGTATGCATACATGGCAAATCTTTCAATGCCTCTCTCTATTTTGTAATAGAATCACTTATTTAAATAGACCCAATGTATTGCTTAAACTTGTGAAACATATAATTAAATAAACTGGTTGTACTTGTAGGATTAAATAGGTAGATGTCAGCATTTTCTTTCTGTATAATATAGGAATTGCGCACTTTGTTCTATTGATTTTGAACGACATATTGATGTTAATGGTGATCACATTTTTTTAATATGGGTTGCCTTACAGCTCCCAAACCGTGTTACAAACCCAGGGTACCCATCTTTTATCCAATGATATTTGTAAGGTTACACCTAACGAGTGGCCAGTTCTGTTGAGATATATTTAGATGGAAAAGCCTTGTGTGGTTTGTCAGATTATGTACATAAGTTTTTAATTAAGTATAAGAAATCCATTGGTACATGGCCGGGATCCGGGATCTAAGCTGTGGTCTGCCTAGTTAATCCCAGACATCTTAACCACTCGGTAACCAACTCATCTTGTTGACTTTAAAATATAATATAGTTATGCATTATACTTTTCACATAATACTATTAAATGTTAAGGCTTGACTTTCCAATTTAAGAGGTGCTTGAATATATGAATTTGGGCAAAGTGTGACTGTAGAGAGATCCAGGGAGTTCAGCTTGAACCTTCCAAATGGATTTTAGTTTCTTGAGACATGTACATAAAAAATATAATACAATCTATTTTTGTATAAAAAAGGGGCTTGGGGAGTGAGGAGTTATATAATTTGCAATATATGTCTATTAAAGAAATTGTGATTTTTTTGTGATTTTTTTATCTTAAAAACTAGTCGTTTTTAAAGAAGTTATAAGAGGATAAAATGAAAAGGTAAGGGAGTCATAAACTCAACTAGAAAAAACTCTTCAATTGGAAAGACATTCCAATGTAAATTTGATGGTGCTGTCCCAGTTCCTAGCTGCCTTGAGTAGGTTGAATCAGAATGAATAACTATTTTACCATTAAGTATATCAATTTCCACAAATAATATTATGTTAAATAAACTTAGAAATTAAAACATCTAAATACAAAATTTCCAAGAACCAAATACAAGAACAGCTCACTTAATATTAAAGGATTTATTGCTACAAATATTATTTACTTTAGATATACATACTAGGTATATACTATTATAATATTCATATACATAGGAAAATAATGATTTAGGTAATATTTTTTTTAGATTTCAATTAAAAAGGTTGTCTACATTTTTTGTAAATTTATTATGAAAGAAGTTTAAGGGTTAAATTAGCATAACATAAATAATAATTGTGTACTTTATCTTTTTTCAGTGCCATCATGGCGTCCCCCACGGGCAGTTTTGTCCTACGACCACAATCATCATCATCTACGGATATATCCATCTTGTCACCTATTGGATCTTTACTTACACCCGTGGTTAGTATTTGCTCCTATTAACAAATTGAATATGTGATATTTTATTTTTATTTCAATAATAAATTGTTGAGAGGTATTGAAACAGAGGACCCAGTTTCAAATCTCACTCTATAATATTTAATCAAAATCTTGCTCTGGGGTTTTGCACTTCTAACAAAATAAATAGATATTACCACCTGTTCTGTTTAATATGGGCGACCAGCTAAATGTGCATACTGTCTCTGGGTCATGGTTCTTAATTAAATACATGAATCCATGAACATATGGTTAACCATGTTTATTAATATGGTGGATAAACATAATATTATACATTCTAGATTACAATGAGGGGTAGATAAAAAAAAAGTTCTATTGAATGAATTAACCAAATCTTTGAAATTACATCAAGATTTATAATATGGCTGTGTACTTTAACTACAATATGCTGTGATTTTAAAATAATGCAAATGGTGGATAGGCTCCATCCAGTAGTTACCACTAAGAAATTTGTTTGTCAGTGATGTTTGCTAGAGAAGAAATAAACCATTTTTTTACTACTTAATTCAGAAATTGCTAATTTTATGTTATTATTTTCGTTACTGTCAGTTTATTTATAAGTAATTTCCTTTCATTTTATTTTGAAAAATCATTTAACAAAACTAATTGAATACAAAATTTATAATAATGTTCAAATAAGTTAAATTGTCCAACTTCTTACAATAAATCTCAAAAGCTTTTAAAAAAAAGCGAAACAACATAAGACGCAACCACAGATAATAATATATCAGCTTTTTTTTTTTTTTCTTTTTTTTTCTTTTTTTTCACGGGTTGCTCGTTACGGTTCCAGGGTACCCAGCGGATGACCAGGTCTCCCTCGTCTTAGTAATAAACAGATAAAGTGTAATTGTCCATCTATATAATTAGTTTGTGGTTTGAACGTGAGCGCGATGTGCGCTTACGCACATTAAATCAGAAACTAAATGATCAGTTTTCTCTGACAGTTCATTATTTTAAATGAACTCGAATTTTCTTTAAATTAACGGTTTTTAATTAAATATAACTCACTACTATATGTACTTAAATAGTAAACTATTTTCAATTTGTAAATTTCAGAATATACATCATTCCGGAAATGAGTTCGAATCCATGGGATTTGCCGTTGGCTTCGGCCGACAGCTCATTGCTCACAACTGATGAGTGTTATTTGCTACTTGATGCTGATTTTAGCGATGGTAAGATATATTGCAAAGTAAGATCTCGGGTATTGAGTATATGCCCACTGAAAGTTCCATCAAATTTTATTCACACGTTTCTAAACATATTCTGTATAAACATAGGGACAGACAGTAAACATTTTATAATTTAAAATAATTTAAAAAAAAATGTCTATCTGTATTGGTAATACAAGTTATTTTTTGATACGTCCTCGTTGTTCGAGGATATGATAATAGATGGCGATATAATCTTTAAATAAATGTTTATTGTAAATCATTACATAGCTGTTCTAAAATCCCCATCTGTTGGTTATATCAGGCAACTTTTAAATTGTCTTACTTTTAGAACAGCTATGTAGTGATTTACAATAAACATTTATTTAAAGATTATATCGCCATCTATTATCATATCCTCGAACTACGAGGACGTTTTGTTACATAGTGCAAAATCCCTATTGTATGCTCAAATATTGTCTGATTGTTCTTACTTCACATTCAAATGGATTCAGCCAATTTTGTATATTAATCCATTTCATACATCCTGGATTCAAACATAGGTTATCTATACAATGTATAGTAAAAAGAGGCTCTGATTCTTTTTGTCTCATTTTAATTTTAATGTTTCGTTTTTCAAATATTTTGCATTTTTTTTTGTTTTGAAATCTCATAAAAATATTTTATTGTAATAAATCTACCTATAATAAAATAATCGACATAATATGTACATAATTATGGGAAAAGGTCTATCTATTGAACTACCAACTTTAAACAATGGCTAATTTAAACAAAGAATAATGCCCGTTTTTACCAACAATCCGTAATTTTGAGTAACCCATCTTAAGGGTCCTGCAATAAGTAACAGTTGTAATTCTCTTAACTCAATTGTTACGGTCAGCGTACACCGACGCTCGTACGAGTCGCTCATGTCCGCTCACTTAGATATACTAACTTGAACCCAGTAAAGATATTTGAGCTACAATTTGTTAGTTACAATTTACTCGCTTCGCCGCCGCTCCTTCGGTCTGACCCTGAGTGTCACTTGTTTTTCTACGCACGACATACGTCATATAGTGTAATAACGTAATATTCAAGGTGTGGCGACATTGTATGGTGACACGAAACATTAAGAAGGTAATGTCGAGGGACGTCAGACAGAGACATGTACGATAGAGACGTATTATTTTAATTTAGTTAAACACGAGGTTTAATATTATGTTTATTGAAATACACCAAGTGAATTTACGTGTGGTTTAATTGTTATAATATATAGGCGTAACATACGCCTATATAAATGGTGACCCCGACGTGATCTGAACACGCAACCTTCTGATAACAACATAATGTCAAGGGACGTCAGACAGAGACATGTACGATAGAGACGTATTATTTTAATTTAGTTAAACACGAGGTTTAATATTATGTTTATTGAAATACACCAAGTGAATTTACGTGTGGTTTAATTGTTATAATATATAGGCGTAACATACGCCTATAAAGGCAATGGCACGTCAAGCCGATGTTGGACAGGCAACCGGATGGCGAGTGGTAATCTGGGCCTTTGAGTGGTACATAGTCCCCTGGTAGCGGCCAAAGTGACCCCAAATGGACAGGTTCGGCGATATGGGGGAGGGGCAAAATCGAAAATTTTTTGAAAAGGCAACCGTATAAAAATGCGGTAGCATTAAAGGAAATACCCTAATTATATAATATTTTTTTTGCCAGCCGAAACACGCGGGCCGTGAAAGTGAAAAAGTGAAAAGGCAACCGCTTCAAAATTAGTGAGCATACTTATTGACACCACCAAACGTTGGGAAAAAATTGCCATCCGATCCTGATGGGCAGTTTCGGAGAAACAACCCCTCAAAGTCGCCGAAAAACACTTTTTTTTCGATTGTTTCAACAATAATTAAAAAAATAATAATAAAATTTGTTCAAATCGGATGGCATTCGAAATTTATACTGTCCTAAGTACAAATAATGGTGTGTATCAATGCCATCCGATTTCGATTAAATTAACCCCTATTTAGCCACCCCCCAAACCTCATGAAAATACCAATAATTCCATACGGTGCAAAAAATTGTTGAAAATCCGACTGCTTGGACTTTTAAAAGGTCTGTGTATGCTCATTATCTATTACAATCCCCCCTCCCGCCTCAACAACCCCCCACCAACCCTTAGGACAATGTGGGCAACAAGGGTCGGTGGGGGGGTTGTTGGGGCGGGAGGGGGGATTGTAATAGATAATGAGCATACACAGACCTTTTAAAAGTCCAAGCAGTCGTTAAATATTAATTGAAAAGGATTTTCAACAATTTTTTGCACCATATGGCATTATTGGTATTTTTATGAGGTTTGGGGGGTGGCTAAATAGGGGTTAATTTAATCGAAATCGGATGGCATTGATACACACCATTATTTGTACTTAGGACAGTATAAATTTCGAATGCCATCCGATTTGAACAAATTTTATTATTATTTTTTTAATTATTGTTGAAACAATCGAAAAAAAAGTGTTTTTCGGCGACTTTGAGGGGTTGTTTCTCCGAAACTGCCCATCAGGATCGGATGGCAATTTTTTCCCAACGTTTGGTGGTGTCAATAAGTATGCTCACTAATTTTGAAGCGGTTGCCTTTTCACTTTTTTTTTTGTACTCGCTAGTTGCCTTTTCACTTTTTTTTTTGTACTCGCTAGTACAAGAACAGCCCGCGTGTTTCGGCTGGCAAAAAAATAATTATATAATTAGGGTATTTCCTTTAATGCTACCGCATTTTTATCCGGTTGCCTTTTCAAAAAAATTTCGATTTTGCCCCTCCCCCATATCGCCGAATCTGTCCATTTGGGGTCACTTTGGCCGCTACCAGGGGAATCTGTACCACTCAAAGGCCCAGATTACCACTCGCCATCCGGTTGCCTGTCCAACATCGGCTTGACGTGCCATTGCCTTGAATATAATTAGGCTAGTTTTAATATAAAATCATGTAAAATCATTTTACGATAACTAGGTTCCAATATTGTAATTTATAACAAAAATTGGTCGCGTGAGTCGCGTCACGCAAAAAGAACGCTGGCGATCGATCATGCCATTGCCTGAGATTTGTTGATTTATTTCAAATAGAAGTTTATTCTATAATTATAGTATAGCCCGTATAGCCTTCCTCAATAAACTGGCTATTTAACGCAAACTATTTCAACTGGATTAGGATTTGTAGTTTCTGAGATTAGCGCATTTAAACAAACAAACATACAAACTCTTCAGCTTTATATATTAATTAGTATATATATATATATATATATATATATATATATATATATATATATATATATATATGAATAGAAACAATTTCACCAACATAACCCTCTTAAAATTATATTCAACCGCGCAGGCCGTCCGCCACTGCTCTTTTTATATTAATCTACCTATAACAAGCTAGACAATGGAATAAAGCAGTAAGTCTTCTATCTATGATCTTCTTAAGGTCTCTAATATATTTCTAGTCCTTGACTGGACCATATGTAATCTTATATGACAATCCAGGGTATACCACAAACTTATAGCAGGATTTTATCTGATTAACTCATTAAATGGTTAATTAATTCCACTACTTAACTGTTGGTGGAAAGTGTCTATGCGAGTCCATGAATGGAGGTGACATGAAAAAAAATAGGCAAATAAAGTTTATGAAAAGTTTGTAGATTATTATATAAATGTATGTTCTTAATTTAAATCCGAGGCTCGAGTGAGAGTTTGCATCGAGTACAAACGCCTTGAAAGCACAGTAAATATATTACTGTGTCGAAAGTGAGCGCGTATTTTGATCATTGTTGCAATTTTCCATACAAAGTTGCAACAATGTAACAAAATGCGCGATGACTGTCTGATGAGGCGTTTGTACTCGATGCAAACTCGCACTATGCACTTCGTTCAGCCATTGTCTGTGTCATTGAGTGACAAACGTACAAACATTCGCATGTATCCTACATTTTGACTAGTAGTACACTTTTGACTGAAAATTATTAGTCTAAAGTAGTTTTGACCAAGAGTGTAATTTTTGTGTACAAATTATTTTAAATCTAATGGTACCCAAGCGAAGCCGACTCAAATTTCCAGTAAACTTTACTTTAAAACAGCATTGACTAATTGATATTCAGTCAAAAGTACTTTCACAGACCTCGTTAAATAAAAGTGGTTTTAACCGGAAATTCAGTCAAAAGTAGTTTTGACCTGGAAAGAGTTTTAACTGTAACATAGACACATAAAGTATAACGACGTTTATAGCGTTATATAAGAATTATTTAAAACAATAATTATAGCTATCCATTCTATTTGTGACAGCACCCCCCACGAATTCACCTCATGATGATGATAAAATGGGGTCACTGATAAACCAAATTATCATACTCATTAAACACTGTATGTTTCCATCATCTTACGTTTTGATTTATGTATATATGTTATTATTATATTTTAGGTTTATTCCTCGTCTGTCTCAAACTTATATAATAATCTGTCTAATTATGATGTAAGGTGAATTGAAGATATTTTGATTTGATTAAGTAATGTTTATGGTAAATATTGGAAATCTAAAAATTCTACACAAGGCGGACATACAAAATATAGTACCTATGTATATTAATGTACTAATCAAACTAGTCTCTTTGGAGGCTGAAAAATAATTGTCTTTTTGTTTCTTCATTACGGGTTACCGTAAAGCTCCCGAAACCGTGTTACGGATCCAGGGTACCTAGCGGAAGACCAAGTCTTTGGGCGATGGTATTTGTGAGGCTAGACCTAACGAGTGGCCAGTTCTGTTGAGGTAAATTTAGACGGAAAAAAAGCCTCTAAGTGTGTTTGTCGGTTTAAGTATGTAATTCGTCCTAATTAATATTATAAATGAGAAAGTGTGTTTGTTTGTTTCTCCTTCTTTCACGTTAAAACGGGGCAACAGATCGACGTGATTTTTTTTCAATATTTGTTTCTGAAAACAAGTTCTATTTCCTACGGGGTTAAACCGCGGGCAAAAGCTAGCATAAAATAAAAACCCAACCAGTTTTTTTTGTTTTATAACGCGTGTTGATTTCTCGGTGACTACACTGGTTCGATCCCCACATAAACTTCTCTCTCATTCGATTTTAAAATATGTATATTAGAACTAAAAACTTCCGCTGGATACCCAGGGGCCGGCAACACGATTTCTGGAGCGCTTAATGTGCTTCATCCATCAATTTCTTTGTTTGTCTCTTTTGCTCTTGCTTCAGCATATGTCTATATCTTCTAAGGCAGTGGTTCCCAATTAGATTTTCCTGATACCCCTTCGAGAAAGGGCCCAAACTCGCGTACCCCCTGTAGCCAAGGCGATAACTAATAAATTAAATTGTTTTTTTTGTCATTTAATTTTTTTTTCTTTAAATCTTAATTAAATTTAATGCGTACAATCGAACGTAAAAACAGCTTTGGCTGCCAGTGGAAGGGATATGTTTGCGGCTGAAATTAGTACCTAAGAATTCTGAGATTGCCGCGCGTACCCCCTCAAGCAAGCTCGCGTACCCCTGGGGGTACGCGTACCACTAATTGAAAAACACTGTTCTAAGGATATCTCACAGTAACCATTTTCATGTTTCAAATTTTGATCAAAAATAATGAATTATTTACGAAGTTGTTTTAACCGATATGGTGTAAATCTATATCTAAATAAATTTGTTTATTATCTTAAGTATTTAATTTAGAACATATATATTTGCCCTTTACACAATATAAATAATAAATTAATATCTTAGGAGTTATCGCAAAATAAAAACTCTAGCGCGACTAAATTATGTATGTATATTTTTTTAATATTATAAAGAGGTCTGAAACTGAACTCCGATTCTCAAAATTATTTCACTAATAGGAAGCTACATTATCCCTGAGTGCTATAGACTAATATTTTATTTTGTTCGGAAATATCCACGGGCGAAGCCGGGGGGCGGAAAGCTAGTTACTAAATAAAACGGGCAATCGCTATTAATGGTGTTATAATTTCTATTAGGTTATCATTAGTTTGATATTATGACTTGGAGGAGATGGTAATTGCATCAGAAATATTAGGAAACAATGACATCAATGTGGCATTAAATGGCGTATAAAAAATGTGACGCGTTATACATTTTTCGGTCGTATGTTATTATTGTATAAAGCCTTTACCGTGTAGTATCCGTCTATTTGTCCAAATTGGGTTTTTATTTTTTAGTTTAAATTGAATATTTTTGTTTGTCTGTCGAAAAAAAAAAAAAAAAAAAAAAGAAATAAAAAATACAAATTAGTTTCTTAAAATAAATCAATCTATGAAAATAAAAAACCGGCCAAGTGCTAGTCGGACTCGCACACGAAGTGTTCCACTCACAAAGTCAGACCAAGTTTGACGCCCCTGTATGGAGCAGGAACAAATTAGCGAGAGTCCGACTCACACTTAGCCGGTATTTATTATTAATTGTTGTTATACTTAAGAGTATGCATTATAGTTATACTATTTAGACATTTGTATGTATTGCCATTATTAAGATTAAGATTTCTTGTGCCCCTCTAATTTTTTACTTCATTTTATTTTTATTATTTGTCGTTATAGACACCATAGTAAATTTCTGTGAAAATTTCAAGTGTCTACCTGTTACGGTTCAAAAGTTACAGCCCTGTGACAGGCGGACGGACGAACAGCGAAGCCTTAGTAATAGGGTTTCCGTTTGCACCCTTTGGGTACGGAACCCTAAAAACATGTACCTATTAGTTCTTACTTTATAGAAATTATGAAAAATCATTCTTAAAACTATACCAATTTTATTTATACTTTGTTTTAAGAAATTTCCTTTGAAATTCTATTTTCTACACTACTTGTATACTTAATTCTATAATATAAATCCTTTTAGTTTTAGTGATTTAGTAACAAAAATATTAAAAGTAAGCATATTTAATTGTGATACATCATGTAATAATTCAAGTACATATATTTACAATTAAAATTGTCCCAATGCATATTGCTCAATAAAGTTAGCAGGTGAACAGGGGTTTACCTCTTTAGCTCCCAGAACATAGATTATTTTATTATTTTCATCTGATCATATCAAATGTATTTCCTATAAAGTAATAATATTGTTATATGTATTAATGTGATAAAATAAAGTTACCTACAATTTAATTACATAATAAAGGTTGTTAAAATTTCCGAGGTATATCACGATTCGGCTGCTGCTCAAGCATTGTTGCCAAGCACATTAATATAAAAAGTGGGTGTGTCATAAGTAAGCACATGATGTTTATGAAGAGCTCACAGATAGAGAATCACGTCAGTACGTCTCTAAAAACAAATATTGTTTTGAATTAACTGATGCTGTGAACATGTTTTCAAGTAAATATGGGTGCTGGCAACCTAGTCTTTTCCACTGTTTATCTTGTATCCAATGAAAATATTATGTTTTGATATTTCTTATATCTTGTTTGTCTTAAGGGATGTTATGTTGGAATAATTTCTGATAATAGCCATCTATCAAAACAATTTGATCGTTAGGATTAATTTGCAAATAATAATTTTATAATATGTTAGAAGATTTCGTATACATAATTCTTTAGAGTCATAAATAAGACACCTCTGATAATAATGTTAAATGTAATTAGTTAAGTTTACATATCGTCGCCTAAGTTCTAACACCGCGTACTTGCAGAAATTGACGGTTTTGATATTTTGATATCATTGGATAGAGAATCGAAATACGCATCGTTAGACCAATCAGAAATGATTTATTTTGCCAATGACAAGTCGTTATTCCATAAAAAGCAACAGAGCGTAAATCAAATTCCATTCCAATTTACTATACAAACAACGCTTAAGTTATTGCAAACTTTAGATAAATCATGGCATCACCGCGTAAATCAGACAAATAATATAATAACCCTGTATTAGTAGTAAAATTACTTTAATATGCTTCTCGACCTTTTTAAGATACCCCCTATAAAAAATCTACATAGAATATCTAAATTCAAAGTGAACAGTTTTTATGCTCTCCTGAAAAGTTCTAAATTTTGACTTACGCAGTGTTAGAACTTAAGCGACGATATCTTGAAATCTATGTCAAATCACAGAAATATGAAATAAAATAATTAGTTTTATGGGATTAGAAAGCCTAGTATTAAAACCTATTTCAAAATTTACAAGAAAAAAGAAAAAAAAGGTTTCACTCTTTCGAAAAGGTGTAGATTCAGTAGTCTTTGGAATATTGGGAATAAAAAAATATTAACGACTTTTATCTGCTCTTATATCGTAAAGTCTCTATTACAAAATCGAATTATACTTCATAATGATATGTTTTATATACACGCGTCTGTAATATGTCAAACTTCGATACTGTAGATAATGTAGCCGTACCGAAGTTTTCATACAAAAACGATATCGTAATGTTTTGTTTTTTTTTTAAATGCGGAATAGGCAGAGGGTTTGTCTTATACAGCCACATTAAACTCTATGAAAATATCGACTCGCGCATGTCCGAGTCACTTGACAGTTAACGCGCATGCGCAGTAGGTAGGTAACCGCTGTTTGCCGCCATTCAATTTGTTTTGTACTATTGCATGGGATTAGATAAAGTAGTGTATGAACGGGCACATAACTTGAAATTAAAACACTCGTGGATGCTTCGCCAAATTTTTTAAAATTCCACTTGTTTTTTAATTACCCCTATTATATCCCGTATCATAAACTACTATTGAGTAATGCATGTACAATAGGGTGGTCCTTAATACGGATGTATCCAAATTTCTTTGCTCCCTGGGGCTCAAATGCTTCCAAATTCATAAAAAAAATTGCCTGAAAATTTTAGCTCTTAATATTAACTTTAAGATAGTCCGCGTTCCAACCTAAGTTTATCATAGAAATAACATGGGAAAATTTTCATTTGTTCTTTAGATTTCCATAACTATGCGACAAATTAATCAAAAGTAATGGACAACATTTCATTTTTTTAATCACCCATTTTTATTACTTTAATTAAAAATATATTAAAAAATAAGTTACACGTATTTTTGTATTTTATTTTTGGTTGAGTTTTTATATTTTTAATTTAATTATGAATTTTTATAAATTCTGAGGACTTATAAACTAAAAACCTTAGCTAGGACTAAAATTAAGAAATATAAACTGTCACCCAAAGAAAGTGACTGATAGTGTCAGTCAAGCCACAGAGTAAACGTTATAGAAATGCAAAGAGTATAATATACCGTGTTCCAAATAGGTGTTGCCGTAGCCGGAACTCAAATCGCCCACAACATTATTCATAATGTATATAATAATACTAGCTTTTGTCCGCGGTTTCACTCGTAAATATATTTCCTGTGATAGCCTATTCGAAACTAGCAAAACTTCCAAAAAATATTATATAAAAGAAGTATTTTTATAATATTATTTAAAGAATAATTATTAATTTAGCTTCAAATGGAATAAAAATGGGTAAAATTAATAGAAGGCAACACCTGAGTTCAATAACTAACAACTCTGCCAACAGACATTAGTATTTTTAAATTAGAGGGTTAGCACAGATTAGGGCACCTATTAATCCTCATTTTTCAATATTTCAGTATTTTTAAAATAACTCGAAAATTAAAGGATATAAAAATAAAAAAAAATGAAAAATAAGCTTTCTAGCATGTAATCTCCAAACGGTTTTCGAATTTTGGTACCTTACGAAAAATGAAATGTTGTCCATTGACCTGCCCTACCTATATAATATCCAGAACTAAGGACCTTTTGTAGGGTCTATTCAGTGGAGTATGAATATATAGTACCGATTACGATTATTTTTGTCGTAAAATCTAAAAATATTAGGTAGCAAGTTTTTTTCCTTTCGTCTTTTGGCCTTCTGTCGGAATGTTCATCTCCCCCCATCAGAATTTGAGATGACCCCGATTTTTTTTTTGAAACAGTAGCTTTTTGAAAAATCTAATCATAATATGATTTATCTTTAGTTAGTGGGTGGGTAAGGGTAGAGAATTTAAATGATTATTTTCTTGTCTTTGTGCATGGTGAGAATATGCATAGCATTTTTTCAGGAATTTAAAGGAAAGTGGCCAAAGTAGAAAAAAATAAATTATTATTGTGATAATAATAATCTGCTACTAAAGTTACACGTAGTTGTGAATATTGAGTGATTTGTAAATGAAACGCTAGACTTGGGTCTGCATAAGATCTTGCTACTTTTTACGGGCTATGAGTCGCGATACTTGGCTTCAACTTTTTCATTCAGGTTTTTGATGAATTTCAATATTTTAAATTATAATAATATATAAACGGAAACCCTATTATATTACTAAACCACCCATTCGTCCAATCACCGGGCGCACCGCCGTACCGTCCACCGAAATCAACCACAGACTCGTCCAATTCTTGTAACAGACGGTCCGCTTAGATCATACGGCGGCCGGTATGGGACATTTTCGGTGCAATGCCGGACCAATGTGTGGCCTACTTAATGCTCCGTTGTCCGTCCGTCTGTCCGTCCGCCTGTCACAGGGCTGTATCTTATGAACCGTAATAGGTAGACACTTGAAATTTTCACTGAGTGTCGGCCGCTATAACAACAAATAATAAAAATAAAATTAAGTTAAAAATGAAAGGGGGTCCCCATACAAGAAACGTACTGGGCCATACAGGGGCGTCAAACTTTGTCTGACCTTAGTACATACTATTGATTGAACGAAACCCTTCGTGTGCGAGTCCGACTCGCACTTGGCCGATTTTTTTAAATTTATTTCCATTACATTCATGTTTTTGTTTGACGAAATTTAATTTACCATCAGAAAATACCAAAGTCGACATGTTGAACTTGTTTTATTTAATTTTTAACGACTTCAAAAAAAAAGACGTTTCTCAATTCGACCGTATATTTTTTTTATGTGTGTTCGCGGATAACTTCGTCGTTTATGAACCGATTTTGATGATTTCTTTTTTAATCGACAGATAATTCTTCCGGATTGGTCCCATTTTTATGTCATAAAAATTGGTTCATTAGTTTGAAATGAAATATGTACCGATTTTGACGACTTATTTTTTTAAGGATATAATAATTTCTCAACATTATCTCACAGACATATGACGAAAATCGGTTTAGTAGTTTTTCAGAAATTCAGTAATTTGTCTCTGTTTACGGCTGAAAATTATGTATCAGAGAAAACCCTTAGCAACGGTTGCTATTGACACGAAGTTGTCAATTTTCGTATCGACGGTGGTCTAAAGGTATAGGGTGCACCGCAGGATGCACATTGAACATGGTTCAAATCCCATCCATCGCAGTATTTTTTTTCCATTTTTTTAAAAGTGCCTAGTTTTTTATTAATAAAGATATTAACATAAATCATCTAACATCTTACATAATAGTAATAAATTAACTTTTAAAAACAGTGTACAGACTTCAAAAATTTGCACTGAAAAGTAAGAAATAATAAATATTTCGTCGTAGAATTTGAAGACTGTTGGTGCCAAATTAAAAACAACTTACAGATCTAGAGAATTCATTATAGGAACCTACGATCATCAGTACAAACATATATAATATTGAACAGATATTTATCTTCTTAGATGTTTACTTAATTTTGTATCCTAATTTGGCACCAACCGTCTTCAAATTCTACGACGAAATATTTATTATTTCTTACTTTTCAGTGCAAATTTTTGAAGTCGGTACACTTTTTTTAAAAGTTAATTTATTACTATTATGTAAGATGTTAGATGATTTATGTTAATTTGAAATAATATCTTTATTAATAAAAAACTAGGTACTTTATTAAAAAAAAAAAAAAAAAAAAAAATATATATATATATATATATATATATATATATTTTCTTTCTTCACGGGTTCAGCTCCCGAAACCGTGTTACGATTCCAGGGTACCCAGCGGAATTGCAATCATATTTACAGGGCAGAATTCAAAAAGTGGACGTGAATGGAAAGCTTTCTTCCGGCTCAATAGTTTCAATCGGTGTACCACAGGGCTCGATCTTAGGTCCTTTTCTATTCCTCGTCTATATTAATGACTTACCTTGCCTCGTAAGGGATAACCATGACATTGTGCTATTTGCAGATGACACATCACTTCTATTTAAAATAAAACGACAGCAACAGGTTATTCATGATGTGAACCATGCACTAACAAAAGTAGTTAACTGGTTTAATGTAAATAACTTGCTATTGAATAGCAATAAAACTAAATGTATAAAATTTACATTACCAAATGTAAAGCAAGTAAAAACCAGTATAATTGTTAAAAATGAGGAATTAGAGGCAGTAGATGCTACAACATTTTTAGGTCTGAGATTGGACGCGAAACTGCAATGGGGTCCTCATATCAATAATCTTTCAAATAAACTTAGCTCTGCTACTTTTGCAGTAGAAAAGATTCGACAGCTGACTGATATGGACACGGCTAGATTGGTTTATTTTAGCTACTTCCACAGCGTTATGTCATATGGAATTCTTGTGTGGGGTAATGCCGCGGATGTAAATAGTATTTTTATTTTACAAAAAAGGGCTATTCGTGCTATATACAAAATGGGTCCACGAGAGTCACTAAGGGAAAAATTTAAAAGTATTAATATAATGACTGTGTATGGTCAGTATATATTTGAAAATTTAATGTATGTCCGTAAAAATATTTCTACATTTAAAAGAAATAGTGATAGGCATAATGTAAATACAAGAAGTAAACATAAGCTTGCACCGCTCTCTGCTAGGCTCCATAAGGTTGGAGGTTCATTTAAATGTTGTTGTGTGAAATTTTATAACAAACTTCCAACCCATGTACAAGATTTGTCTGTTAAGAAATTTAAATTATTTATTAAAAGTAAACTTATGTCCAAAGCATATTACCATATAGATGATTATTTGAAGGATGGTAAAGCTTGGGACTAAATTGTTATACCTACCTAAATGTAACTTTATTTTATTTATTTTGGTTTGACGTTGATAAGCAATCCATGGATTCTACATCAATAAACATTATTTGAATTTGAAATTTGAATTTGAAGACCAAGTCTCCTCTAGGCCAGTCTGTGTAAATTTTTTGGACCAAAATCACGATACAGCAAACGAAGATATGTAAAAAATCGGAAATATTCCGTAGAATTCAATGCACTATTTTTAAAACAACTGACATTAAGGGAACTTATAGAAAATGGCGGCCAAAGTTGGTTAAAAACACTTTATTTCGTTTAAAAAAAAATAGGCTTTGTTTTAAAAAAGTTTAATACACAAGTTGTGGAACTATTTATTTCGGATCGGTCTAGTCCGGTCCGATGTCAATAAATTGTAAAATATATTATTTATTTAAAAAAAAATCGTAAAAAATCGCATTATTTTAAAACACCCGTATCTCTTTGAAAAAAAAATTTTTGAAACCGATAAATAGTGAAAATGTAGCTCTTGACAAGCCAAAAAAGAGCGTATTTTCAAATTTTTAAAATATTAAAAAGATCTTGCAGAAATTTGATTTTTCGAAAAAAAAGTGTTTTTTTTAAATTCCTATAACTCATAAACCCGTGACTTTTTATAATCGTGTCTATGCTTAAAATTTTCTTTAATAGTTGCCGTAACATGTGCGAGTATTGCGCGCTTCATTAATTGATCGGTTATATGCGAAATATCGGTCAAAAAATTTTCAAAATTTTCAAATTTTCAAAATTCAAAAAATCAAATTTCTGCAAGATCTTTTTAATATTTTTAAAATTTGAAAATACGCTCTTTTTTTGGCTTGTCAAGAGCTACATTTTCACTATTTTTCGGTTTCAAAATTTTTTTTTTCAAAGAGATACGGGCGTTTTAAAATAATGCGATTTTTTACGGTTATTTTTTAAATAAATAATATATTTTACAATTTATTAACATCGGACCGAACTAGACCGATCCGAAATAAATAGTTCCACAACTTGTGTATTAAACTTTTTTTAAATATAGCCTATTTTTTTTTAAAACGAAATAAAGTGTTTTTTACCAACTTTGGCCGCCATTTTCTATAAGTTCCCCTAATGTCAGTTGTTTTAAAAATAGTGCATTGAATTCTACGGAATATTTCCGATTTTTTACATATCTTCGTTTGCTGTATAACGGTTACGAAAAATTTCCATACAGCTCAAAATAGCCAGACTGGCCTACTCGTTTAGCCGATGGTATTTGTGAGGCTATACCTAACGAGTGGCTAGTTCTGTTGAGATATATATGGAAAAGCCTCTAAGTGTGGTTTGTCGGATATGTACATAAGTTTTTAATTAAAAAAACCCATTGGTACATGGCCGGGATCGAACCCGGGGTCTGTCTAGTTAACACCAGACGTCTTATCCACTCGGCCACCGACGCACCTGTACTTTATTAAAATATTTTGTTTAAACCAAAACTACAAAAACCATTTCCAACCCCTTCTGGTCCCTTTTCGTGTGACCACACACATAATAAATATTAAAAGATCAAAGTAAACAGATATAGTTGAGGCCATAAATGTTGTTTCTACGCCAATAGCTATAAATTAATCAGTGATATTGTCAAGATTCTAGAAATATTTTAATAACAAATCTTATTGTGTTCACATTATCGGCATAGATTTAAAGTACCACCACATCTGGGCGTTACTTTGACGTAATATCGTGTGATAGTTATCGGTCATATATATATTGACGTCTTCGTTCCTCCCCAGTACTTGTGTGTAGCTTATCAAAGCTTCTTACTGGCCACCTTGAAGTTTGCCCTCCTCACTGTTCGCGTTACGGAGTTATTGCTTGTTACTTAATTGATAAACTCGTCAGTATTACATTACAGTTTTAATTAATTTTTAATATTTTATTTTAATTAATTTATAAATCTAAAAATGTGTTGTTACAAAAATAATGGGATTTGTGAAATGTGTAGAGAATTTCAACTGCAACTGCTACAGAGTAAGCTCTAATTTTATTTTATTTTTAAATGTATAGATATAGATACGTTTTGTGGTTTAAAATGTTTGGTAAAAATATTTGTGCATTACCTACATATTATAATATAAAATAATGTTAAAATTATTCAAATAATTATGTCTGTGATTGTAAATTTTCTGGTATTAAATAACTCTTTAATAGAAAATACAATATTTAGACCAAACCAAATTTTGTGCAAAAATTGTCCTCTTTTGTGCAATTTCATTATTATTGTAATCATATTATAGATTATAGGAAAATAGGTCACCTTTATATTTAGTCTGGTTCTGCTCTTGATAAAATATTTAATTTTATTAACCATGTTTTACACTTATGATCTTCATATTATTATAATACTAGATACAAACCCGGCTTCGCTCGGGGTGTTCTCTACATTTTATATATTTTTTTGACACACAAAACAACAAAGTGACTAATTACACTTTTCGTAGTAGGTATGCTAATCTATGGTAATATTGGTCTATGTTTTTTTAAATAGCAATTTTAATTTTACTGTATTATTATATGAATTGGATAATTATATAAAACGACCTGACTTTGGAGTTGCCTGAGTTCATGGCTCTAACAAACGTTACTCAATGCCCACTCAAACCACATGACTCATACAAACGTTACTGTCACATTGAAAATTGCTTCTGACAGCATTAATTAATAAATTTGGACTTATTTATTGAAATTAAGGGATTAAACGAATTTTGCGGAATATGTTCCTAACCCAGAATTGATTAAATTTTTTTTCTTAACAATTTGGTATGCGTTTGAATCAAGTCTACCGTACCCCTAAACGAAATTATTAATATAGATGTGTCATATTATCTTATGTCATTTCACTTTGATTCTATGAGATGATCGTTCAAGGGATTGTTTTTCCACACTATTATTCCACTTTGATACGCACGGGGCGTATAGTAAAATCTATAAAGCCCTCTGACTACAAAACCATAAACATCTTGTAAGTGTATTGATTGAGGTATACTTTGTCAACAGATCTGCTCAAGTCATTCACTGGCGCGGCACCGAAGCCGGAACCGAACATCTCCGAGTACCACTTGCACGAGGATGGTACCTTGTACCCCCAGTCTCCACCATCGCCCCTCGAGACCAAGCCCAACCGTGCTCAGCTCGCTTCCGACCTGTTGTCGCAGCTAGACCATCAATGCAAACAAGGTAACTATCAGTATTTTTCTTAATTTGCAATATGGTATGGAACAGCTCTCTTTCTTCTTCAGTTTCTTGCGTCTCAGCCTATCGTGATGAATTTCCCTATGGGAACTTTACAAAATTACTTTAATTGTTGACAACAGATGACGTTACGATTAAATTCCCATCGAAATTGGCTCGTTAGCGATGATCATACGACGTCGAAAAAACTCGTGCTAGTCCCTCAGAGAGATGTTCTTAGTGTTGGGAAATATGATAATAGATGTTGGATATTCTATATCTAGTAACATTTCAAAGTTCAGGACAATACAAAATAATAATTTAGACAGTATATTTAAATACATTTTATCAGGTTACACACCACTGCAGTATCCACAATATCAATGGCAGAGTATGTACTCCAACAGAGTATTGTATGGAGCACCAAGACCTGTGTGTACTTATGGCGCAATAATTACTCGTATGTTTTTTGTTAAAATATGGCTAATTATAATTTAGATACATTGGTCTTGATTGTGATGTACTATGGAGTATTGGTTTGATAAGCTAAACTGAGTAGTTTTGTGTGACGTAGTTGCTAGAATGTTGGATTTTGTAAAGAACTTGTACTTTGAAGTAACTACTTAAGCAAGCTGAAGGAAAATATTAATTCTCGTTTGCAATTACTGTTGTTCATTCGTTATTATATTGTTTTCATTCAAAGTGCGTAAAAGTCAACGATTAAATCAGCCATTGTAATAGGAGATAGGTATTGCACGATATTAGACAGTTTGGTTTTCGTCAATTTCAGGAGGTTTCAGATAGTATTAGCTGAGCCAACATTCCCATCACCATTGGAGTGAATCTAGTTCATTTATTGGTTAGTCAAATTAAGCAAACGCATAAAGAATGCGCGACACTGTTGCGGACAATTTAATTGGCCGCTGCGCTGATAAAAGTGCAACAGGCGCGGTGCGGGGAGGCCGCTACACCACCGTCGCAGGCGCAGCACGTTGTAATATAATAGTCGGCAGTAACAATCTCGGCGGCCGCTCGCTCGCCCGTGTTTCGCGTCTCTCGCCGCCCTCACTAACAGTGTCGGGGCGCGTGCGCTCTCTATTCGCCCTATGTCCGCCGCCGCCGCCGCCGCACATGCGCCACACGCACGTTAGAATGAAGTTCCACTATCGCTGCGTCTGGAACAAGGAAATTGTTTTCAACTCACAGAAACTTGTGAAGAGACGTTAGATCGCTCGCTCAACTGAAGGGACCGCTGACGACCCCCGCGCCGCACTAGGATTACATGATACTTCCAATATCACTGCCTTTCGTTGTACTATTTTCGACTAAGAACTATACAATATATTAGTTAAGATATCGTTTATAGTGTAGACTTTGAACACTATCGTACAATGGCTCTCGCAGATCTATATGCTGGTACGTTTCTTACCGATAATGAAATGCATAATTGAACTACATACCTACACTTGTTTAAAAGTTGTTTATTCTGCTTAATGAAAGTTACTGACTCGGCAAGGTGGTGCTCGTTGCGTGGCGACCCTGAAAGGCTCAGTAGCGTTTATTTATTGACCAAGGTTTTAATATTGTTTATTCATTTTTTGCTCGGAACCTACTTAATTTTATGATCCTTTAGTGCAAATTTCAACTTCTTGCTCGAACAGGTTTATCGAACTAAACAGGGTCACTTTTTGCGATCTTATTATGTTTTTAGTCCTTCCGTGAACGTCGCGTACTCGATAAAACCACCGATTGATATGTTTTTGTTATAGACATTTGTTGCCTTCCATTAAGATTAGGGTTTCCCGCTCTCTAGCCGCCTGTTATGATCGTATGCATTAAATTGCAATTAATGCATATTAATTGAATCCGATCGTTGAAGCAACTAATGGTATGGAATTTCACGTGGCGCGCAAAGTGGTAATCGCTACTGATAAACCAGTTAGCGTGCGAGACGACCTCGGCCTGCCAACGACGTTTGCTATTCGCCGAATAATTAAAATCTCTTGACCACTTATTTTATTTAAATAATATCGATATGTATCCCCGATGTCAGATAGCGGAAGTTTTATATAATTATTGTTCGCCAGGCTAAGTTTTGAGTTAAAAACCACCAAAGTATTGGTAAAAGTTGAGATTCACTGGACTTAGGACAAGTAGTTCAAACTGAAGCGAAATTATCGGGCGTTGGCAGAGAGCTCTGAGGTTGAAGGGTTATCTGGGGACGTGAGGCGTCAAGTACCGCCGATAATATTTGTTGTTACTTTAGCTTTGATTTTTCCCTATAACATTAAATTTTCTTCTTATATATTGAAACGTTTTATGCGTATTTATTAAAGTATTACGTTAAATATATCTGGCTAAATGAAACCCGAATAATTTTATTAATTCAAGAAAAATCACATGTACAACGTCTGCCGGTCGTAATTGAATCCTGAACTATATTGAGGTTGTGTGTCCGAGTAACAATGTAACAATCAAAACAATTTAGCTGGCTCCTCCGGGGACTAGGGGACAATTGGTTGTTGAAATTGATACAATTGCTAACACACATTTCTTGTAATCAAATTTATTTGTGATGCCTGTTTATCTTGCATGCAATTTTCTTTATATAATGTACAGTTTAATATTCATAGTTCAATATGAATTATACATTAAAAACAAGGAAAACCAAGAATTACTGAAACAGTTTATATAGAACATTGACGTCAAGAAGGAATTGTTGCGACGATATCGCGGCCGGGCTACCGTACTTTATCTAGCTCATGGTACACCGCCTGCGTGAACCGAGGGCCGGACAGTTTGATTGTCTTGCTATTGCGCATCGTGATCAATAAACAACATTGCGTACTTATTCGATCGTCATTCTGTTTTCAGAAAACATATTCTCCAACTGGCTGGAAGAGAAGGTGGATCTGCCGATGTTCGAGGGCGTGACTGACATAACGCCGTCAGTGTACCCCGCGCCGCTACTCGCGCCACGACCTACCGAGGAGCTGCTGCGGGAGTTCGAGACCGTGTACGACGCGGTGGAGCTCACCCACCTCACTCCGCCGCAGAGTCCGCCCGGGCCCGCCACACAGCTGTTACTCAGCTACGCGCACCAAGCGCACGTGGCCGCCCCCGCGCCGCCCGCACACCCCGTCTGGCACGATCACGAGCTGCCCACGGTAGAGGAGTTACTCTCTGGAGACAGCGCCGTCACCTCACCGTGCTCCTCCCCGCGCTCCTCCTCGGCTGACGAGGACTGGACCTCCGGCTCCGGCAGCTCTCGCCCCAAGCCGTACTCTCGCGCGCCCGAGGACCGCCGCTCCCGCAAGAAGGAGCAGAACAAGAACGCCGCCACGCGCTACCGCCAGAAGAAGAAGGCCGAGATCGATTTACTGCTCGGCGAGGAGAACGAGCTCCGTCAGCGTCATACCGAGCTGGGCGGCCAGCGCGCCGACCTGCAGCGCGAGATCCGCTACCTGAAGGGCCTCATGCGCGAGCTCTTCAAGGCCAAAGGTCTCATTAAGTAGCGGCGCGGAGACTGGTCCTGAGGTCCTGTCGCCCCGCTCTCGCCGAGTCGCTTGTCATCTACGTCGCTTATATGAACGAGCAGATATTCACGTCAAGTAGCATTCATCACTCGCACCCGTGCCGGCTGTAGAGTCTCTCGCCGGCACCATCCGAGGCCTTCATCGTATCATCCATTTGTTCACATTCTTTCATTTAGAGAGAGGATAGGTCGCATTGATTGTTATGAAAATATGAATTCTATACATATATTATATTGTTGATCTATACTGTACAAATTAATCACGAAATCATTTTATTCTTATTTCACTTTTATATACTTGTTTTTTTTATTGAGTACTTATATGCTTTTTGTTTTAAATGCAATCGTGTTTTCATACAATATAAGGAATGCGACGGCGGAAAATGTATTTTATTTATTCTTTAGACAATTCCTTTGGTATTGACATTTTATCAATTATAATAGCAATGGTTCATAAATTATTTGCATTTAAATATGTATGTCAATATATTTTATTACTTTATAAAGTTGAAATGCACTCGTGGCTTGCACATAATGAAACATATTCACAAATCTGGTTCTGCAACTGGTTTACAGTGAATGGATTGTAACCGCATACTTCACTATCAAAATATTCCTCGTATATTTCTCGCCTTTCGAAACTTAAACTGACTACTAGTCTGTAGTAGTGTACTTCACAAAGATAAATATTGAAAAACAGTTCATACCCATTTCAATTTTATAAATTGACCTGGTATGTAGCATAGGTATAGATAGGTATGTACTAGTTGTTGGTTGGTGCTGGCAACACTACTGTTAATTAAAGTTAATACATTAAAGAGTTCCACAGATATCAGGCAGGAGTCATTCCACTTTGAACTTTGATCCTGTAAGGATCAGATTTTGACAACCCTGAAAATTACAATTAAATATTTTACATGGGATATTACTAATTTCTCACTATATTTAGGTACATGAAAGATAATGTTTTTAGGATTTTTCAGAAACCATGAAATAACTCGTTGATCGGAATGGAATAAGCCATTACAACATTCACATTTAAATTTCACAACGTGAAAATAGTTTTTCAGGGATTTTTAAGAACTGAGAATATTACAGTCCTTAACGTCCATCCATGGCATCAAAAACAATACCTACTTACTTCATGAATTTCCCCTCACGAAGTAATATTCGTATTTTTTTATATTTTCCTCAGCGTAATGTAGTGGTACGGGTCACGACTAATTATTTTTCATATTGCAATAATGTTCACGGGCGAAGCCGGTGGCGGAACCATTGTGCACTATAAATTTCAACTAATTTCTGGTCTTTGCAATCCAATATTAATTGCAATTTAAATGCAACTGAAGACCTAAATACACATTAATTAACACAGTTTCCTATTATGTAAACAGCAAACAAGCCAATAAATCATAGTTTCTGGAAAGTTACGATTAATGCTACAGTAAATATTATAAAGAGGAAAGATTTGTATTTTTGTGTGTGTGTAGGTATGTTTGTAATGAATAAACTCAAAAATTACTGTGCCGAATTCTTTCACCATTGGAAAGCTACATTCACCCTGAGTGACATAGGCTATATTCTATTCTCAAAAAATTAGGGATCCTTACTAAAACTCCAATAATGTAACCCAAGGTGTAAAAAATGACCTAATAAATCGGGTATAATTTACGCGGACACCAAAAATATTTTTAAGACTCTAAGCTTAGACACCAAATAAAATAAACAACTCCAAATAAAATAATTGACACTATTAAAAGTGTCCTAAAGTATATCATATTATGATCCAAAATAATAGAAAAAACATCAGAAAAATCGCACGCCTTGTACTAATATTTTATTTGGTTTCTAAAATGGATAAATGGTCACCAAGTAAGGTAGGTAGGTTAGGTTAGGTTAGTATAAAATTTATTAAGTATAAAGTGTATTTTAAAGGCGTCTATATATTTTTATGGCAGTCAATAATACCAAAAATGGATCTATTTCATAATATTTTAGGAAACGTAATTTGGTGACCATTCATCCATTTTGGTAACCGTTTAGAATTTTTTTGGTACAAAATAGATACATTTTTGGGCGCCGCTTAAACACAAGCCTAATAAATTCCTTACATCGGGTGCGCTGCGAAAACTTTTGATGATAGAGGGGGTAGGGTAAATTTTATTTTGTTCGTAAATATCCACGGGCGAAGCCGGGGGCGGAATGCTTGTGTGTAATAAAGAGGTATTGTAGGTACGAATATCGAGGGATTATAACATGACACACAAGAAATTGTCAGTCGTTTTTCCCATATAGAAATTAGGTTGTAAATTATGTATACGTAAGTATATAGGTTCAGAATACAGAACAAACCAAAATCCACATGAATAGTACGTACCTACGAAGTTTCATGTTTACAAAAAAATACGCTATTATATAGATAACAACAAGAGATAAAATCTAGCTTTCCGCCCCGGCTTCGCCCGTGCGTGAGGCCCATTATACCCTCTTAGGGAGTGGATAAAAAAAATTGGCCAAGTTGCGAGTACGACTCGCGCTCTGAGGGTTCCGTACCGTTTTTTCGTTCAGGTTTTCCTGTAAACTATAAGAAAGACACTATTTTCCTTATTTTTTTTTAAATTTTAGCCTCAGTAGTGGGGGATATTTGGGGGCATTTCGTATATTTTCTTCAACATATTTAAACTATGCATTTTAGAATTATAAAAAAAAATATATTTGTGTTTCTTATATTGAGCCCTTTCATTTGATATGTCACATGCATGATGCACTTGAAAAAAAATTGTTTTAACGTTTTAATTTTTCTCCTGAAATTATTGAGCTATTTGATATGTCACATCTTGCATGATGCACTTGAAAAAAAAATTTTTAATGTTTTAATTTTTCTCCTGAAATTAACCTCCTAAATCGAAATTCGATTGTTTACGTTAAACGTCCGTAATTGGGTCATCAAACTTTGTACCAAGTTTCAACTTTTTTGTCCAATGGATTCGGAGAAAATAAACTGTGACAGACGGACAGACAGCAGATACAAGAGTGATCCTATAAAGGTTTCCGTTTTTTCATCGGAGATGTACGGAACCCTAAAATAGTAGCCTATGTCCTTTCTCCGTATCAAATTTAATTAAAATCGGTTCAATGGTCTAGCCCTGAAAAAACGTAAAGGCCCAAGCACATGGTCCTGTATCTCAAAGAAAATTTTCGGTCCGGCCGCCGTACGATCGAGATTGAACACAGGCCACACATTAGCAATGTAAATCATACGATCTTGATCACATGCAATTCACTCACCCACACAGACACACAAGATTCGATTAAACAAAGGCGCGTGGATGTGTGTGTGTGTGACAGATCGTTCCGGTCATCGAAATCAACCACAAATACAACGATTTGAAAACGGATGGTGGACCGCGCGTACATGAATTGGACGAATGAGACGATTAAGAGTATGTAAGTAGATACCTGCTTAGTACTATTTTTAGCCGGAATTTGACATTTACATTTCAAAACTTTCCACGAGTAAAACCGGGACGGAAAGCTAGTATTTATATAAACTTGGTCGCAGTGTCGTAGTATGTCTGAAAGACGGACCGATTGATGCATGGGCGTAAACAGGATTTTGTTCACGAGGAGGGAAAACACGAGGATTTTTATCACATACAAATAGGCATATATTATGCTAGAAGACAATAATGTAGAGTTCATAACACTATTTATATTTTTTGACACTTGGAAACAGGATTTTTGGTTTGACACTAAGATTCAGGGGGGAGGGGGGCAGCTGACTCTACCTACCCCCCTTGCGTACTCCCATGGATTGATGTCTAACTAAACTATATTTGTTAAATTGTATTATAGGTTTGTAAAGCGAGAAAGCGCGTCGCGGTCCTAAGTAGGTATGCGTGTGGCGTGTCTATCTTGTCGCCTTCACACTTTATGGAATGCGCCTCCAAATTTTATGAATGCATTACGCGTGGAAGGCGGCGTGAAGTTATTTTCATGGAGGCTGCTCGCGTTTGAAGGTCTCACAGACACGACCTTGGTCTCTGAATAACTAAGAACTCATCAGAATAGCATCATCGACTTTCATTCTCACGTGCCATGAAAGCAGATTGCATGCAAGTTCATATGACATCATACCTACATACAATATTATGAAACAGAATATAGGTACCTAATCTGTAAAATACAAGCCACAGATTCGTAACTTATTTTACTGTCAGGCAAAGACTAATTTAGAATTTATTTTTGATCTCAGCCGGTTAATTGTGTGCTTTATGAACAGACAATTTAATATGAAGCACATTCAAAGTTTGTTATTGTTAAATAAGAGGTAACACTTTTTTTTGTTACAATAAATGTATTTTGTTCACGCCATCTTTTGTTAACCGACCTACAAATTTAAATACCTGCAGACAATGTACCTTATTAAAATAATAAAAATGTAAGATTTTGCACGTAAGTAACGTAGGAGGTAATTATCAACAAGTACTTATTTCTTATTAATAATTATATGTACCTATAAATATTTTGTGATGTTGCAAAGAGGTACAGTTTAAAATTTCCCCAGTGGGTATGAAAGGGCGTGGGCTTTACTCGTTGTTATTTCAGTAAATTAAAGTTTCAATTTGTGAGATAACAGAACATTTTGTAATTTAACGTGAGAAGTTAAAAATACATTTTAGAAGTGGGTGGCGAAGTTATGAAAATCTAATATAGAGTTTCTCTACTGTAGAACCTTCTTTCAACTATGTTTGTTTGTATGGGATCTGACATGACTATGGGCCAATTCGCTACTTTCGCTACGAAAAAAAAAAAAAATTATTTCAGACTTTTAATTCCTGATTTAACTATAATTAATTAATGACCTTCGAAATAATTTGCACACGTAAAAAAAAAATCGGTTTTATTTTTTTTATTACCTACTTTGAAACCGATTGACCCTAAAAATAATTATATCTAAGTCTTAATAAATTTTTTTGATTACCGTATTAAAGATATCATACGAAAACAAAGTTTCTAGGACCTCAAAATAAAATCAGTAACTTCACCTCTTTTTTAAAAATCTTAAATTTTCATATCGAAAAGTTAATAAAACTCATTCGCCATGTATTATGAAGGGATGAGCAATTTAAAAACCGAGACATCAGAACCCAGTACATATACCTACAAATAATCTCGAAACGCAAACATAGTGAATTGGTATCAGTCGACTAGATATTCGGTGCTACGACGCCCCAGAGAGGTTCTTCGATCCCTTCTCACATCCCAACCAGAGGGTTGTTGTTTTTCCTAAATTGTTTTATATAATGCACTTGAGAATTCATTGAAAGCAAATGGAAGGTTTCATGTCGACATCACAGATTACTATAAGATAATTCACATGTTGCTTGTATTTACATTACAAAACCTGAAGGTTGGAAGCAACAGCGCTTTTTGGACTACTGTAGTTCTAAGAATAGGTACCTTTAACAAAATCGTACGAATGTAATATTGTTTTGTAATTAAGAAAATACAAATACAAAATATGAGATTTTGAGACAGGGTAGACGATCTTTATTTTTTTTCTTGAGATGAGTTAATGTGCTATTTATTTTCATGAATATTAAGGTACGTAGATTATAAATGTGTATGATTGATTGTGAGCTAGGTATATTATGTAATTAATCGGTAGTACCAACCTACCTATTCATAAGTCTATGTTTTATCATTTTATGCTATGGTTTTATGTATCAAATATTTAATATTTTAAGTACATCCATTTAATCCCACGCCACCCACGCTTTGTAATTAATATTTTTTCAAAACTTACATAGCCCATTTAACAAAACTTCACATTCGTGAACAGAATAAGAAGTACACTTGGATGGAAGCTAATTAATTTTTATGTTATAATAGGTAGCGCGGTTACAACTTTTGTTCGACGCTTGAAGCTTCTTGAAGCTTTAGTCTGTTACTAACGTAAGACGTCTGTTTGTTTGTTATTTCTTTTTTTTTTATTTTAGAGCTTCTAGAGCTTTTGCTCCTTTAAGGTTATTATTTTGTATACATAAATTGTGCACAGTCAAAGTAACGTTAGGTTAGGTTAGGTTAGGTATTAATAGGTATAGAGCCGATATGTGGTCAATCGATTGCATTCTAGGTTAGTCTGAAGCGTCTCCACTCGGTCGCTGTTGGACGTGCCTATCTAATAATTAAAGAGATTAAAGAAAATCTTCTTTTCCGAGCTTTTACTACAAAGTACTGGAGACTCGAACGGTTTGCCAGTCTTGATTTGTTTAATTACTTAACACAATTTGTAATTACAGCAATCTGATATAGTTTGTAACTTTTAGAACATTGTATCGTTATTGCATGGGAATTTAAAAGAATGCTGTTACGTTTTTTTTATGAAAGAGCTGCAGAATTTAATATTTTGTGAGCATGAAGTGCTTCATAAAACAATAGATTCAATATATTCATATTCATAAAAGTAATCCAAGTCTGCATGGCAAAAATATTGGATACAATTCTTCGGGGCATATATAGATAACAATATACAGACCATTTTATATATTTTTATGACATACACACATTTGTATCAAACGATAATATCTTCATGGATAGCCACGGCTACAGTGTAGGTACGTTGCTTATTTTCAAGGTAAAACCAAAAAGTGAAGACGTAGACATAAAATCTAATTTATTTAAAACCGCATCGTTAGTTATGCATGTCTGCTTTAGAATGAAATTAGCAATGAGTATTGTCCGTGGTCGTGGTATAGGTACGACTAAAGACTATATCGACCGAGCGAAGTAATTTATCTACCTAATTGCTACTGGCTACCTACATTGTAGTAAACATTAGGATTCCCCAAATCATGATCGACCTCATTTTTGACGTATTGTGTATGATTCAAAGTAGTTCGCTTTCCGTGCCATTTAAATATTATTAATTATAACTAGACATTCCGTCCTCAGCTCCGCCCGTGGATATATTCGAACAATATAAAATATAGCCTATATCACTCAGAGATATCGTAGCTTTCTATTAGTGAAAATATTTTTAGAATCGGTTCAGTGGTTTTTGAGTTTATTCATTACAAACAAACAAACAAAATTTCAAATTTTTTAAAATAACAAAAAGTTACAGTGTGAATTTGCCGAGAGTGATATTCCGACAAAATTTCACGATGCGCGCGCACGATGTAAGTTTATTTTTTTATTATATTAAATAGACAATTTAGTACATAAGTATATGTATAAAAAACCATTTTCAAAATAAATTTATTTAAGTAATTAAATTCAGATTTTAGCAACCGTAGGATCACTTTGTATTATGCCAAAAAAATATAACTTCTAATGCGTACAGACACAATTTTTTTTCAAATTCGACTGGTAGTTGCAGAGATTAGCGTGTTTTAAGCTTTTCTGAGCTTCGAGATTTAATTCAAGTCTGTATTTGTACACGAATCCGCTTATCTGAGTTGAATCTTATATAAGTTTTGTGAGTACCCACTTCAATGAAAGTCGAGTGCCAAAGGGAATTTTGTCTGCACCGTTTTTGCTCTTGAGGCAGCGATGTCCACCTGTAGATCTTTTGTGATACGATGGTCATTATATGATTTATCCTAACTATATAATTATGTATGTATATGTACTCGTAATATAAATAATAACCTAGTTTTGTTACTTTCCCTTTTAAGAATAATAAACCAGTTTGTAACCTCTACTTACTGAAATTTTATTAAATACAGGTCCTTTGCATAAGAACAAAATGTAAGTTTATGGAATACATAACTTTAACGACAACAACGTCAATGATTGCAAGATTGATGATAGTAAGGACATAGGACTAAACAATAAAGACTAGACATCTCTTTTAAATTGCAATATATTAATTTTATTCAGATTTTCTTCTTTTTAGGATTTCGTACAACCGATGAAAAAACGGAACCCTTATTTATAGGATCACTTTTGTGTCTGCCTGTCTGTCACAGCTTATTTTCTCCGAAACTACCAGATGAAAAAGGTTGAAATTTGGTACAGATTGATGACCCAATAACGGACGTATAGCGTAAGTAATCTAATTTCGATTTTAAAAGTTAACTTTTTTCAATTGCATCATGTGACATCAAATGAAAGGGCTCGTTATAAGAAATACAAATATATTTTTTTATAATTTTAAAATATAATATACGAAAATTAAACATCTTTGAAAAAAAAAGGAAATATAAGGCCTCGCTAATAGTTTGCAGGAAAATCCTGTCAAAGTTCTCACGGAAAAAAATGGCACGAAACCCTCTACACGCGAGTTCAACTCGCTCTTGGCCAATTATTTAGCCTAATTTATACATATGAACGTAACAGTGGCGCCCATCACCTTTCAGTTAATACATTAATTACAAACAAAACACATCTTTCCCTACTTTTATTAAAAAGTTTTAAAACATTCAATGACTACCTAAGACTATGCAGACTATGAGTTGCCTAAAATTATTTTATTCATCATTTATTTCATATAAGTTTCATTTGGACTATGAATAATGCGGGAAAATGACTTCTACAACTGTGCTGACAAGTCGATAGCAAGTGACATACAGACAGACCGACGCCATAAAGGAAGTCTCACCATAAAGTTTTGTTTTCCACGGAACTATAAAAAGAAAATCAAAATTAGCACACGGCACTATAGCTTTAAGAAAACGAAAAAAGGTGTAAGTATTATTTTGTCACAGCGGAGAGCCGAGCAATCCGCCAGGTGAGTTGAGTAATGATTGGTACGTCGCGCTTGCAGAATCGCGAATGTGACCTTTGCAAAGATAAAACAGATTTCTACCGACTACTAACGGTTGTTGTTCTTCTGAAACACACCTATATGAAATTCCGAAGGTAGCTCTAATTAAGGCAGTAATTTGACCCGTTCTTATAAGTTATTATAGATATACAAAAAGAAAATAAAAGTAAAGCTTGGAAATATGAAAGCGATTGAAGGATTAATATATTGAATGTATTGTAGGTAGGTTGTCAGAGGATGAAGGCGAACCAAGGACTTCGCGATATTGGTGTGCCGTGGGCGGGGCGGGCGACGGGCGCGCGCAGCAAATACTAACAAGTGAAATCAGCCCGGGAGCAACAGTCTGCCGCTATCCGGGCGCCCGGTGTTACCGCTCTACGGTCCACCGGATTCTTACTGGTCACCCCCGCGCACCCTGCGGAACCCTGGCCTCAGTGTTCACGGCCGCATCATCCACCTTCGGGAACCAGCCCAGAACAAGGTACCTAACTTTACAGCTGCAGAAATACTCTACCTTACTTTACCTGTTGAGCGCAACACTTCAAGAATTTATAGGAGATGTAATGAATATTCCTGACACCTGTGTTTATTCCTCAGATGGCGTTACAAGTGGTTTTTATAACAATATTAACTAAATAATGTTTTTTTAATTCAGGTTCAATCTTGAAATGCGTTTGCTACGAATATAGAGAATGATTTGGCTACGAAGTGTAGCACGATCTTGTAAGATGGTGGTGAAATGAAGCCGCCTAACTTTTTCTAAAGAATCAATATTAAATTTATACTACTAAAATCAACATTGAAGCTTGAGTGAGCTTAGAAATATTCCGTCAGTTCACAATATCATTAGGTGTTGTACGGGCGCCGTTGTGAAAGCCCGCGGTCAGGTGAATTGAATTATTCATGTCATAAATGAGATTTCTCTGTTCCCTCGTCCAAACTTTTATAATTTTAATGAATTTGAACGTTTTATTAACTTGGATTACCATTAAATGAGTTGTAATTAAATCACACTTAATTGATATACAAAATTGAGAGTATCTCGAGTACCATTGAAAAAGCAATTTTGTTTCTTATACATATTTAGCCATTTCAGCGAAAACAAACAACATTAAAATAAAACGTAATTAAGTTCTTCACAAAATAAGACAATTGAGACTGAAACCCAATGAAAGCGTTATGCCCTCTTTGTTAGTTCACACTGTTTCTGTATTTAGGTACGGTAAACAAAATTAAATTGCTTTGAATTTTAATTCACGGAATACATTGTTTGCTCAGTCTTTCAGCGTATTTTTATTAGTACTTTAAATGAAAATGTTACGCCAGCTTACGTGGCATAATACTGCGCTACTTTCAAAACTTCAGCAATATAGTTTTTAATAATCTTGGTGAAAATAAATAAGTTGTTTCTTTTTTAACGTTCCATGTTTATGTATAGCTCTATATAAAAGGAAAAATAGATAAAAGTGTAATTTGAAGGGCGCCTTACAGAATATGACCTAGACTTTCGCTAGTAGGGTTTTTACCTCTAAAAGGTTGCCAAAGTTAGTATATTCAGATTCTCAGAATAATCAAAAATTGAATTTGAATGAATTTGAATTCAAATTTCAATATTTTTAGAAACTCAGTAGGTTTTACTGATTAGCATTGTTACCTTTGTGTGCCTCTGTCATTCTTAGGAGCTTAAAAGTTTCAAAATCATAGTTGCAGTCTTTACATTAAAATAAAAGGGACAGCGTCAATATATTATGTTCTCTCAAATTGATTAATATAGCTTCATTTTAAGAGCTTTCATCGTTAAAAGCATCCGTGTTCCTCATTCCATGTGGTCATTACAGACTATAATGTCCACTCGTTTGGAAGGTCGACAGTGGTAATGATTTGTCAAAGTACGAAAACGAGATTTTAACGACATTTACCCACTTTTATTATATTATTAACTAGGGAGGTAATGTAAACACAGAATGGATTTTGCTTCCTAACCTCATTTTAGGGTTCCGTACTTAAAATAAGGGTATAATTTACGCGGACACCAAAAATATTTTTAAGACTTTAAGCTTAGGCACCAAATAAAATAAACAACTCCAAATAAAATAATTGACACTATTAAAAGTGTCCTAAAGTATATCATATTATGATCCAAAATAATAGAAAAAACATCAGAAAAATCGCACGCCTTGTACTAATATTTTATTTGGTTTCTAAAATGGATAAATGGTCACCAAGTAAGGTAGGTAGGTTAGGTTAGGTTAGTATAAAATTTATTAAGTATAAAGTGTATTTTAAAGGCGTCTATATATTTTTATGGCAGTCAATAATACCAAAAATGGATCTATTTCATAATATTTTAGGAAACGTAATTTGGTGACCATTCATCCATTTTGGTAACCGTTTAGAATTTTTTTGGTACAAAATAGATACATTTTTGGGCGCCGCTTAAACACAAGCCTTAAAATAATAAAGACTCATAGTCATGGATGATTCTTAATGAATGTTAACGGCTGAAAGGATTTGATTTTTTGTTAGCGATGGAATATATGTACTGTGATTATAAAAACATTTTCACTCTATATTATAGAAATGGGTCGAGGGAGGCATTATATCTATAGTTGTAGATGTAGGTACTTGTTTCAAACGGCGAAACTGTAAATGTGAATTACCTATACCCGTTGACAAAATAATCACCGATAAAGTAGCCATCTTGTCTAAATTATTTCCTGAGTTATTCCCCGTAACTAGCCAACTGACGTTTCACTGAAATTACCATATATATATAATTTAAAAAAGTCGCCACATTTAAGGTGAATAGAACTCCATAGAAATTATATCTAAAATCTCTTTGAGAGAAATTAATTCCAAACTCGCATAATTACTACAGAATCCCGTGACAGAGTTCTACAATTCTACATTATTTACACACACCTTTTTGCCAGTTGTCCATATTGAACAGAACAGGTGGCAAGCCTGTGCTGCTCTTATGTACCTAGATGTGTCACTTCTTTAAAAGACATAAATATCTGTTATTTTTGGAAGAAGGCTTTACGTGCCCTCCGAAGCACAAGGAGTCGATTAAAGCACATTTTTGGAACGAAGTTATTTATTTATATGGAATGTTTTATTTTTCTAAACAATCTACCAAGTGCTACGCATACTCTC
The DNA here is from genome assembly GCA_963924495.1 of Nemapogon koenigi. Lineage (NCBI taxonomy): Eukaryota > Metazoa > Arthropoda > Insecta > Lepidoptera > Tineidae > Nemapogon > Nemapogon koenigi. The sequence continues at coordinate 6,321,746 of OZ004640.1, read as the reverse complement.
ACACTGAGGGTTCACATTTTGCATAAATACTTTTCCATTTTTAGGGCTCCGTACATCTCCGATGAAAAACCGGAAACCTTTATAGGATCACTCTTGTGTCTGTCACAGCTTATTTTTTCAGAATCTACTGGACAACAAAAGTTGAAACTTAGTACTTATATAGAAATTGATGACCCAATCACGGAATAATCAAATTTCGATTTTAAGGCTTAATTTTGGAGGAAAATTAAAATGTAAAAAAAAATATTTTTCAACGGCAGCATATATCAATATCAAATGAAAGGGCTCTTTATAAGGAATACAAATATATAAATATATATTTTATTTTAAAATACATAGTTTAAAATTTTAAATTATATAAAAAAAAGTATACGAAACTTGACGACCGTTCCCCCCTTATCTCTAAAACTACAGAGTACAAAATAAAAAATAAAAAATAGGGAATATAGGGCCTTTCTTATAGTTTACAAGAAAATCTAAACGAAAATCCTGTCTAAAAGTTCTGACCGAGAAAATGGTACGGAACCCTCAGCGCTCGAGTCGTAGTCGCAACTTGGTCACTTATTGGGATTAAACATTGTGGGTTTTTATTATTTGCAAAGATTCATGGAAAACAACAACACAGTGTTAATACAGTCTTGAAATTGATTGAGAATTCTGGTTTGGAGGTACTAGGTTCATTTCCCTATCATTCCATAATCTTTCATTACATTGTGAATGTGAGCGTAAGTCCCAATCGGTTATTATGTGTCAGTTAGGAAATAACAATTTCAGCTGTCAGTTTGGTAAGGACAAGGATGTAGTGTGTCACACTAGTATGACAAGGTGGTGTTACATATGTTACAACTTTGCGATTGGCGGGGGTGTTATAGGTAGGGAGACGTGTGTCAATAGTAACAAAAAAAAAGTGAACCTTTAATGTGTAACATCTGACATCTCACCTTGGTAATAAGCAACATTAACATTATATCCTGAAAAGATTACAAAACAAAACAATCACAACACTGTATGTTAAGCACACGGCTGATGGGTTCTCCTTCTCTATTTCCCTTTCTCTTTCTCGTCACACACACGCACACGCTGTTGGCTGACAGTACCAACTTCTCGGAAAATGGGTTGGTACCATCTGACGGCCAACTCTACTATCGCGCGCTCATTAGTCAAATCAAACACACTTCCGTCCATTTTCACGAAATCACTCCCACAGATTGCAGGAAAGCGGGAGGAAAGATGTTACACATCAAAAAGTTTAAGCTTTATAATATTTAAAGGATAAGTCACAACGTAGTAATTCTTTGTCATAGTTTTGTTAGTTATCTATATATATAAAAATGAAACCCGTTTTCCGTTGTCACGACATAACATGAAAACGGCTTGACCGATTTGGCTAATTCTTTTTTTTGTAGTTTTCTAATACTCTGTACAAGGTTCTTACGGAAACAAATATTAAGAAGATCTCTCAGAAAGATTGAAAAATATACATTTAATTTTGCATATTTTAAAAAACGCGCGTAACGAATGTCAACGTCATTCAATTTGACATCACATCGATAACCCCGCTAACAAATGTCAACGTCATTCAATTTAAAACAAAAAAATCTGTGGTAATCTGTGACAACACATCCATAACCGTGCTAACAATAATTTTATTATGTTTTTGATAAAGTTCGTTTTGTTTTAAAGACTAAGAAGTTTTTTGTTTGCTAATAAGTGTTTGTTAATCACGGTAAGTTCACTTCATATCGATTTTTGGTAACTTTTGTTGACTACACAATCTATATATATAAAAATGTAGGGGTAGGGGTAGGGTAGGGGTAGGGGTAGGGGTAGGGGTAGGGGTAGGGGTAGGGGTAGGGGTAGGGGTAGGGGTAGGGGTAGGGGTAGGGGTAGGGGTAGGAGTAGTTGTTTTCCACGGACGAAGGAAAGTAAATAGCAGGCAAGCCAACGTTTGGGCAGGACAACGTCTGCCGAGTCCGCTAGTTAGCTATAAAATAACATATATAAAGGAACTAGAATTATTATTAATATTTTAAATAATTTCACTTAGATAGATATAGTCGTAGTGTTACAATACAATTGCAACAGCAAGTGGGTTATTTGTAACTTAATACTACAAGTCTTCAATTAAAAACTAAATTAATAACATAATATTACATTTATAAATTCAATTATAAACAGTTCCAATTCCTTCGATACATATCACACAATAAAAATTACTTTCCTTAGTAAAAACCGAATTAATACGTATAGACAGCACATGGGCTTATTGACTTGCTTGCAAATGAAGTTACATTTGACCCACTGTTACTATTGACACACCTCTCCCCTACCACAAATTCTTAGTCAGGTAATGTTATTAAGGGAGTCCAAGCGCCAGGGGACCATGAGTCATGACCCCCCCATTTTTTCTGACTCAGATCTGTTAGTATTCAAAAAATGTAGATACGCATTTTTAAAATTGTTTTCGCCCTGTCTATTATATATTAATGAACATCATTACATTTCGATCGAATAGGTATTTTTTCGCCAAATCACTATGGCCTCAAAAATAGTTTGGTTATCGTTTTATTGACGCAGATCTAATGGGTTTTGAAGAAAGTAATTTGTCTCATTTGCTACTTGATTTAAATAAAATTGCCACTGCAGTCGTCGTCGCAACGGAATTCAATTTAGAATAGGAATTAAATTCAAGATTAAGCTACCTGTTGCCTGTGGTCATAAAATCTAGATACATTGGACTGAAAAATCATTGCAGATAGAAAAATAGGTCTTAAATGTTTGCCAAGGATTACGCCCTAAAGTAATCCGATTTTGGTATTATTGACGCAGATTTGAATTTGAAAAAAGACATGACTGAAACATTAATGCAGATACAAATAAGTATTTTTCACAAAATTACTACGATCTCAAAAATATTTCTATTTTGGTTTTATTGACGCAGATCTATGGGTATTGAAGAAATCTAAATACGTCGTGTAAGCTTTCAATACCAAGAGCTCTGCGTCAATAAAATCAAAACCGGAAATTTTTTTAGGCCTTAGTTATTTATATATTTTATCCGATATAAATCTGCTTCAATAAAACAAAATTATTGGATTGTTTTAGGCATTCGTCTCCTAGCTTAATTGGTAGAGAGTTAACTTAAAACCTGGGTCCCGGGTTCAAATCTCACAAGTGCCAAAAATGCTTAGTACCAATTTTCTTTAAGAATATATTCTCTAATCGACTCCTTGTGCATCGGAGGGCACGTAAAGCCAGCGTCCGCACTTCTTCTAAAAAAATAACAATTCTGTTTAATATGGATATCTGGAAAAAAGTGGAGACTATTACTGGTGTCTCTGGCCACAGCGCAAGGTATAACGGCCGTGAAAATATTTCATTACTTCTTGCTCTTCAGTGAAATATGTTTGAAGTCAGTGGTATATTTAAAAAAAAGTTAATTTCAATGTATTATCGCTCTATTTGTTAGAGAGTGGCTAATATATAACATATCTGTCAGTTGTATACGTTTATTAGTGAGGCAGTTCGCATATAAATAACTAAATTATCATTACAAACTGAGTTATGTATTAGATATTTCCTAAAAAGGTTGCTAGTGGAGACATGGCAAACTAAACAAACGTAAAAGGTAAAATGAATACAGCAATATAATAATATACGTATATACATATACACACCTGCCGTGTCATAAAAGAAGTGGGACGCTTTTCAGTGTTTCCTACCTCTTAAGTTCATTCAAGCGAGACATATAAAAACGTATATGTAGCTTAGAGGTAAAACGGCCAGAGAAGTTCAAGTAGGGCATTCTGTGGCCAGGTTCAGATTTTCAAATGATTATTTACATTTATTTTTAAATTAATTTTATTTCTAACTAGCTGAAGGTCACGATTTCATCTACGTGGCCCACCATAATGTAAATAATATACTTTATATGAGTAATACATTCCTACATACATATATAGATAGGCTCACGCCTTATTTCGCTTCAGGTAGGCATATCAAAGATATCCATTTGCTACGATTTTGGCTGCTTTTTATTTTCCTATTTTTAATGTCACTTTGATCAGTGAATTTATTTCTGGGGCGCCCTCGATCAACTCTTCCAGTCACAGCTGCTCTGTATATATACCTTTCATAAGTCTCCTGTCATCATTTTCTTCATGTGTCATTGTTATAAATCATCCATTCTTTCTATGTGTCCAAACCATCTAAGCAGCCCTGCCCTTTCTATATCTTAGTTTTAGTCCACACTGCTCTCTTATAACATGACCAGTGTTTAGCACTTTTTCGTCGAATACATATTTGCTATTAATGCTATTAATTGTACTCTTCTTTCAATGTCTGCATCAAACTTTCCATTACCAGAGGGTAAACTTGCTTTCCAAGTGTACAAACTTTCACTTGTTCGACTACTTCAATATCAATATCAATCTTGCAATTAGTTCCTTCTGCTTCCTTTTCAATGACTTATGTCATTTAACTTTCGTCTTGCTTACATTAATTTTCAAACCATTCTATTCACTATGAATTTTCGATCTCATGGTTTGAAAATTAATGTAAGCAAGACGACTCGTCTTCTGCTGGGTACCCTGGGGCCAGTAATACGGTTCCCGGGAGCCGTAAGATGAAGGTAAACAATAATGAAAGATTGTTAATGAGAAAATGAAACTGCATTGGATAGATTCGAATCGTAACATTGATCAAGGTTTCGAAAGTACACTGTGCAAACTTGTCCTCAATGTATCGGAAACTAGTGACGTAGGAAATGTTGTAAATTCGATGTGACACGCCTCTCAGCTTCCTGCTGCTAACTTTTAGCTCTCGCAGTTCGACCCAATCCCAAGATACTTATAGTCAGGGAGCTGTGCCTGATTTTATCGAAAGGCAACGAATCCGTATTTCCTCATCACATTTGTAAGTAGGGTGTTCTGGACTATTTTGAAATATAATATCTATAGAGTCGGTTTTCGAATGGTACGATAAACGTCTGCTTATCGGGTGCTATCGTCGGGATTCGTTACCTTTCGATAAAATCAGGCAAAGCTCTCTGACTATTATTTATAGTGGGCGCGACTGGCGGACTGTATTACGATCTGTAGACAATTAATATTTAATTTAATTATGTTTCAAGATTATTTGTGATCAAATAAAAAGCAGATTTGATCCTTGAAAGTTTCATCAAAATCCAGGACAGGCAGTCAGACAATAATTCTAAAAACCGTCATTTATGCTTTAACATCGTGTAAATACGATATATAAATATGTCTAGACTAATATTATAAAGAGATAAAGTTTGTAAGTTTGGATGTAGGGGGCAATCTCTGAAACTACTGATCCTATTCTGATAATTCTTTCACTAATGGGAAGCTACATTATCCCTGAGTGCTATAGGCTATATTTTATTTTGATCTAAAATATCAACGGGCGAAATTGGAGGCGTAAAGCAAGTAATGTATAAAAAGGCATAATACATTTTATGGATTTTAATTTCTACTGAGCCTTATTTCATAGCTCGCGACTATATCTCAAAACATTGAACTATTTAGTGCAATTGAATTTCAACATAATAATTTGTAAGCCTTGTTAGTTATAGCACAATTCATATGCACCAATGCATATGGTATAAAATGGCACGCGGCTCCCGAATTTTAGGTTCATTAGATTCACATAGTAAAGTAAATAAATAAATGCGGTATTTCCATAAATAATTTCTTGTTTGAATGTAGTTTCCGATAATAGCTTTGGTTAGAAACCATCAAATATTATTGTTATATCTTGGTCAATATTTTGTAGGTTCAATTGATATTTGATTGCGGTCGGAATTCTTGGGAACAAACTCCTTAGAATACGAATAGATGGAGAGAGTAACTAAAATAGGAGAATATATCTAACAAGAGGTACTTGTGTTCTGATACAATGTTATTTGTGAATTGTTTGAGTTATTTCTGGATGGCACGATTGAATGTTAGGATGTCTATTGAATAACTGTTCAGACAGCAAAGGAATTCTTGTTGAACCTCTAAAATCTTTTCTACTGCGATAAAAAGGGGTTTATCGGCATAGGGTCAGCAAAGTGTATGTAAATGAGTGAATGGCGGGTTTTCTTGAACAAAAAAAGGCGATTGGCGTTTTGGGCCATATAACTCAAATCCAAGATGTTTTTGTAGCATCTCGTTTATAATCTTTTAAAATCCTATTTTTCCTCAATTGCTAATTTGAATAGGCATATTTATTTTTTTGTACTTAAATGTGAACTAACTATATTTTAAAGAGACGTCTCATAACTTTTGTCTCATACAAAAACGGACTTCAGCAAATCAAGTATTGTACAAAACTTATTAAAAATAACAAGATCTAGTTAATGTACCCTTAAAATATCTGAAATTACCTATACTCTAACACTCTTATTAATAAACTCGAATTAGCGACGTATTAACTAAACTGTATTTCGTCTCCGTCTATCATAATGAATTGCAGATTGGTTAGAGGGTGATGAAAAACATTTAAGTTAATACGTCGCTAATTCGAGTTTATTAATAAGAGTGTAAATATAAAAAATATGTCAATATCAACTACACCTAGGTTTTATGAAGCCCTGAAAGTCATCAGTTTCACGCATATTTTCAACCGACTTTCCGACTCGGGTTCTCTTAATATATTTACGAATGTATATTTTTTTAACATTTAGAATAAAGATAATATCACATACTTTTAAGATCCAATAACTAGAACTTGCTATTTCTAATATTTTTTGTACAATACTTGATTTGCTGAAGTACGTTTTGTGTATTTTATTGTACCGATTTTATTTTGAAATTTTCTTTCACTATTTACGCGAAGCCTAGGTGCGAATGGTGAAAGAGATGCAAAATATACGAAAACATGCGTTTTTTAGTTGGTTACGCGACCAAGAGAGCTCTTAAGCATTTATTTTTATGATAAGACATCATAAGTCTATATTTTTAATACAATAAATTGCATTACCGATGCAATGAACAAATCGGCGTTAAGCTAGGGTCATTGATATGATTTGCTCTCCATGATTGTTTCTCTTAATTATCACTACGTGATTAATTTCAAGTAAACCGAACGTCCTTGTTAGAGTCGGTACACGGTACAGCTAGATTGTGTTTGACCCGACTGAGGCCAAGGGCGCCACTATCAAGCAATTAGCAATCTTAATTTGTGGTCGATATAAACAATGCTGTGATCAGACAGACTCATCAATTCACATAAATAGTTATTGATAAATTATTTGACTACTTAAGTTTTGAGGACCTGGAATCACGAACAAAGATTTCAGTTATTTTATTGATGTATGTTCATTATGCTTTTATTACACTGTCTTTGTATGTGCGTTGTATTATTCAGATAAATAGTTCATTGCTCTTAGCAATGTCAATAATATAGTTTAACAAAAATACATTTGTGCAAATTTAAATAGATGTATATAAACAAGTGTTTTTAAGTGACGCGTTTACAACAAACCAATACGATTGCAACTCACCTCAATTTTTTATGCAATTTCTTGAGATTATTACTATTAGAGCTAAAGCAATATTTAAATTGCAATTTTAGTTTACTATATAGGAAGATGTTTTACGTAAAGGCCGTGGGGAGGGAAGACTTATTCCCATATAGTTCGTTTGATGCAATTCCAGTAACTATAGCTCATCAGTTCATATACGTAGATTGAAAAGAAAACAGAATTAAAAGTATTTAGTCTAAACACAAAATAGTTATTCTCATAAGTGCTCATACTAGACGAGTTTTACTTTGTTACTTACCATACATTTTAATTAAATTGGTGATAGTAGAGTTTCGTGCTACGTTAAAAGGGGTGAAATTACCGATAACTTTATTATATTTACCTTGCAGTCCTACGACCTGCAATGCCACTATGGTTCAATTTTATGACTATGACAAAGTGAATTTGTGGTAAAAACCTTTGTTCTTCATTTTCAGTAGAGACAATTTCTTTCATCGTTTATTACGGGAACTAAAATATCGAAATAGGTGCATGCAATCATGAAATCCAGATGAAAAAAAGTACATTTGTAACTGTAGATTATTGTTATTTTTACATCCAATATAATATCCAAATATATTCGAGCATGAAAACATTGTTAATACGTTTTCTACGTGAATAAATTAACATAAACGAAACATAAACGAAAATAAAAAGCAATAAGAGATGTTTGAGATATCTAACTAAAATAAAAATATTTTTGTAGAAACGAAAGGGGCGAGATGTAATTTTTGTTTGGTTAATATTTTGTATCAATTTCTCCGCAGGCCATGAGACACGAGTAGACGAGGTTGTTTAGTCAATCTACGTAACGCGGCCCAAAAATTGTTATCTTTTGTACCTGTAAACGACACTTTCTAAACTTTACTCTTACAGAAAACTGTAATCGTTTGTCATGCCCTACTTTGTTTGGTAAAGTAAAAATTCTAACAAGGGGTAAAGTTGTTACTGAAAAGATTTCAGATTTTCTTTCTATTTTTTTGTCGCTTTAGTATATTGGTACATGGTTTTTAGGGTTTCGTTGTCAAACAATCAATTATTTTCGTCTTATTTATAAACACGAATTACATATATAATTCAATGTTTCAAAAACTATAAAATCTATATACAAATAAATAGAATAAGTTAATAATATGTTATTAATTGTCTGTTTGTGATTTCAAGTGGAATATATTACTATTATGCTATTTATACGAATTTTAACAATAAATAACTGTAAAACTACGTATATTTTTTAGAGATTATAAAATCTAACTAAAAAAAAAGTACGGGCGGAGCCATTTGTAGCATCTAATCTACTTAATATTTTATTAGCCTTTCATAAACAGCCCTTATTCTGTATAAAGAAATATAACTTTACAATTTGTTATTATTAAAGCCTCCTGTTTATTTATTACATGATTAATATTCCAAAAGGGGTAAAAGCAATTTCGTGGGAAGAAAAAATGTTTCTTATTTCCCCGAACCGTTCGCCTTCTGCAAAAACCGTTTAATCCTTTCAATTTGGCATTACAGTCGCAACTTCGGCCATTCTTTCTTAATTTATGTTTAGGCCCCGTTAGCAGAGGTGGCCTATCAATTTCTAAACGAACTCCACGTACCGTACATATATGTAGGTAGGTAAACGGTTGTAAAATACGGTAGACATTTAGGAAATACTAATTTATTTTATGGATACAATACTATGCATTTTATTTTTCTCTGTTAGTTAAACCAAGCCGTACAAAATGAGAAGGTGTCTGAAGCATATGAATGTAAACCCAAAGAAATATATAAGGATTTGGACAGACAAATTTATATAAAAAACATACCATGCTTGTTTTTATTGTTCCAGTAAATAAGGTTCCGTAGCCAAATAGCAAAAACAGAACCTTTATAATCCGTTTGTCACAGGTTTGAGATGAGGGATCTTCAAAATGCAATAAAGGTTATTTCAGTGAATAAAAAGTATCTAATAATGTAGGTAACTTTCTCACAATGTGATTGAATAATCTGAAAACTTTCAAATAAAATTATTTAGATATCTGTAATAGAAAATGTATACAATCTATTTTATATGCTACGGAACCCTAAGTTTATGCGTATTTTACGTACTTGGCCTGTTTATATAATATAAGCTCAGAGTCTGTATTCTCTAAACAAGGTCGCAGGTCAAGGTGTTATTCACTTTGAGATATTACGTGAACTATCTATTTGTCTATCTCTCTTTGATTCCCAATATTGACGTGAACATTAGGTTATTGCAAGATATTGACGTCATTGGAGTCTAGCTTCGGATTAATTTACACTGAGGTATACCTACAATACTCTTATCTATATTAAAATTAAATAATTGTCTAATGGGTTTTATGCTTATGAAAAATATGTCTGAAAATATAATTAATTTTACATAATATTTGTATTGAAGGAAAATCTTTGAAAAATGAAGAAAAAAAATACATTCTGTAGGTCTCGCATCATTCTTCCAGTGTGTGGTGTAATATATTCACCCCCCCCCCCCTCGGTTTTTCGGAATGAATATGTAGGTTTTAGGTTTTAGTTCACTGGTATATCTCGGGCACGAAAAATCTGCGTCCGCATAGAAAAGATTTAAGAAAGATTAAGATGGCCAAGTGGTTAAGACGTCTGGTATTAACTTGGCAGACCACGGATTCGATCCCGGATCCCGGCCATGTACCAATGGGTTTTTTAATTAAAAATTTATATACATAATCCAACAAACCACACTTAGAGGCTTTTTCATATAAATATACCTCAACAGAACTGGCTACTCGTTAGGTATAGCCTCACAAATACCATCGGCTAAACGAGGGAGACTTGGTCTTCCGCTGGAGTACCCTGGAACAGTAACACGGTTTCGGGAGCTGTAAGCAACCCGTAAAGAAAGAAAAAAAAGAAATAAGATTGAAGAAGTCAGTCCCATCATGCACAGCGTCAGGCTTGCCACCAATTCTGTTTAATATGGGCAACCAGCTAATTGTGGATATTGTTACTAGATATGTCACAACGTCACAAGGTATGGTGCGTTTTTGCACTCGAGCACGTTTGATTAACAAACAACATTCGTTGATATAAAAATATGTTATGAATGAAAAAACATGAAATCAAAGTCGACAAATGATTCAATTAATAAATAATTGAAATGTTATTTTCAATTCTGAGTAATTTTTATTTCAAAATAAAATCACAGGAAAGTTCCCAATATTGGTAGATAGCGGACGCGAAATTTATCGGAGTTATAAAAATATTTTTATTGACTTCCAATTGGTTTGGTTATTAAGTTACATCTTACCTTCTAAGAGTCTGACGTAAAACTCTTAAAAGGGAAATTCGACATTGATATATTTATCTTTAAACTGAAATGGAGAACCATTCGCTGGAACCACTCCCTCAACTCTGAAAATTGCTTTAAGAAATTTGTATTAAGGGCGACTTTTGAATCGTTCGTTCATCAAATCCCATTAAAACTTTTTCCATTAAACATTTTAGTTAAGAAAAACTTATTTTTTGTAATCGTAGATAGAAATAATATGTTACTTACAGGGAGAAAATGGGTTCCTTGAGATGATTTCACGAGTTATTTCGGAACAGTCAATAACTAGAAATGCGTGTAGGTGCTTACTTACTGCATGTGATCAGTGACACCATTATAAACGTAATTTTCAGTGTATATAAAGAGTGAAATTTCAATCTGACTGAGTATTTTGTTAGTTAGTAGTTTATTGTAATCAATAATCACTTACACATTGCCGCGGCGAACTAACCTTCGTACTTTGAATAAGATAGCCATATAAACAAATTAGTCGCACCCGCTCCGCCTACACACTTTCAGACAGGCGCATCAGAGAAGCATTGTTCTCTCAGTTGTTGCAAATGGGTTGTCTTTCATCCACAAAATATGATATTGAACACAAAGGAATATGAATGCAATGCTATGTTTCATATAGTAGATATTGACAATACATATTTTGTTACATATTTGAAAATAGCTCTTTGGAATCGAAACATTAGTAAAAAAGACCGTCACTGTTATTATTCTGGAATAATTAAGTATACTATATATTTAGCGAGAAATTGTTTTACAGGGAGAAAATGAGTTCCTTAAGATGATTTCACGAGTTATTTCGGAACAGACAATAACTAGAAATGCGAAGTAGGTACTAACTCACTGTATGCGATCAGTTGACACCATTATAAACGCTTTGTTTCTTAAGAAGTTTTGTATTTTTGTGTGCATTAAAGATTACAGATTAAGAAGATCATTGTAAGTTAGGAAAATGATGTAAAATATATTGGTAGGCAAGTGGCACTTAATAAGTTACAAAGGTCTATCTATATTAAAGGACGAGTGCGGTAAATAACTCGTATTATTGCGCCCAGTGGTATTGCCAGAGTTCAGTACTTTTTTACAAGCGGTCGAACGACGAAAGTCGCTATAAAAAGGTTAAACCGAAGTAAATGAGTGTTTTGAGATTTCTAGATTTACTGTAATGTTTAGATACAAAATATACGATGAATTAGCAATGTATTAGTTTGTAATAAAGTAATAAATATTTGATATGTTATAAATGCGAAAGTAGCTCTGTCTGTCTGTCTCTTACGGTGTCACGGCTAAACCACTGAATGAAATTAATGAAATTTGATGCGGAGAAAGACATATGTATTGTAAATTCGTCTAATAGATGGAATAACTTTAATAGTATTTAATTAAAAAACAATTAAACGTTTTACAATTCACTTTTATTACGAGAAAAATGGATCAAGTTTACCTACTCATAAATATTTCTAACTATCTACATTAGAAATCTTAAAAACACCCTCAATATATTAATCCATTCATATTTAAATTTTTAATATATATCTACTCTCACACATGCACAGGCACAAAGGTCTGAAAATATATTACGACGTATTTAAAATGAAAAATTGTTAAAGAAACAAAGAGCTCCTGTCCTTCGTAACAAGTTAAATAAATATTTTGGGGTTTGAGTTTTTGCGGGGCTCTGCGGTTCGCCATTAAACTTTTCCCATCAAACCTTTCATTTTAACATCCACCCTTTTATTATTTTTAGTATTAAATACTAAATTACTTGCTGCGTTTTATTAAAATATTACTTTATTTTTAGGATATAACTTTTCTATAACTAGGCATATTAAACATTCATATAACATACTTCTATACAAATTTTAATGACTTTGTACCTCACTCAACATCAAAGCAACAAAGATGGGATCAGAATTCATAAGGCCTAGCGCGGAGTACCCATGATTATTTTGTCAAAGATATGCAACATTTAGGTTTACATGACCGAGCACGCATTGATATTCTATGTTTTGCTGTATAAATGCATCCATACGTTACATATATCTGCATTTCGACGTTAAATCCCATGACTACAGGGCTCACCGTGATTTAAAATGTTTAAGATTTTTAACGTAAATAATATTACTTAAGATACTTTAATTTATATTAATTAATAGACATATGAAATTATATTTAACTATTTTTATTAGGTAGGTACTTCTTGACGCCATTACGGTAATTATATAATGAATATTATTAAATGAGGAACAAATTGAGAGACACTTTTGTTTTAATTAATAAATCATTAGCGACACGCTTGGCACGGGTAGAAAAGTCGTTTACGAAAATTCCATTTTTTCAGATATAAATATAGCCTATTTAAATTTATGGCCCTCCATCTTTGTGCAAAAAACCACGTCGTTCCGTTGCTTCGTATTGACGTAAAAAAGGACAAACAAACACACTACCGAATTTATAATATTAGTATGATTATGTTAATAAAATATAGGCAACTGTGTCGAAGTATCATTACGGAGGTAAGTGTATTTTGAAAAAATATGCTTACGGAAAACGAAATACACTGCCAAAAGAGATAGAGCTATATAAAAGAGTGAAGAAGTTATATAATGTAGACGCCCGCTTTTATTCCGCTCACGAGAAAAGCCTTGACCATCTGCATTCAATTAGTTTTCCAGGCGTGCTTTTAGAAAGTTATAATATTCCTAGGTGAAATAACACTTGTTACTCAAATAACGGTTGTTGGTATCGTTTTGTGTCGCGGGACAGAGCTCTAGATGTGAAAGGCGAAATATTTATCCTCTCATTATTTATAATTATTATGTTAGTAAAAGCCGTTGCCACAATAACACGACAGAAAAATACAGTGGTAGGGGGTCAGTACTACGTGTCCTTCCTACCGCCCCACCCCTAACAAAAGTGGCAGAAAAAATTGTTCACACCTTATACTCAACTACATAATATTATGTATGTAAACAAAATTAATTTACATAAAGACATTGTAGCTTCTATATAATATGTTATGTTAAATTTACAAGTGCAAACTATAAATTTGTGCACGTTCACTGTTTACTCTGTTAAATACAGTTTAATCTCTAACAAAGGAGAGCTCATGGAGACTTTGTGTAAATCGTCTTAGAAGGAAACTTGGACTTAGTCTGTGTGGGTAGGGTAACATTGACTAAGTCGATTTGGTCAGGATTTTCGTTATCTTTGAATTGTTAGTTTTATTTAACGTTTTAGTGTGCTTCCTATTTAACTTTAGATCTGATTAGTTGAAATTAGAAGCCCGTTAAAGTTATATAAGTAATCAGTAAGACCTAGTTATCAATTTATCTTTATTTACATCGCCATATAAACTCAAGCTATACTTTATAAAATTCGACAATAAAATGGAAAAGTAATGAAATAACAGAAAGTAATTGAATCCCCAACTAAAAATTAGACACCTTTTAGGCTGGATATATATTTTTTCTTTTTAAAAAGCTCACCACGTACTATCCAACTACTTGTAATTCATATTGAATGTGGTGCATTAATATAATAGAATACGCTATCGATTTTCGTATTAGGGTGCGGTTGTACAACATTCTGATTGATAATAGTCTATTTTCAACAATGCAGACACTTGGCGACCCGTGTACTCTATACAGTATTAAAAAGTCATTAATCAATTTCGAGTGCCGAGTTCCTTTCCTAGAAAATTATTATTTATAGAAAAGTACAAGTTTCGTTTACGATTATTGGTCTGAAAATTGCATTTGATAAATATACGTACGTTATATCTACGTATATATAAATAAAAATTGAATGCTGTTCGTTGGTAAGCGCATCACTTGAGAATGGCTGGACCGATTTGGCTATCTTTTTTTAATGTTCGTAAAAGTCTGAATAAGGTTTTTAGAGAAAGAAAAATTAGAAAACTTGCCCGGAAAATTGGAAAATTCGGGAAAAACTGAAAGTGCTTTTTTCTATGGGATTCTTGTATGAACTCAAGACCATGATAGGGGATGAAAGTCAATATGAACTCCACGGGCGAAGCCGGGGCGGATAGCTAGTATAATATAAAATGTCTTTGAAATTAACACTCTCTTTATTACTTGTGTGGTGGTGATTTTTTGATTCTATGCATTAGAAAATAAATACAAGTTACAGCTCGCTTCAGGGACTTAATTTTCTTCTAGTTTTCTCGTCGAACCGTATAAAAAGTTAAAACGCGTCTGCGAACCAGTACCAGGTGTAATTAAGTAAATGCTTCCGCGGGGAACCGACGCGAAAATATCGCTATTAGGTAGGTAAGCTCCATTTTCATTCCCGTAATTGGTATATTTGTTTTCATCATCCGAGCTTCCATTAATTGTCCTTTATAAACAATTTGGGTATCGTTTTGATTGAATGAATTATTTTTGATCACAATGATTGTGCGCTACTCGATTGATCAGCCACTTGCTGCTGGCGACTTTGTGAAGACTGGCAGCCGAGATCTTTATATGAACAATAAGTTTTAGTGTATTTTGAATTTATACTTAGAATAAGTGGGGCATATTCGGGCAAGATGACATGCTGTGAAGAGTTTTACCTTGGGATTGCACGAAGAAACACCTTTTGTGTTTGACAGTATCAGTATGAAACCTGAATACCTAAATTAAAGAAAGTAAATAATCAACAATATCATCTTGCCCGGAAGATATGCAAGGTCAGTAATTAGGTCCATTAGTTAGGTATCGATAAGTATGTATATATAAATTGTTATGACAAATAAAACAGCTTAAAATACAGTCCACTAATTTATTATTTCAAATCACCAAGTCACCAGATAGGTAGAAACAAGTGGAGCTCTACCTCTTGAGTAACACCTGCAGAGGTATCTCACACATTTTGGTCCTTGACGAGCCGGATCTGGAACATAATTCTGGTTTGGTGCAAGTTGCATAACAATTTATAAATATTTACTAAATTCTAATCAGTTTCGACAATGATTACACGGTCAAAGACGCTTTCAATGCAAGATATTACAAGTATAGAACGTAATACAAGAAGTTCAAGTCTTTCTTTAAACATAGATCAGCGACAATCCGAATCACCAACTCCAACTATAATGGAAAATAAGAAAATGGAGAGAGAAAATAAGATAATTCATTTAAAGCATAAAATCGCTGAAGCGCAGCTTAGGCTAGCTGAAGTTGAATTGAAAATGGTTCAAGATAATAATGAAGAATGTGATGAAGCGGGAAGACGCATATCATCAAGAAACGTGGTTGAAAGGACGGAAGACGGTGGCGTCACTATGGTGTCTTTAAACTCAAGTTTAGAGGATGTCACCACTCCCCGCGTTCAACCACAAAGAAAAAGGGAAGAATCAAATGATAAAACGATAAATGAATTAGTAAAGGTGATAGGAAAGCTGACTAACAATACCAAGCCCAAGGTAGCTCCAAGAGAATGCCACGTTACCTTCTCAGGTAAACCAGAGGAATGGCTTTTGTTTAAAACATCATTTATAGAAACTACAGAAACGTATGATTTCTCAGAAGGAGAAAATATAGGAAGGTTAAAAGTAGCCTTAAAAGGTGAAGCTAGAAGTGCAGTAACAAGTATGTTGTTAACATGTAATGATTCAAAAATGATTTTGGATACTCTTGAAAGGCGTTTTGCACGTCCAGAATTAATAATTTATAACGAATTAAATAATCTGAAGATATTATTAATATATATATATTATCAACTGAAGGTAAAGAGTTACCTACATTCGCATGTAAGCTTCAAAACTTTGTAAGTACAATCAAATTATTGAATTACAATGAGTATTTACAAAGTCCAGAATTGAGAAATTCTTTAGTAGGAAAGATGAATCCTATACTTAAATCAAGATGGTTCGATTATGCTATGATAAATAGTTCACAAAATAAAAGTCCTACATTAGAATTATTATCAAATTTTTTAAACGAAGAATCAGAAAAGTTAATTCGTTTTGGTAATTTAGATTTTTCTATAGACTCACGGATATTTCCTGAAAAAGGACGTCATGTGATAAATTATTCTAAACTAAACTTTCCTACCAGCTCAACTTGTACATATTGTCAAGAGCAACATAATATTATTACATGTGAAAAATTTAAGGAACTACCGATTGATCAGAAATATATGTGGTTAAAAGAAAACAAATTATGTTTTAAATGTTTTAAAGGCAAGCATAGGAGACAATTTTGTAAAGAAAAAAATTGTGGTTATAATGGCTGTCGCGGTCAACATCATCGATATCTTCACAAGGAGATTCAATGTCCATCCAAGATATACACACCACTTGGACAAAGTAAGGAAGATGGCACAGCGAAGTTATCTTCATGTGAGCGGCAAATTACTACCTCTTATTCTTGTAAAAATAGTCAATATATAGGATCACTTTTAAGAATTGTTCCAGTTATTATTTATGGGAAAAATAAATATATCAATACATATGCTCTGTTAGATAGCGGTTCGACAACGTCAATTATTGACTCAGACTTAGCGCGTCAAATTGACATCGATGGTCCAGATACTGAGTTCTATGCGGACTGTATTGGCGGTTTAAGGCTGAATGGAATAAATACGAAACTTGTGTCATTTGCGTTAAAAGGAAAATATTGTAATGATATTTATCAATTGCGATATGTCAGATCAATGTGTAATTTAAATTTATTTTCACAGGATATTTCAGCTGAATTTGTAAACAAATTTTCTTACTTAAATAACATAAAGGATCAGTTAAATTATGGAAAAGTTCAACCAAAATTAGTAATTGGAGAAGATTATGGATATCTTATTGATTCAAGAGAAATCCAGGAAGGAGGTAAATCAAATCCAATTGCTTCAAAAACCTTATTAGGGTGGACTTTACATGGACCTATGCAAGGTACACCAAGTAAGTACCATCATGTAAATTTCTTAAATCAGTGTCAAGATACGGAATTGAAACAAATGATAAATTATCACTATACCTTAGAATCTTTAGGTATATCTACAATAGAACATTGTAGCAATGAAGAACAAAGAGCTATAAAGATTTTAGAAAATACTACTATGTGGTTAGATGACAGGCGCTTGCAAACTGGGTTATTATGGCGTCATGATAAAACTGTTATGCCTTATAATTATGAATTTGCAGTTTCAAGATTAAAAAGTGTAGAACGAAAAATGGACAAGGATCCTGTATATGCTAAATTATATATGGATCAAATTAAAAATATGTTAGATAAGGGTTACGCTGAAAGATGTACTAAGGAGAGAACGAAAACACCTTTATGGTATTTACCTCACTTTGGGGTTGTGAACCCAAATAAACCTGGAAAGTTAAGAATTGTGCATGATGCTGCTGCTCAGGTTCGTGAAGGAGAGATTGCTTTAACTGGTGATATTAAGGAAATGTTTCCGCAATTTAAGATACAAAAAGAAGATATAAAAATCACAAAGGATTTATTAGAAAAATGGAAAGGTTTTTTAGAAGAGATAAAGGTAATAAATACATTTAGTATTCCTAGATGGTATTTTAACAATCGTAGATATTCAAGTCGCGAATTACATACATTTTGTGATGCTTCGGAGCAAGCTTATGCTGCTGTTTGTTATATGAGAACGATATATGAGAACGGTTCGATAAGTACTTCCTTTATTATAGGCAAAGGGAGAGTGGCGCCGCTGAAATTGATATCTATTCCTAGATTAGAGTTACAAGCTGCACTTATTGGATCTAGATTGGCATGTAAAGTACTCAAAGAGTTACGAAAACCCCCAGATAAAAGTTATTATTGGACAGATTCAAAAACTGTTCTAGCCTGGGTTAAAAATGATGTTCGTACATACAAAAGTTTTGTAGGTCATCGAATAAGTGAAATTTTAGAAAATTCTCACTCTTCTCAATGGCGTTGGGTACCTACAATCCTCAACCCAGCCGATGACGCTACTCGTTTTAAGGTTAATCCTAATATGAAACGTTGGATATACGGGTCTGAATTTTTATTACATTCAGAATCTGTTTGGCCAGAAAATATTCTTAATTTAGATGTTCCTCAAGAGGAAATAAGACATCATGTTAATGTTCAAGTTGAACGTACTATAATTAATCCTATAGTTCCTGATATTCCACGTTTCAGTTCCTGGAATAAATTATTAAATACTGTATTTTTTATGTATAAATTTATTAAAATTTTATTTACTAGGAGGACATCTGTTGGCGGCCGAGTGCAACTTCAATTGCGTAGAAAAAACTTGCCGATACAATCTGAAATGGATTTGATGGAGACTTCTCACGAAGATCACGACATTCATTTTAATAATTTTTGTAACAAAAGTTTGTTATTTAAATTATTAATATCAATTAAAGATGATAATTTTGACTCAAAATTATCTTTTTCTAAATTGATAATTTTTAGACATGTTCAAGCTGAAATGTTCAGTAAGGAATTAATCGCTTTATCGAGTGGTCAGTTAATTCAAAATGAAAGTAAACTGAAACGTTTTAAGTTAATTTTAGATTCATATAATTTAATTAGAATAGTTACCAGATATAATAGAATTCAAAATGTACAAACGGAGTGTTTTCCTATTATTCTCGATGGTAAACACAAAGCGATTCATCTCTTAGTGGAATCATATCATAAAAAATTTGCTCATGCGAATAATGAATTAATTATAAATGAAATTCGGCAGGTCTACTACATTGTGGGGCTGAGAAATTTGGTGAGGAAGATAGTACATTCCTGTCAATGGTGTCGCAACAGAAAAGCGACATCATTTACGCCACCGGAGGGAGATCTACCTGCAGAGCGTCTTTTACATCACGAGAGACCTTTTACAGCATGTGGTTTAGACTACTTCGGACCCGTAGATGTAGCGGTTGGAAGACATCACGAAAAGAGATGGGTAGCTTTGTTTACCTGTCTGACCAGCCGAGCGGTACATCTGGAAATAGTTTCGTCATTGAGCTCTGATGCTGCTATTATGGCTTTGAGAAGAATGTTCGCTAGAAGAGGGGTACCCAAGATCATTGTAAGCGACAATGCTACAACTTTTCATGGAGCTGATCGGGAGCTGAAAGAAGCATGGACGAAGATCACTGGAGAGATGAAGACTTTCAGCAGCAAGAAAGGACTGTTATGGAAATTCCTTCCACCAGCGGCTCCATTTATGGGTGGATGTTGGGAGCGACTGGTCAAAGCCGTGAAGACATGCTTAAAAGTTACACTAAAAGAAAGAGTTCCCAGGGAAGATATATTTAATACATTTTTATTAGAAGCTGAAGCTATGGTCAACTCCAGACCCTTAATACCAGTGTCGTTAGATCCTGAGACACCGGAAGCGATTACTCCTTTTCATTTTCTTATTGGAACGTCTTCTATGGAGCCATCACCTGGAAAATTTGACGATTCAGACTTGTTACGACGTCAGCAGTGGAAAAAGACACAATGTTTGGCGAATTATTTTTGGAATCGATGGGTGAAGGAGTATCTTCCATTATTAGTTAATAGAAGAAATAGAAGTAATGTTCAGAAGAAGTTCAAAATTGATGATGTGGTGTTGTTGATGGATCCTAATTTACCACGAAATACTTGGCCGATGGGTAGAGTGACCAATGTATATCCTGGAAGAGATGGAGAAGTTAGAGTTGTCGATATAAAGACTCAAGCCGGCTTGTTCCGTCGTCCAACAAGGAGACTAGTTTTGCTCCCTACTGATACCTTAGATGAGTAGCTGCTGTAAACCATGATTGGTGAACTTGTTAGTTCACGGGAGGGAGAATGTGCGCTACTCGATTGATCAGCCACTTGCTGCTGGCGACTTTGTGAAGACTGGCAGCCGAGATCTTTATATGAACAATAAGTTTTAGTGTATTTTGAATTTATACTTAGAATAAGTGGGGCATATTCGGGCAAGATGACATGCTGTGAAGAGTTTTACCTTGGGATTGCACGAAGAAACACCTTTTGTGTTTGACAGTATCAGTATGAAACCTGAATACCTAAATTAAAGAAAGTAAATAATCAACAATATCATCTTGCCCGGAAGATATGCAAGGTCAGTAATTAGGTCCATTAGTTAGGTATCGATAAGTATGTATATATAAATTGTTATGACAAATAAAACAGCTTAAAATACAGTCCACTAATTTATTATTTCAAATCACCAAGTCACCAGATAGGTAGAAACAAGTGGAGCTCTACCTCTTGAGTAACACCTGCAGAGGTATCTCACACAATGATAGTTAAAATGTTAATTGAGATAATTTCCAGTTAGAATCATTATTTCGTAACTGTATATTAAATAATTTCATAAATTTTATGAGTGGTGTATTTTAAGCATAAAGGCAATTCAATTTTGATATTATTCGTGGTTACTTATTATGTTACTTTATATATTATTTTTATTTGATAATTTTAATTTTATTAGGCACTTTCTTTGTACAATTATAGAAGCTTTTGCTTTGATAAAAACACAATATTAGCAATTAAACTTCAAAATACCTAGGTGATTCGTGTTAGAGATTTGTATGGAAAAAAATGTCCGAGCGCCTTACTGTTGGACGAATAAATAGTTCTAAACGTAAAATAATGTTGTATCTTCATTACAATAGTACTATCACATTACATCACACATTCTTCGCAACGAAAGCGATCTAATGGATGCACTTAAAAACACAGAGGGTATTATCCTAATACAGTGAACCTTTTTTCACTTATTTATAATTTAAGCCTCAGTCGGCTTTACAAGAAATCCTCCGAGATATTTTCACCGAAAAAGCTAATTTAGAAAGATGGCTCAACAGGTGGGATAAAAGCATCCCCATGGAGCGGTGTCAGACTTTATGTAACCTTCACAATATCTCAGTTTCTTTCTAGTGATACTTTCAACATATCTTGAAGAAAATTTCGTTATAATGCACCGAATGTTCAAACTATTCTAAGGTGGATACGAATATCTGGTGACTAGGACACATTGAACTAGAAACGTAGTTCAATATTTAAGAGCTTGAAGTTAAAACAATTCATTGAGGATTTAAAATTAAATGTAATTGTAAATTATAATTGTTTTTTTTAAATTGCACTTTAAGAATATTACTCTTTACATTAAACTGTTTACCTATACCTAGTGATTTTCCTTAAGATAACTTGTTATAATTTATACAACAAATGATAAAAGTATCAAGAATTGTTTATATTGCAAATCGGATAAACTAATTGATATTATTATCAAGGTTTTGACCAAGTCATAGCAAAGTTATCTGCTCGTCAAATAACTTTAAATATTAAGAGGTCTAAGGTCTATCGCAATTTCGATTTTAAATCGGAGATTCTATTTTACGGTTATAGGGTCTTACACCGAAAACTATTACTAAAAATCTGACCTAAAAAAGGCACGATTCATCGAAATAATTTCTAAAATACTGAAGAAATCGAACTATAAATTATTTATTTCAAAAAACTCAAAATAAAAATGTATGTTTCACTTAAAATGTTATGTATCAATTTTCAAAAATATTTTTTTATAACTTTCAATGTTTGATTACTTTTTCTATAACATTGACTATTAGACAGATTTCTGAGAACTAATCTGCACTGCACTATGCTCGTCGCTAACCTATTTTAATTTTAATATTTTGAAATTGTATTTACAATATTTTTAACCGAACTTCATCGGAATCTTTTTTTTATGTATTTTACCCGATTACTTAAAGACCGATTTGGATTTTTTTTTGTTTGAAAGGGTATACTTTCCAGGTGGTCCCATGGCCATCAGGTCAAGATCTGATGATGGGATCCTGGAGAAATCGAGAACTCTTCAAATTTTATAGGTACAAGGTAGGTTGAAGCAATTTGGATATTTTTTATGGTGACTTGTGCATTTGCTTTCGGAAAGCACATTTTGGTTTTGAAGGCCGTTTTTTTTCTTCATCAGAAGTGGTTATTTTGTAGAAAAATAATGAGAATATTCATTGTTTTGTTTATTTTTGAATAAAGTTTTTTAGAAATGAGTATTCGATTAATCGTTCCTTTTAATTTTGAATCTTTTTGTATTTTATGACATGTATTCCGATGTAATGAGTTTCGATGACATATTTAACATATCAAATATAAACGAAATCTTAAAAATAATTATTTAAAAAAAAACCTATCTATCAGCCTGTGTAACCAAATACCTAACCTGATAATGAAAACCTAAATAAATTATAGTTTATGGAGTGTTTATTAATTTTACAATAAATATTAACGATCAAAACCGTCAAAATTTCAATTAATCCATGTTTATAAACATTAATCACACATTCGTTTAACAAGGCTCAGAGTTCCCATTCATTTAGTCATACATACAATTAAGATTCCATACACTTGCGGTTACCATAGTGTACCAGATAATATTTCTAAAGTCTTAATTAGAGCAGAGCTCTGTGGCGGTTTAAATTATGTAAATTGGTTACGAAGAGCGCACGTGCAGCCACTCATTAAAATTGGACGCCTTACTGCTCCTATACTGAAAACCACACATTTGCATTACATAGGTTTTTTGTAACGAAGTTTTCTTATATATTGTGACTGACAGAGATTGAAATGTTTGTCAGTATGAAGTCATCCAGATAAATCGAATAGATTATTAGGGCTGCCACATTATTTTGATTTCTGTTTGTTTGCCATTCTTTTACGTTAAAACGGAAGAACGGATCGTCATGATGTTTTTTTTATTCAAAATCGATGATTTGCCAATGTCAAGTATTATAGCCGTTATAGTATCAACATGCCAATTAATCGGTAGCTGAGATGATCGATTGTGATATGTTCTATGACTAATAACAACACACGCGGGCGGATTTAAACCGGATTCCCCATTATGTCACGACGGAACGCGTGCGTCGGTCGCCATGACATGACGTAGAATAAGAAAACATCTCATTTCTTCGTGAAGATTCTTATAGGATTTTTAGTCACATAAAATTTCCGCGGGTGAAGCCGGGGGGAACCGGTACTTACACCTTCAACTTCTCTATTTTTATTTTTCACAGGATTTTATATCCAGTAGTGTTTGCACGCGATATTATTTACAATCACCCTAAATAATACAGGGGCACTAAATCGTTTTTACTGACTGCATGGACCTGATACATTGTCGTTAAATTGCTCCATTAATTTTCCAATTAACAACTGTAGGTAATGCAATTGCAAATAGGTTTGCTCACTGATGATATTAGTGGTTTTGTTGAATATTCGTTTGCACTAATATCTAATTAGGTTTCCATTATACAATTTTGAAATAATTGTATTCGTAATACGCTTATGCGGCTCTAGATTAGTTATATATGTAGTTAGTAGAGTTATTGTATGGCTAACAATAAAGAGGTGTTATAAATGTCATAATTCAGCAGCGAAAAAGAAATATATAAGACTAGATGACTCGTGCCAATACTTCGCACCGTTAGTGGTGTCAATATTGTTGTCATAGATCAGATCTCCAATAGATGGCGTCTTTTATAAAATAAATAAATTAGTCGAATTTTAAAATAAATATTTCATTTTGATTTGTTTGTATAATTTTCATCTTTAGAGGGAAAAATAATTTTCTACATGGCGTATAAAACATTATAGAGATTACCTAATTCCAGCCAAAATCATGTAACGACCCTAAAATTAATATGTTACATTGTGTTATGATCTATATTTTTATATTTCTTATCGAAATTAGATCAGTAGATGCGTTGGTACCTACACAAGGGAAGACACACAAGCAAAAAAATATAAGCCCTCCATTATATTTTTTTGCCAATATTTTCTATGTAGTCAGTCCAAAGATTACATTTTTATAATATGCTATTATGATAGATTAATTTTAAATTGTCATATGCCTTTTTGTGACCGGAAAAGTTTTGAGGGGACTATATACGTTTGTGACAGTGGGAGGGGTAAGTAAAGTACTTTATTTTATATATTAGAAATTTTAATAAAGCCAAAATTTATTTAAAATACCGATTTTAACGCGTATTTTTCATTTCTGGACCATCACAAAGTTATACTTCTATACATACTGGTTTGTAAATTCTACAAACTCTAAGTATTCTAGGTAATATGAACATGAAGGTCCGACTGGCCGCTGCACAGATATCGGTCACGGTGCACCAAACTCGGTCAGGGACGCATCCGTGCTACGCCTTGGTTTGCATATATTTGGATACTCTCATTGGAATATCGACTAGTTTGTGTACACACAAAACCTTTCAGCCCACGTTTATTTGCAATGAAAATATGTGAATTTTTACCATCAATTAATTTAGCTGACCAATATCAGATTTCTAATGAAGTGATTTTTACAGTGCCTTGCGTTTATTTGATAGGCTATAATGAAGGTAATCAAATTCACATATTTTCTAAATATATATATAGCCATATTATATGAGAAATTGAAAAACGAGGGCTTGTCCAAATAAATTAGTAATTAGTTAATGTAACAAACGTCAAAATATCGTTTTTACGTTTATGTTAAGTAAGTAAAATCGTGTGTTAACTCATGATAAACCTTTCAGGATCTGGGGGTAGGAAAATATTAAAATACCACTACAGAGCTGGCCACTCGTTTCATTGCCTAAATGAGTAAGATTCATGTCTTCCGATGAGGGTAACATAACATACAGTGAGGGGCCGGTAACACGTTCTTGGATAAAATATCCGTTATTTTCTTGTTATTATTAAGTTACTCTTGATTACTGACTTATTGAATAACCGTTAGTATAATAGTGATACGCTTCTCGTGATTGGAGAAGAATGATTTGTTAGGAGAAAATAAACGTAATTTCTTTAATTAATCTCCTATACTGAAGAGTTTGTTTGAACGCGCTCCTCTTCACTCCGATTTTGCCTTCAATAGCCCGTTTGTTGAGGAATGTTATTTGGCTATATCATCACGCTATACGATCCAAAAGAACAGAGCAATTACTATAAACGTTAACCAATCAACAATTTCCACGGGCGAAACCGGAGCATAAATTGATTCAATGCATTTGTATTTTAAATAGCGTTGCTTTCACATGATTGTTACGCAATTAAAAAAATTCATTATGTCCATGTAATACTCCAAAATAAACAAAAACATGTTATTTTCGAAATACTAGTTACACCTGTTTTTGTTAAAAAGTAAAATCAATTTATATTTTGATCTTTTTAATATTGAAGTAAGCTTGTAGAAATAACGTACTCGGCAGCCATTACACGCTACCATTTGGTGAGAAACCGTAATAATCCTTAGGAGCGCCGCGCCATCTTTTATTTAGCAACTGTTTCGTCCTGCAATTTTCTTGAAATTATATTTCATTAATGTGATTTAATGTTAGTAGTGGGTGCTTTAATTGTTTTAAGTGCTTAATTAAATATGTTGATGATGAAAATTTAGTGTTAGCCCAATTATATAAGTAGTTACTAGATTGTTTATGTAGACTTTGCTTTACATTTTTGTCTTATAATGCAAGTACCTTGAAACAACTAGACATGCGAAAAAATATTTTAATTCTATTTCCAAGAGCTTCTCATAGATCTCTCGGGAAATATCGCAATATGATTCGAAAGTAATAATTGAGGCCAAGACATAAATATCTATTTTTATAACGAAACTTAGTTTTTATAATTTTAGTTTTAATTCTACAGTTCTTTAATATCGAATTAAGATATAATATCTGGTGAGTTGATAGAAAACAGAACAACGCTCTTTGTCCAGATACATTTTCTCAATGTTCCTAATCCTACGCGAACGGAGTCGTGGGAAAAAGCTAGTTTTTTATAAAATATGAAATACAATATTTCCTTGATCAAGATTAAACAACAAAGATATTAACGAGGTCAATAAAAGTAGCATTTTGAAATAAAAGCAATAATGAGAATCAAATCAAACTTGCGAGAGGATAATTGGAATGGAAATTTAATTCATAATGTCTGTACCTCACCTTGCAGTTCGCTTGTTCGCTTCTGAACCATTAGTCATACGACCGCGATGGAAAAGTTCGAAACGCCATTAAAATATTTTAATGACTTCCTTATTGAGGGCATTTCTACTGATGAAATTATATGCTCTGCCTACTGTCACACCAGTCTAAATAATTCATTAGGGACATGACATATGCAAATTATTGCTTGGTGGTAATAAAAATAAGACTACTCAGCGCGATTAGCTCTACCGTTGGGTTGGGGATAACCAGTAGAGAGAGATAAATATAACCACTTACATAATTGCTTCATACCAGCAGTAGTTTAAAAGTTCCTTCATATTTGATGATGAACACAAAAACTCTCTTGCTTTCCGTATAGGTACATTAATTATTTTATTTTTCAATTAGTATTTAATTTCTGTAATTTCTGAGATTGTGTAAATGGCATACAAATAATTACAAAATTACAAAAATACTTCTTTGAGAGCGGAGCCGTGGGCCACAACTAGTTAATATATAGAAGAGAAAATTTAACGGAATGAAATAACAGAATATGGAAATATTCACTTCAATGCCCGTTTAGTCAGTAGTGAATATTTTGTTTGTAATGTATCAGTCGAGCTACGAGTATGTCGCTCGCACATGAACGCTCTGCTAGCTAGCTGCTACACAAACAGGTGTACCAGGGTTTTTACTTTGTTTCAATTTATAAATATTATTCAATTTATGACGCCTCACATTTTATAGAAATTACATTTTCTAATGTTCTAAGCTTTTCTCAGCCACTTACGGCTCAGAATGGAAATCATGAACACCAATCAATTTATATATAATTAAACATTCAGAAGACTTGAACAGAGAACTTGCGTTTATTGCTTTTGCGGTTGTGACTCTCGGCCCATGGTCCGATAGAATTGGCAACGTTAGAAACGATGGAAAATTGGGATGTTATTGCTATTTTAAAAACAGTAAGTATTTTTATTTTTTTTATTTTACTTATTCCTGTTAAATTATTTTCTACAACTTGCGTCAAAATTGAGTAAACATTAATATAATATTATTATGGGAACTTTGTTTATTTAGATTTTACAATACAAATAATTTAGATAATAATGGCAGCGGATTCGGACTCTCTGGAAGAAATTTTTTAAATTGTAGTTTTGAGATTTTTTTAATTATTAAGTTATATTATTATTGTTTAAATTTAATTCCTGAACAATCTTCTTGGAGACCCTCCACCTAGGTATCAACATCAATTTCCTTTACATAGCCCATTCTCGATCTACATATTCTTTTAATTCTCGCTGCATTCCCCCTTTTCTAACTCACAAACTTTATCAACAAGATTTGCTTATAATCTCAGACGATAAATAAAGAAAACTAGAAGTAAAAAATTCCAGTAAAGAATTTGGACATTGATTTACGTTTACAAAGGATAAAAGTTCGCGTCTAAATGATAAGGTTCAGTTGGACTTCAGTTACTCACAGCCGAAGTATTTATTTGAGCTAATAAGAAACAAACTTACAATAGGACTTTCTCGTAGCAACCCAGAAATTCACAATAGCAAGGAATATATGTGAATCTCGACATAATATGTTTGAGACAAGAATATATGAAGTTGGTTATAAGCGAAATTGACAAGTTCCTGTAACGTTGAACTTCTGGAATATTACGGATTGTTTAAATTTCAACTTTTCAGTAAGTTATATATAGAATCCTGAATTTATAATTAACTAAACAATATTATATAAATAACACTGACTGACCAAAAAAGGTAAATATTTACTTGACACGGTAGTTATTGTAATTACCTATATTTCGCTTAGTAAAATTTCGGGACAAAAAATTTGGAATACAGAAATAAGAATTAAAACCAAAAGTGGTCTACATAATTGCTCCTATTGACCATCAGAAATGGTTAGGATGGATAGGACACATGCTATGATGCAAAATAAATAAATGGAGCAAGGTCATCCTATGGTACCCAAGAGATGGTACAACAGACATATGGACGTCCAACAAGAAGACGGGAAGACGAAATTTGTATTATCCTACCAATATTATAAACGCGAAAGTTTGTGAGGATGCATGAATGTTTGTTACTATTTCACGCAAATACTACTGGACGGATTTTGATGAAACGTTACAATGTTATAGCTATAATAGACAAAAAAAGTCAGCGGTAGCATACCACATCATGCGAAGCAGGGGGCGGGGTAACTAGTAATTATATATTTCGCATTTATGAAGTTCTAGTTATTATAGTATGTAAAAAACATTATAATATAAATGAAATTAGTTTTTTTGGGTAGACAGTAATATACAACATCTTCTTTTCTTGTTCAGCCTATGTCCGCCCACAGTTAAACGTAAGACTTCCATAAAAAAATCCAAACTCAATGATTCCGCCACTTCTCCTTATAGGTAGGTGGAGTAGGTCTCCACAGTTCTCCACTCCACGCCATACTCTCTCCCTTAACAAGTCGTCACTCCATCTCGCTGGTAAAATCTGTCAACACTTCACATACCAATACTTCATATCAAGTTATCTGATATCACCTGCCATCACGACATTTAAGACTCGACCCCATTTCTTGCGTTAGTTCATCACAAACCACGTGTTCATAGTAATAATTGAGTGACATGAAATATGTAATAGACGATATCACCGATAACCGGTCTTCGTTCACTGAACATAAAATGTAATAACGAAGGACAGATGACGCCCCGACCGGCTGTACTTGAGCCGCATACTAAACAGGCTGTAATATTGTGTACACCTTGTTTTAGGTTATCTTGTTATTAATAGCCACATTTATATTAGGGTGATGGTGAAGGGATCCTATCAGAGGGCACATTTTACCAATTTTGTTTACAAATAATCTGTGACTGACATCTGGCTCCGCCCGCGTGAAAATAGTGTACGGAAATTGTTTGTCTATCAAATATTATATTTCTTTACTTAGAATGTATGATATAAAGCGTATTGACCGCATCCGGAACGATATGATTAGAGTAGAATGCGGAGTTAAAGATTGACTAAAAAGGTTTATATGGCTGAAGTGAAAAGAAAAGTTGGCAGAGGACGACCTAGATGTACTTTTATTGAACATATAGACAATGTATTGATCGATGGAAATATTAAAAGTACTACAATCGCCGAGCATGTATGAAAGGTATGATTAATATAAAAGAAGCGAAAGAGGTATGTCAGGATCGTAACAAATGGCATTCGATTGCCTACCCCTCTTGGGATAAAAAGGGCGATGATAGATAGATAGAAATATTATCAATATTAAGTAATAAGTAATATTAAGTAAGTAGTGGACTAAGAATACTAGTTGCCTGAATTATTCTACAAAGCTCCGAAGCGGCTAAATGAATGTTCATCAATATTTCGACGATTGTATTAGGTTAAATTAAATACCCATTAAAAATCCGCTCTTCGTTTCATCTCAAAAGACATATTTCATCTAAAACAACCATATTTTCTTTCTTTTAATAACCTGCAAAATATTAAACAATGGGTTAAAGCCTTGGTTTTCCTGAGCTAGATATTCCTAAAAGAAGCTAAAGTGTTTGCTAATGTTTTCCGGGTATACCTCTATAGTAAGAATGAAGTAGGTATTGTACATTATTCCCGGACGGCTAGCGCAGTAAGCACCTGCACACTCGACGGCAGCACTCACCGCGGATTACGGATCGCTTTCTCGTTTTTGCATATAAAGACTACGATGCCTCTCTCGGCTCCTAAACGGTAAAGGTACCTACGCTTTGCTTTCTTTCCTTTTCCTTTTATCGACTTTGTGAACTGCCTCGTTACCGTAGACTTGGCTCTTACATTAAAACTCGGCTTGAATAACTTCTGTGGATAAAATTAAATAGTGTATTTATTTGGCGTTCAGTTTAACTTTCTTTTTGATCCCGTCCTGCCCAGTCGATTCTTTATAAAATGTGTTGTCCTTATTACGTAAAGTTATATCCATACTAATATTATAAATTCGAAAGTAACTTTCTGTGTCTGTTACGTGTTTTTTTCTTCTTCACGGGTTGCCTTACAGCTCCCGAAACCGTGTTACGGTCCCAGGGTACCCAGCGGAAGACCAAGTCTCCCTCTTTTAGTTGATGGTATTTATAAGGCTGTACCTAACGAGTGGCCAGTATATTTAGATGGAAAAGCCTCTAAAAGACATTGATGCATGGCTGCGATCAGGGATCTGCTATTTGTATTTTTATTTTTATATATCTATATAGTTATTACCAGACATTTTAACCACTCGGCCACCGACACACCTTTTTACGTTTTCACGGCTAAACCACTGAACCTACTTATGATGAAATTTGATACGGAGAAAGCTTGAACTATAGGAAAGGACATAGGCAATGAAGCGGAGTGAGTGCGGAGTGGACTGTAATAGGTGTAAGGAAACTATATAAGTGATTAAAAGGAATATAATACAGAAAATAAACTAAACATACTACTTCCAATGACAACAACATAACAATCTTCAATACGTCAAACAAAACCTTTCTTTTCGTCCAAAAACATCATTCTACGATGTGGCCAGTCCGCCACAGGCAACTTTTTTAAAAATCCACAAGGCACAGCACAATAAGGCACCGACATCTGTATTGTCTTGGTAAAATATTTTGTATGACGGGGATTCGAATCTGGGTCTTCTGCCTTGTGTGGATTTTATATCGTTACAAAGTTGACTTTCGTAATAAAAAAATTATGCATCTAATACAGTGTTTCCCAATTAGTGGTACGCGAGCTTGCTTGAGGGGGTACGCGCGCGCACACAGCAATCGCCGCGATATGTTTTGAGTCAATCAATTTAATTAAGATTTTAAATTTATTAAATGACAAAAAATAATTTAATTTATTAGTTATCACCTTGGCTACAGGGGGTACGCGAGTTTGGGCCCTTTCTCGAAGGGGTACTCAGGAAAATCTAATTGGGAATCACTGATCTAATAGATGTAATTGGTACTCTTTGGTAATTTTCAAGTAGCTTTGAATTTTCTTGATAAATCAGCTTTTGATTGAACGGCTTTAATAAAAACATTGTGTCCTATAAATAGAGATATTTCCCAAGAATATTATTAAGTAGACGGACAAGCTACATCGAAGCAGTAACACAATTTGCTCTGCCAACTGTGGAAAAGTCGTATCAAGTTTTATAGCTAACTTCCTCTAGAGATACGACTACGGAGACGTGGCTTGTCCACTAATATGTATGATATCTAACAATGTTACTTAAATACGTTACCAGTCGTTTACTTAACAAATATGGATTTTACTATTTTAGAAGAATATTATTGGTAAAATATAAGCCTCTTTAAAAAAACGAGCGAGCCTTACAGTAGTCGCATATGATTTGTAACATTTGACATCTCGCCTT
Source organism: Nemapogon koenigi (assembly GCA_963924495.1). Lineage (NCBI taxonomy): Eukaryota > Metazoa > Arthropoda > Insecta > Lepidoptera > Tineidae > Nemapogon > Nemapogon koenigi. The sequence goes on along the minus strand of OZ004640.1, from coordinate 6,289,559 downwards.
GGTAATCTTGAAAACATTAGCACTTTATACACAACAATGTAGGTTTAGCGCACAACTGATGCGTTCACCTTCTCTATTTTCCTTTCTCTTTCTCGTCACACACACGAACATACTGTTGGCTTACAGTACCAACCTCTCGGAAAATGGGTTGGTACCATCTGACGGCCAACTCTACAACCGTGCGCGCTCATTAGTCTAATCAAATAGCGCGCGTTTCCCCGGCTTCTTGTTTCACGAAATCACTCCCACGGATTGCAGGAAAGCGAGAGGAAAGATGTTACACATCAGAATGTAAAGGTATGTAGGTACGGGTTTTATCTTTGCGTTACTGATAATAAATACCACATTTCGCTAATTACCTATTATGTTAGGTGCAAAGCGGTCATTTACTACTCGTTTATATGTACGGACGACAAGTTCATTTGCCTTTCGATGAGCAAGAAATCGATTAAAACACTTATTGTAAAAGAAAATTGGTGCTTTTTCTTCTTCTTAGTCGTGGTGCTCTTGACAGAGCAGTCGTGGTCAATCATGGCAGTCCACAGCGCGACGCAACTTGTATAAACTGTGTCGGGGGTGGGTTATATTAGGGGTTGAACAGTGGCAGCAATGGCAATGAAAGAGGAATAGTTTATACATATATATATTGTTACTTATTTACAACTCTTTATTTGTGGACGTCCCTAACCGGGTACGTCGAAGCCTACCCCACCAACACTTCCCGACAGAATAAAATTTAGAAGAGGATGATCCTCATTCCCTTGAAGTTAATAAAAGCCTCGGACTAGACAGTCTTGTGAACAGGGACCTGAGGGCCACTGAAACGCCATCAATGTACATGTTGTTGTGTTATGGCTGAGAGTTCCTTCCTCCAGCCTTCCATCATCAATAAAACCCCAGTGAGGTTAAGTTACATAAATACACTATAGTGGTAAACATTGCAAAGTTCCACAATATAAAAGTTACTGGTTCCCATTATAAAAATTCCACACTACAGAAATTCCACATTACAAAGTTACACATTGCAGCCCCGCACATATATGTGGGCTACGTATCTGTCTGCCCCCCGAGCGACACGTCGTGCAGATGCAGGCTTGCCACGTAGCTCGGCTAGTAGATGTCTGGTTTCCAAAAAGGAAGAAGTGAACTGAACACTTCCTTTTATATCGAGTGACTGATAAGAATGATTGACTGAACGAATGACTGGTTGAGGTAACGTTTGACGTTTGCTGAACGAGGCGATGGTATCGCCGTATAGTGCCAAATACCGGGGAGTTAGCACAGATTTTGACAGCGACACTTTCGTTTCGGTCGAATGGCCTTGAACAGGCCAAAACGTTCATGTCCAACAAGGACCGGCCAGAGATAGCCCGGACCGGGCATGCCCTGCACAAGAATGTGCGAGCAAATTCCGTGTACTTGTCTTTGTCCGGCCAAGCAAATTGCTCGGCATTCTTGTGCAGGGCATGCCCGGTCCGGGCTATCTCTGGCCGGTCCTTGTTGGACATGAACGTTTTGGCCTGTTCAAGGCCATTCGACCGAAACGAAAGTGTCGCTGTCAAAATCTGTGCTAACTCCGCTGGTTTGAATGAAAACTATTAAATTAGTATATTCGGATAATATTATTATTGTTAATTTCAGTGATTATTTGATAAAACTGTGGCGTTCGTGGATGCCACTAATAGGCCAGGAATTCACAACGCTACAACTGGCCATGGTTAACTTTCTTGGGAAGAATAGTGCAGTTTCTCCTTGCCTTCTGACAATTTGAGACTATTTAGGTCTTCAGGCTCGCTGTACCCTCTTCCAGCCAGAGCATCGTTTGTTGTCTAGCAGAGGGCAGGCTGGCGCAACTTCGAACAAAAAATTGGTTCTATGAAAATTGAGCCAATATTAATGGCGTCGTATCGCCGTCTTTTTCACTCCATGGTGCTATCTCTGTATATCGCTGTCAAAGTTGCAAATGGCGGCAAATTTGTTTTGTCTTATTTTAGTTTTGAAATATTAATAAATAAATATATAATGTGATGCTTAGATCGTGCTTGTAATATATTAATTGTAAATATAATATAGTAAGTAAATATTGTAAATATAATAAGTATATTGTTTTACAATAATTGTATTCAATAATTAAGAATGAACACATAAACAGTGTACAATATGTGGTACAAGAGGCGGCCGCGTAGACCGTATCAACCGAATATTTATGACAATATTCCCAATAAATAAGGATCGGTAAGTTATTAGCCATTCATATTAATTTAATTAAGTACCTAACTATTCTTTAAAAATTTCATATTAAACGAACAGCATTTTGCTGTAAAATAGTGATGTACTTTGCATATTGTACAGTTTATCGATATCGATATTCTGACTCAAACATATTTGTTTCACATTCCACAAAACTAACCCATTATAACCCGCACCAAATAAATTGAGCCATTTCTTTTTGCTGCAGCAAATTTACTTTACGCTTTCCAGATTGACGTGCAATTTGGTGATTTTTAAACAATCGTTCAAATCCAGCTATGTTTGTGTCTCTTACAGACTCGTTGTAACATCGTTTTTGCACACCTCTTAATACAATAAAAAAATCATTTATACTTATAGGTACCGGGACGGTTCTTGAGCGGTGGTCGTTAGATGCGCAGAACACGATTTTTGGGTCTGCTTGACGGTATGAGGTATTCATTTTAATTTTACCAGCAGCAAAAAGCAATCGTAAAAACAAACACCAATAAATAAATTATAATAAATATACAAGTTATATTGCACTCGAATTACATATGCGCAAACATTCCCCCACTTTTTCGTCGAGCGCTCAAGAACCGTCCCGGTACCTATACTACTAGTTATTACTTACCAAAATACGCCTAATACTCATTATTTTACAGGTACGCAATTGGCCATGCTAACTTTTTGAACAGGAACGAAGATCTCGAAACCGTTTAGAGATATAAGCTTTCAGTACAATTTCTATTTATCAGATTTTAAATTAAGTGTATACTTTTTAAGATATTCAATAAAAAACAATAACCTTAATTTGACCGATGTATGACGTCATCATAAGCAGTATGAAAAAAAAAACCTTTGCCTACAAAAAAGGGCAATCGTCAATCTTTGAATGACATCTTTATAAATTATATTTTACGTGTAATTATTTTCTTTGTTATTAGGACATGACGGGATGAAACACTATTTACTTGCCATTGTAAAACACTATTCAATTTAAATAAATATATACACGAGTATATAAACAAGAGTAATTTTTAGGTTAGTCGACCTTGACTGACGTTTGCTTGACGTTAATTTGATTGACTGTCACTTTTTATGTGTAGTGGCCAAGATTATAATCCTGTTCTAAATTCTTGTGACGTCACGTTTACTTTTCGAGGGTAAAATTTGTAAAATATATTAAAAATAGACGCAATGGATAAAAAACAAAAATATCGAAATTAGTTTCTTGAAATGGGCTATATTTTCAAAACAAATTATAAAAAAAGTATATTATAAATATGTAGCATGGTCAATTCTATAAGTTTTCCTATCATTGCCTAAATTCACTTCGGGAAGCGGTGCTGAAATAATTACCTAAGATGGGTCTTAGATTAGGTCATTATATATTATTTAATTTCAATTTAATAACCTATTTCACTGTAATATTGATAGGTGTATTGTTTTTAAGAGGTCGGTGAATTGTATTTGTATATGAGTTGTTTTTTTAGGTTAAACACAAATAAATTATAGAAAAATATGTGAAGTTTTATTGAAATGAAAGATCAAAGAAGTTGAAATTTAATAATTCCTCCCAAACCCTTGATCTACTACGTAGTTTATTCAAATCCTATAAAAAAATGGTTGTGAATTACCATACATTTCAACTTCTTCGATTATACTAATCAACAAAACCGAGATTTTAAAAGTAGGTAGGTGCTGATCCAGGTTTTAGCATATTTTTATCGATATCGACAAAAATATTTCTCTAGGAAGGACAGCACTAGCTGTATGTTTTGACTTTTGTAGTTGGTAGCACTGATTTCCTATTTTCCCTTCTTAATGTTGTTAGGTTGGCAGTATCTTTCGGCCCTAATTTCTTAGATTTCATTTTAATGTATGGCAGTCCCGTCTCTTATTAAAGAACATAGTGATTGCTACTTACTCTATGGCAGAGGGTACCAAGCGTGCAGGTGCAGGGACATTTGGGGTCGGATAGATCTTATACCGTTCTCCCCCTTACCCCCCTGCTTTTTAGCTATACTATAATGTGTAAAATTTACATAACGAACGTTTTCAAATATATTTTTCTTTTAATAAATTTTAAATTAAAGGAAAATGAAAAATAAGAAATAGACGTTGTTTACGGCAGAACCAGTTGAGTACTGCGCTCGAACTAAGTAGCTTTAAAAGTCCAGATATAAAAAGTAATAAAGCTTCATAAAGTCGAGTTAAGAAGTTTCAAACAAGAACTCCATTATAGCTCCAGTGGACGTATTTTATAGTAATGTTAATAAAAAACGTTATCGGCGGCCAACGTAACTAAATAACAAAGAAGAAATATTATAAATTGCACGGATCCAATTTTGTCTCTTGACTTTAGAATGAAAGATATTTTTAAATTTATCTCCATTGAGAAGGTCTACGGTCAGATCCTGATAGATCACGCCTTTAGATGGTTACGCCGCCTGAATATTTTTTGACAAGAAACGTTATTAATATTAAATGATGCAAGAGAGATCAATCAGGATCGTCGAGGTCCTTAGTCTCTCTGCTTACCCATTGTATGTTTTTTCATATCTTCATGGATCGCGTTACGGCCCCCGAAACCGTTTACCGACCCCATGCTACCCAGCTGAGGCCGGAATCTTCCTCTATTTGCCTTATTCTTATTCATTCATATACATGAATGTAGTATCTGTATCCATTCCAAAGTGTTTTAAAGCGCTCATTGGAATACAAAAATGAATATTTTCAAACAAATTAAATACAAATAAAGGATTTTCCCTTTAAACGAGTAGGTGCGTAATTAAATTTTGTAGATATTATAAAGTAAAAGTAATGAATTTAGTATTTACGGATATTACCGATATTCAAGTTGGCTCTGTAGGGAATATGGCGTTCAGGAGTACGGGGCGGAACTTTGGAGGCGTTCGTGCTTCAAATTCCCTTTACTTTGGGTTGAGTTTAAATTTGGATAATTTCGCTTCTTCGATATTTCATTAAAAGTTTTGAAATATAAATAATTATTTATACTTACGCGGTAAATATTCAGAGATTAGAAAATAAATACAGGGCATGAAGTTGTATTTACAGCTTCATGCCCTGTATTTATTTTCTAATAAGAAATTCCAGTAGGTAAATGTGAAATTCTGTTACATTTTCTCACTAGCGCGATACTAAATTGCCTTCACGAATTAAACAACTAAGGTATAAAATAAATTCATTTTACATTAATCGTTTCACAGTGATTGCTTATCAGATTTTAACAATTAATTGAAAAGTTTTCATGTTATTTATAATAACATACCTAAGGTATGTGAAGTTTATAGGTAGGTACATACATAAGTAAGTATCTAAATAAATATTAAAAATACAAAAGCAAAGCCGCGGGCAACCGCCAGTAATTCAGTAACGATAAAAATTGAAATAACATATTCGTGAAAAAGTAAAAAGGTTTTACTCTTATGTTTTCAAATTCGAAAAGGCTACTAATAACAGGTTAAATTTAAAAAGGTTGAAGACTCTCTAGCCGCTGCGACCTTTGGGGTGAATGTTAATCCATGATTCACGCGGCGGAGACTACGTAATTGTGGCTCATCCCATATTCAAGGGTCGCAGAATCCCACATTAGTACCTACATACATATATTTCGTAAAGTAACTCTTATTTAAAACCTTCGCCTACTAATTTGAGGTATGTGATAATTTAGAATATGTCGCTGTTAATATATTGTGTAAATTCACACGTTTTATGTTTGTTTAGTTGATTGTGCGGATGAACCTTTTATGATTTAATTAACAATTAGGTTTTTCTGCTGTACCGCTGTGGAGAAATATTTTCAAATTACAATCTCAGTCCATTCGAGTCAACAAATTCACGAGATACGAAATGTAAATGAGAAAGAAAAGACTTGTCTGCCGCTGGGTACCCTGGAGCCGGTAGATAATTATTTTGTATAATTAATTCAAGTGATAAATTCTAAAATAACCCTATCTTTATTTTGTATTAAATGAACTCCATAAAGCACTACTTTAGATTGCTGTAGGTTTTGGAATTAATAAATAGGTTTCAATCAATTCATGCTCCAGGGATTTTGTATAGGAGCACATGAATAACTCAACAAAGGATAACTTTGTAAATGAATTTACAGCCAGTTCAGTATACGAGTTCATGTCATAATTGAAACACCTATCTATCTATATTAATATTAATACTGTTTATCAAACTTTTTGGTATATTGACGAATCTAACAAATTACAGAATAAATAATTATACTATGTGCAACTATTATAATATGTATTAAATTTGAAATTGAAAGTCACAGATTCAATCCTCACTCTACCTAAAAATTATATGCACTCTTTTTAACTTGTGTACTTTTATTGAACATATAAAATATTGATTGAAGGCAATATTAAAAGTATATTACAGTCGCCGGGCATCTATGAAAGGTGTGATGAATATAAGAGAAGCGAAAGATCAAGATCGTAGCAAATGGCATTGATGGTCTCTGCCTCTCATCATCATCAAGAGGGGTACCTCTTGGGCTAAAAGGCGTGATGATAGATAGATAGATAGATGCACTTGAAAATAATAAATAAGAATTGATAGCCAAAGTTGGCAGCGACTTGCTTGCAACAAATCCTTCTTAATATGACCATGCCTCAAGGCATAAAGGTTGTGATGGGGCGCTGTTGCATTATTTTATAGCAATTTTCCATAATTAATTTTGTAAATAACAAAATGAACTAAAAGCCCTAATTGATGTTGAAAACCACATGAAAGTCCGTAAAGTGGATATCAAATTATAATATTAATAATGTTCAATTTTATAAACTTTTCCTTCCTTCCATTTCAATAACCACTTTGGTCATGTACCAATTACATTTTAAATAAAACTTAAACAACAATAATGCCACAAATATTCTAAATGAGGAATAATTGTGCTGGTTACCCTGAGGCCGGTAACACTATTCTCGGGATCAGTAAAGAAAAAGATAAATATATAGATAGATAGAAACCTATCTATTCTAGATCTAGTTAATCTCAACTAAGTAAATAGTGAAACCCGCTGGGAACATAGGGTATCTTTGAAGTTGTGCACTATCATAAAACCCTTATATACTTAACAAACAACTAGACAATCAGTCAAAGGATGGGACCGCCTTTCCAACTAGTATAAGTCAGCCAGTTGCATAATTAACTAGAAGCCTCTTAAACTGCTACATTGTTTCAAATTACTAGCACAATATTTCACACACACCAACGTACTCCAACCGACCAGTCCGATGAAAGAGCGAGCCTTTATATTCACATACAAGTTTTGTGTAGTCCAAGTATACAAATAGAATGAGATCAATATGTTCCCAGTTCCCAGTGTGAGGTAGAGGCTGTAAAAATTCGAAGCGGAACGAATATTATATTGCTGGCCATATTTACATAGTTTTGTTAGCTTCCGATGGAGGAGAGATCTGTTGATATTGTTGTACAAATATGAATAACATTTTCATGATGTGGTCGAGGCTTTCAGGGCATGCGGTAATGAGAAATTGTAAATACAAATTTTGGTTTACATGAGCTACATTTTTGAAATTTTGACTTTTTTAGCGTTTACATTTAGCACGACATTACACAAATTTTGTATAGCAGATTTTTTTTTCTTTATTTATTGATCGATGGAAATATTAAAAGTACATACAATTTCCGAGCATGTATGAAAGTTATGATGAATATAAAAGAAGCGAAAGAGGTATGTCAGGATCGTAACAGATGGCTTTCGATTGTCTCTACCTGCCCCTCTTGGGATGAAAGGCGTGATGATAGATTTATAGATAGTATAACAAATAAACAGGTTTAAAAGTAACTATAGTGTCCACACAGTGTATAGAGGACAAGGTTGTCATATTTTTTGGTAGTGGTAGCTTATTATAACAAATATTTGACTCTCTAAAAATCACAGTGAAACTGTTTACGGACTTTACGGTGTTATTATAAAATCATATTAACACTGATAACCCTTCAAAGTACATATATTCTTTACTGATGAGGCCAGTTCAGGACGCTTACCCTCCCCCTACCGCGCGAGTCGAAACTCTGTATACTCTAAGATCCTAGATTGGAGCCAAATGTCTGTCTCTGTTAGATATTATATAACTCTATATATTATTGTATTTGAACATATTGCCTTGACATTTTACAAATATAAACGTTTCCATAGGACATTTTCATTCAAATTATTGGCTATTCAGAAAACGGATACAAAACGCTCCCAACTGGAGTTGAAAACAATATTCATCATGACCGAAATGGGGGAGTAATTTTGTGTCGTGATTCGCAGTTTTGAAGAGTTTAGGGTCTGTTAGGTCCGGCAGGGCACTTTGCAGACTCTTATCTATTTATTACGTACAACAAAATTGTTATATGGGAAATGTTTATTTATAACAAGGGAAAAACCGCAAAATGTTTTGAACTATAAAATGTTAATAAAGGAAATTTATTAAAATTTCAAGGGAAACTTAGTTGAGCATATTTCAGCGTAATTAATTTATTCATTATTTTTTTTTCAGTTTTGTGCTACAGTAGATTTGCTATGTTTCCATTTTCTCAAAAGAACTAGATATCATTGCATTTCGAATCGGTTACCGAGGTTGTACTAGATGCTACCAACGGGTTTCGCTCGTATTATTTTCGTATCATAATTAACATGGGCAATAAATTTTAAAAACATATTTTCATTATATAGCTTATTCTGGACAAAAATGAGCAGATATCAGACAGACTGACAAAAAAACGTGGTAATAGCATGTAATCTAAAACATTTTTTGGATCTAAGACTGAAAAATATTTTTATACTTCAGAAAAATAATAAAAGCTGCTATATCAAACCACAATTATTACTGTAGAGGTATATTTTTATATCAAAAACAAAGTTACTCACAATAAAAATTTGTTGTCACATTATTGAACAAAACTTTAGCAACACTGTCTTGCTTAGTTAGGCTACGAACTTGTCTTTTCAAGCGCTTTGTGTGTTGCGAGAATTTCTCGGCCGTCCTCGTAATAAAGATAGATGATCGGATGAATTCTTTATGAACGAGAGAGAGCTAACTTCGTATATTTTACCTTCGCCGACCAAATTACCTGTATTCAGCTACATCGCCGTTTCGACAGAGAGATTGTTTAATTATGTAAGTATTATTAAATAAGAAACTACATCAGTGTCGTACCGTAATCGAGGGATAAACATTTGCAAAATCAACGATCAAGATAGGAAAATCCTAGGTAAAAACAAGACAATAACAAACATTCACGGTCTTTAAATCTTGCGGTGTGGCCAGAGACACCAGTAACAGTGCCCACTTTTAGCCTGTTGCCTATATTAAACAGAATAGGTAGCAAGCATGTTGCAGCACTTTATTGATTTATAAGTGTGGACGATTTATTTTTTTTAAAGAAAATTGGTGCTTAACTTTTTTGGCACGAGATTTTTGAATCAATAAATGATGCTATTTATTTATTTATTTATATTTATTTATTTATTTATGCTATGGATGCTGTCTTATTACGGTATAAAACAAAATATATGTATATAATCCGAAAACCTGTAATCCGCTGGGTACCCTGGAACCGTAACACGGTTTCGGGAGCTGCAAGGCAACCCGTGAAGAAGAAAAAACCTGTACTAATGCACTTCAATCTCAAAATCAACAGTAAATGTACAAAAAATAAGTTATACAAATAATTGAACTAAATTCAGTGTACCTGTTAATTAGAATGTTTTCAAGTATATAAATTACACGATAAACGTTTAAAACATAAAGTTATTACCGCAAGCAGGGAGTAATTAAGCGGTACACTGACGTAGAAATTTGGCTACGAATGTTCTAAATTCCGTCTAATACTCTTATGCTACGCCGTAGCACCTCTACGACAAACGTTTTGTGAAAATTATGTACGCGTTTGTTCAGTGATTACTGTTTTAATCTCAGTCATTTGATAATATTTAAGTACAAATACTTGTATGAAGACAAAAATAAGTACTTAGGTAATGTGTATTATATTGAAGATAATAAATTTAATTACACGTCCCAGATACATAGTCAAAATAAATAAATGGGTAGTATTTAACTGCAAATCAAAAGAAATTCCCATTTCCCATCAAAAATACTGATTGCACAGCAAAATACTTACCTCAAAATATTATTATCGTATTGCACTATGTGAAAGATATTACGGTCTCTGCCCAGGGTGAGTTTATGTGTGGTTATAAAAAAACCTATTTCTAAATATTATTTGAAGCAATATTAGTATTGGTACTTGCGGCATTCCTATCACAAAGCCATTTTTAAATAAACGGAAGTTGAATATTATTTTTTTATTTTTATATTATTTATTATTATAAATACCTTAAATCAAATCTAAAGATTAAAAATAACTAAATAAACTAGGTCCGCGTGGAATAGTGGCAAGAATACTGGCTGCATTTCCCCGCTGAATCGCGATGCTGATTCGTTGAGCGAGGAAGGAGCCAGCCTTCTTGTCACCAGAAGAGATGATCAGTCGAGGGTATACATCTTTAATAAAATTTTTGGCATTTGAACCCCACGGACCTAGAGTTTCTACACCAAACGGCACAAATTTGTAGTTTTCAACAATTGAACTATATTTGCGCCGTTTGTTAGACTCTGCGATTTCCGCCGCAGCTCCCGCTTTGATTGCTGTTTCCCTGAGATAAGACGGGGCTAATGTGTCCACGCACGTAGCATCCCATACAAGGGCCCGACCTCGCTCCCAGGGAATCAGAGTCATTCCATCGGGTCTCTTGCCGTCTTCCCGGATTATTCCCGTTGGCTCTATTGACGCAAGAGCCCTTTTGATGGTATCATTGAGGGAGCTGTGGCGAGAAAGCCTGCCTGCACTTTTTATGCAGGAAAGTCCGTGAGTTATTTTTTTAGATATGATTTCTTATATTGACCAAGCATATTATAACTAAACAATAATTTAAGCACACACACAAACCCATACACTTTAGAAATACAAACTTTACCCATAGAGACAAAATTATAGGGAAACCTTAGATATAAGATGGAAGATTTAACATTTAAATATATCTAACTGTGACATAATGTATGCAATTAAGAGTTTAGGGCATGCGCTCTCAATGTAGGACACAAATTAGTGTCGTGTGGCTACTTGAGGCGGACACGTCGAGTAGGTAGGTACAAGAGGCGCGCGCCACTCGTTGGAGAGGTCGGTTTACTACTACATTTAATAATTGCTACGATGTGGTTGGTGGGAAATTAGATCTTAAAATTATTATATCATTACATACACAAAATAAAAAATATGAGCAGAAGTTCATGAACCCGGGATGGGATAGAAGGTCGTGGAAGAAGATCCAGGAGGCTTACACCCAAAGAAGGGTCCATATCATAGAATCTGTACAACTAAACATATTAACAACCAGTTAAGCAAGAATAAGTTATCGGGATAAAAAATAGCCTATGTCACTCTCCAGTTTCCGGCCCTCTATTTATCTCTCTTCCCTTATTGTTCTTAGGAATACAATTCACCCCCTTGGGTAGGTAGCGTGATGTAAATAGGAATAGCAAAAAAAAATCGTAGTTTTTGTGTTTATTCATTATAGTTTTTGAGTCTAAAGAATACAACAAACAAATAAACGAAAGTTATTGTTATATATTACATAGCTTATGTTACTCAGTGATAATAAAGCATTCTACTGGTGAAAAAATTTTTAAAATCGGTCCAGTAGTTTTTGAGTTTATTCATTACAAACAAAAGTATAAAAATACTAAAATAAAAAAATCTATATAAATAAAAACTTGAGAACGGCTCGATCGATTTGGCTGATTTTCGTAATTGGAAAAGTTGCCCGAAAATTGGAAACTTTGCATGAACTAAGTTAATAAAACTAGTATATAAACAAGACGGTTTGTATTTCAATGTAGTGTTGCGTCTTTAAACCGTAGGTCCCGGGTGAAAACCTAGTGATTTAATCGACTTCTCCATAATAGACACTTCCACATAAGAAGTAACAGGTGCCGCTATAATTTGTAGATTGTTTCTAGTATCTACGAGTATGAGCCCGCCATTGTGTAACAAATACAAAATAATTTGGTGAATTCATACCGGAAGTTTTATAAAATAATTTATATATGGAGACCAAATCAATTAAAAATTAAATAAAACTAAGTTAACCTGGTCCGCGTGGAATTGTGGCAAGAATACTGTCTGCATTTCCTCGCTGGAGCAAGGAAAGAGCCAGCCCTATTTTCGAAATTTATAGGTATTAGAAATACATTGAGATCGGAAGTCCTATATATTATTCGTCAAAATCGTCCAATTAATTTACCAGCATCGAATCTCTTTGATTCACAGTAATAATTATCGAAGTTATGTTCCCAAAAGCCCATAATAAAAAGAGCATTAAATTAAACGTAAAGTTAGTTAAAGCCTCATGTTTAGTTGATACACAAAGTGAAGTGTCCTTTCAACACACGGCAACACTTAATTGATTTACCTGACGCTATTAGCTTTGATAGGAACTGGGTTGATCATCAGTTTGGGGATCGCATGGAAACCAATCTTTAGATAATAGCCTATAACGTTGATGAGGTAGGCGAAGCTTGCCGTTTTACCTTTATGTTAAACCGCTCGGGACACCCAAACAAGGGATATCTCCCACCCACTTTAAGGAAATTTTGATTGTATCCCAAGTTTCATTATGAGAGAATGTTCGGCCTACAAGTCATATTCTGAGAGACATAATAATAAGTGAACGATCCGTTTATAATATTTCAAAGCAGCATTAATTAATTATATATTATGTTTTCTTTTGACAAATATTTGTTACTAGAAGTTGTCCACAGCTTCGTTCGTATCAGCCATTTGTGATCAATAGCTACATGTTTTATTTATTTACGAATTTAAGGCCCACCCTAGACGATTCAATTTAATTGCACAATTTAATTGAATAGTACGTTGCCCCCACACGATTCAATAAATTTAATTGAGTGCTCATACGCGTCAATGTTTTCGTGGAAACAAGACCTTTGGCTGAAATCTTTCCCACACAAGATTTGACCGCAGACTAAAAAACATAAAAAACAATGCGCAAAAACATTGAAACATTGTACAATAAAATTTAAACTCGCTCAAATTTTTATTCAACAATTGCGCAATGTTCAATATTAACTCTAAACGGTCTATAAAATTGCACGATTAAAAAAAATGTGCAATTTAATTGACCCGGCTTAGAAACAAAAAGTCTATTTAACTCAGTCACTGTTATCCCAGAAACATCAAAATCTATTTAGCCGTTGCTAAGCACATTATGGACAAGCATTGGGATAGACTAACAGGCATACATTATAAAAATATTTATTTATGGCAAAATAATAAAGCTGAAGAGTTTGTTTGTTTGTTTGTTTGAACCCGCTAATCTCTGGAACTTACCAGTCGGATTTGAAAAATTATTATGAATTTGATAGCCCAATTATTGAGGCTACTACCTACCCTAATGGGGTGTAAACGTTGTATTCCTAATACAACGCGTACGCAGACGCGGGCTTAGATATTGACAATAATTTTGAAATCCAAATGACAGTCTATATTATAATAACCACATACACCTTCACGGCCTTTATACCTTGCGGTGAGACCAGAGACACCGCTAACTGCAGTTCCCAGTATAAAAAAGTACTATTTGACTGCAGTGTTCACTTTTTTCAGCTGTCCTTATTGAACAGAACGGGCGGCAATGTGGACCTAGATGTGTCACTTCTTTTACAGACGTAAATATCTGTTATTTTTGGAGTTGATTAAAGCACATATTCTTAAATTTTTCATTAAATACTGAATTTCTGTTAATTTCAAAGATGAAATCAAAGAGATGTTACATAATTCTAAAATTCGAAGAAAGCAAACCAATCAAAATGTTCGTGGAGATCCCTGAAACCAGAGATTGAAACATACTGACAGTTGGCATGTATTATTTTGCGACTACCTAAATGAATTCTAGTGAAATAAAAAAAACAACGTAGAAATGTTTATTGAATACTGTATTTCCGCTCCGTCTTCGTCCGTGAAATATTGATATAATTACTCAGCCGTATGTGGGCCATATAGTTTTGTTTACCTTTGGAACCCTTTAAGATCGAGATTAAGCAAAGAGCAGATTCTAAGTCTAAATACTCACTATGATTTCTGAAAGTTTTATCAAAATCCTCCATCCAAATTCCATTGAGCCGTTTTGAAGTCTATTTTGAAGGAACATTGAAACAAACAACAATTCTAAAAACAGTCATTTATGTTTCAAGATCGTGTAAATTGTATTAATTTTGATATGACAGACAGACACTTAAATTTTATTTATTTGTAAAGATACAATATATTTTACAATGAAACTTTAATTAAACTAGAGGACATTTTGTTTTACGTCCCGGGCGGGGCATGCAGATAATGTTAGTGATTGTGTTCAAACAAAACAAGCAATTTGTTAGTCGCGCAAAGTCATCATGATTCGAGGTAGCAACAAATGTATTCATACGATCATAACCTGCTCTATTAAAATTGGTAACAAATTATATTTGTACCAAGTATTCAATAATACGATTGACGGCTCAATTATAACTGGGAAATAGCTATTTATTCTTTAAAGTAGGAATTGATTTTGGATTTGGGTTGTAAAATGTCAGAAAGTAAAACCAACAGCTGTTCAAATTCTCTCAGTGATTTTAAGTTTAACATAATTCTGATTTACTCTTGTTCTTTTTTACAGGTACTTTCGTAGGCTTTGCATAACGCTGTTTCAAGAGTTTTGAGGTAGGTAGATGCATTTAAGTATTTCAAGCCTCACTCAACCTTGGATCCTTCAAGTGAAATGTGAAAAAGCATCTCTGCAAGCTGATTAAGCTGTAAGTTACTTAATGAAAATTGGTTTGACTATTTCGGGGGAGGTTCGAACCTAAAAAGTAACAATTTTACCTTTTTAACCTATAATTAAAGGAAAAGAAACAGGAGTTTGCATAGTGAATGCAGTAATAACGACCCTCGTTGCCTTTTCCAGGCGGCTCAGTGGTAGATCCACTTGCTTGTCTTTTAATCGTTCATGGCAAAACAATATTTGTTGTATTGTAACTATTATAAGCATGTTTATATTAATTCTATATACCTTTATTTTGAAATTGATATAAAATACATGAATCTCCTTTTAGCCTCACCATATATAAAATGTAAGCCGAGTATATTTAGATTCAGAAATGTCTAAATACAGCTTCTAATATATTTGGGACTTTGGTTGACAGGGGAGCATAACGTAATAAGAGTGACAAAATAGGGCTAAAACACAGAGGGCTTTCAAAATGGAGGCATGAGTGAAATCTGTCAGATCCGTTGGTATATACACGTCTTCCGTTCTACGACCTACGCACCGCGAGCAGCCGCGACTCAAACGAGATTAGTACATGACAGCTCGTTTTAATTAACTTGTTAACCGACTATCAACAATAAACATATAGATACAAAGTATTGGTCGTTTTACCAGAGCTGGCGTGAACAGTGTCAGATCTTCTAAAATAGACATACATGAACATGGAGTTTGAGGACATAATTAGAAATGCACCCTCTAATTACGAGAAAATAACCATAGATAAATTTTGTAATTGGATAACATAATATTTATAATTAATGATTGGAAACACTAGTTTGACGTCCTAGATCGCCTTTCCCATTTAAAACATCACAATTAACTATTTTCCTAGAGCTCTGTCTCGCGACACAAAACGAAACCAACGAAATCTAAGGTAACTTATTACTGCGCACTTGGTCAGTTTAACTGGTCAAAGGGCAAAAAAATTGGCGAAAGGGGGAGCCTGTCTATGGCCCCTCCATAAGCTTAGTTAGTACTCTATGATCCTGAAAAGGAACAAATTAACCAAAAAAAAAAAACTCTATGGTCATTGTCTAAGTTATTTTCTTGTTATTTTATCTAATCTGTGACCATAATTTTGTTGGGTTTCTAGATGTGATGTCATCAATGTCATCTTAGTTTTCGCGGGATTAAAATTAAAACCATGATTTTAAATGAAAATACATATATAAAATTTTCTAATAAAATAATTAGAAATAATAAATTAGAATTTAAATGTGAACTCTTCATCGCCGATCACGTAACGTATCCAAATCGTGTCAATATCATTAAGTCATTCAACGCTCCTCAAATTAAAATTCTAAATAAAAATTCCCTTCGCCTTCTAGGTGCGCCAATATTCCAAGAATCCATACAATCACTTTTAGACGATCATGCAAAATATTTTCATACTTCATTAGAACGATTACTTCAAATTAATATACATATAGCTATAACGATCATCTGATTTTGTTTCTTTGTCCCAAAATTCACATACATTTTAAGATGTAGTCCTTTATGGCAACATCATACATTACTGACATCAATAGACACTATCATAAAAAATACTCTTATACAAATATTAAACTCTCCATTAAATGACAAAGCCTGGGCCCAAGCTTCACTCCCCATCCGTTTCGGTGGCTTGGGCATTAGAAAAATTTCACATGTCTCATTACCGGCATTTTTATCCTCGATCCACAGCACGCACACCTTAATAAATAAAATTTTACATACGTCTTCGGACGGTTTTAAGGTGTCGTGTTTGGAGGAGGTAATAAATGCCTGGAAATTGGCCTGTCCAAATCAAAATTTACCTATAAATACAAATTTACAGAAGCAATGGGACGAGCCGCTCTGCAAAAATGTACAAATAATATTATTACAAGACGCAAGTACTAAGCACGAACGTGCTCGTCTCCTTGCTGTGACAGAACGGGAGTCAGGATACTGGCTTCAATCTATTCCAAATTCTAAAATTGGTACTCAATTAGATAACATTACTTTTCGTCTTTCTGTGTGTTTACGACTCGGTATCAAAATTAATGAACCCCATCAATGTCGCTGCGGTCAAAATGTCGATTTTCTGGGTCATCACGAACTATCATGTACGAAAGTGCTGGTAGAATACCACGCCACGCCAGTCTTAATGATGTCATCCGTAGGGCCCTTGCCACTGTCCACGTGCCAGCTATATTAGAGCCGCCTGGTATGGCACGTGATGATGGAAAAATGCCCGACGGTATGACACTCGTGCCCTGGACGCAGGGAAGACCGTTATTATTATTATTTGGGGTTAGGGCTATTTCAGTCTTATACAGAGCCTAAGATTTTATAAGACGATGCGTGGCCAGTGGCGTCGTCTTGCAAAATCTTAGTACAGAGCTGTATCACTGCAGCCAAAATAGGCTTATTGTGATCTCCCTTTTTCTTTTTCCTTGTCAAATTTCACTGCAGATACCTATTCCTTTTAGGAATTTCAGCAGGCGTTTTGCAGTGATTGTCTGTACCGCAGCTGGTCTCAACACATGTTCTCCCAGGTGAGTATATCTTTTCCGCATGAGAGGTCCACATTCACATAAAATGTGTAGTGCTGTTTCCTCTTCTGTTAGGCAGAATCTACATGTCTTCGTTGAGCATAGTTTTAGATTAAACATATGACTGTTCAATTTACAGTGTCCAGTAAGTATTCTGGTGATGCTACGAAGATTTGTTCGACTGAGTGAGTTAAGTTCATTCGAAAGTGTTTGCATGTGTCCCTTTATAAGTAACTTGGCATGGTGCTGTACTGGCGAGTTGTGCCAGTGTTGTACTGATTCCTTATTGCACCTGTCTATCGGAATCCTTCTAGTTAGGCTTTTAGAAATTCCACAAAACGGTTCAGGTCCATACTGTGTATCCTTAGCCCCTGCACGTGCCAGAAAGTCGGCAATTTCATTACCTTCTATCCCTGAGTGCCCTGGTACCCATTTAAGAATAACCTGATTTTTGCTACCAAGTCTGTTCAGTACATCAACGCAGTTCATGACCAACTTAGAGGATATAGTGTAGGAGTTGATGGCCAAGAGAGCCGCTTTGCTGTCTGTGGAAGACCGTTAGTGTGGGACGCTACCTGTGTCGATACATTGGCGGCTTCTCACGTCCAGGCTACATCTAATAATGCTGGTGCAGCAGCAACAACAGCTGAAAACCTCAAACGGCGTAAGTACGCAAACCTTGCACAAGATTACTTATTTGCACCGTTTGGGGTTGAAACCATGGGTCCGTGGGGCCTCGGAGCAAAGAAATTATATAAGGAACTATCATCTCGCCTAATCGACATTTAGGTGACAAGAAGGCTGGAGCATACCTTGGGCAAAGCATTAGCATAGCGAGGAAACGCTGCTAGCATTCTTGGCACTTTACCGCAGGACAGTGATTTCGAGAAGGTTTTCTACTTATGAGTATGTATCACTACATATTCATGATTAGAGAGCCACTCATGGGGTTACCTGTGTTTAATTTTTAATTTTTATTATATTTTGTATGTAGATAAATATTATTTAATAATTCTATAAATTAGGTATAATAAATCTTACAGCTATAACTTTTACGTTCACCGCGTAATACGGTAAGAATATGCTACACTTTTAAACTTTATCCACCTACTTATACTTACATTCCATATTCTAATAAATAAATAATAATCATTTTATGGAAACCTACAGTGATAGTAACTAAATAAAACATGTTTAGGCGGATACATACACATGTACAAATATTTTAGAAAGAATATATTAAACAAGTATGTAAGAATAGGTCACACTTCTAGTTTATGAAGTGGAATATTGGTAACGCGAAGCAACCTCTATCGACAATGCCGTTTTATGTAAATAAATAATTTCAATTTAAAAAATAAATAAAGCTAGTGTCAATTTTATATTAAAAGTTGTGTGCAACAGTTACTTAGAATAAATATAATAAAAATATTAACCACGATTAGATACTCAGATGACAATTTAATATACTACTAGCAGTTGTCCGCGACTTCGTAAGCGTTGTATTAGGAATAGTGACGTATTTTATGTAATGGAATACGGTTTTCCATACAAAGGTTTACACCCCATTTCAACCCTTTAGGGGTTGATTTTCGAAAAATCATTTCTTAGTTCATCTCTACACACCCTAAGGAATATACCTTACAATTTTCATATTTATTTCTTCAGTGGGGCTGTGCGTTGATTGTCAATCAGACAGCGATATGACGGTTTTATATATTTAGAGTTTCTTATCGGTCGGAATGATACGAAAATATAGATTCCAATACAAACTATTATTTGCTGTCTGGCACTGAAAAATAATACAGTCTTCTGCGATTTTTCTTATGTAATTTATGAGTTTGTCGCGGATGGGCGGAAATTGTTTTTTTCGCATGGCTCACCGTCATGTATTTTACATTCGTTCATATGCTTAGAATAAAGCCTATGTCATTTATATTCAAATATAGCATTCATGAAAATTGCTTTTTAAATTAAATATTTGATACCAACAACGACGTTATAATACCTGTGAATAATATAAGGCAATATGAAGCAAAAATTTCGCATACTAAGGTATTTTGATATTCAGCTTGACCATTGTTAGAAAAAATTATAACTGCCACGACTCGTAGCACTATAACACTAGGAGTGACGTCAGTCCGAAAGGTTATCTGAAATAAAATTATTATTAAACAGTTTCGCCATTTAAATTGCAATGTTACTATAGTTGAAAAAAAATCATAACTGCTACGAAAAATGCTACGAATCGTAGCACTATTACAAATACACTTAATCTCAAACTTAATAATATTGTACTGATATAAAGTAATGATATTTAAATCATTTCGCTATTTACATAGCAGTATTACCATTGTTGAAAAAAAACATAACTGCTACGAAAAATGCTACGACTCGTAGCACTACAACAAATACACTTAATCTCAGAGTTACAATTATTACCTTAAGTAATACTGTAACTGAAATAAAGTAATGAATGTCAAACCATTTCGCTATTTTAATTGCAATATTACTATTGTTGAAAAGAAAATCATAACTGCTAAGACAAATTCTACGACTTGTAGCACTATAACAAATACTAGCATATCTTACTGTTAGAAAAAGTATGATTGCTAAGCCATTTCGATATTTAAATTGTTACTTTACAGTAGGTACATAGAAAGTTCTATGTATCGGTGAAGCCAACGGCTGGAGGTCGGAGTGCCCACAACACAAAGAGAAAACTCGTAAAGAGCTTTTAATTAGCCTTCCCTTTGCCAGTTCGTCATTTCGTCATACCTTTTTTGTTCACAGAATTTTTATACCCTCTTTTTACATTTTTCCGTCAAAAGTAGATATACATTTTTAATACAGACGACCCTATGATCAAAGAGCGAGATGAGTAGATATTCTGTTGTAAATTAACAATGTTGTTTGGGACCTAGCGAATTCATTTCTATATTTATAATTATTTTAGCGTCGCCAGAAAACTTTATAAAATCGTACTTGCTACATTATTGAAAACTCACAAAAATCGTATCAATCATATTAAAATACAGACTTATTATGATCTAGTATAAGTTAATTAAAGTAAGCAGAAATAACTTTCTCAGTGGACAGGCATTGATGTGTTTTAAAGCCATTTTGCAGCCATTTTGACAAATGATCACCAATTTGTTAACGCTTGCTACTAAAAGCTTTACGTATTTCGTACAGCGGGAGTCAGTAGAAAAATAGGCAGAGCGACCAAAATAATTAACCCTAATACTTCTAAGTCCTTCGTGAAATCTTTAAAGCTAAACGTAATTAATATATTTTTAAATTTAATGTTATATTTAAATTCATTTATAAATGTTTTCATGTATGCAAACTTCAGCCTCATATTAATTTTCATACCGAAAAACAAGGGAGAGATAAGTATTCTACAGCTACGAGTATGTAAATGTATTATAACAAACAAACATTTTTTTATTTACTAGGTCACTTTGTAGGTCAGTATAAATATATCTGTCTATCATCAAACCTTTTATCCCAAGAGGGGTAGGCAGATACAATCGAATGCCATTTGCTACAATCCTGACATACATCTTTCGCTTCTTCTATATTCATCAGACCTTTCATACATGCTCGGCGATTGTGTGTACTTTTAACATTGCCTTAGATTTATATTTTTTATATTTTTAATAAAAGTACACCTAGGTCGTCTTCTGCCAGCATTTCCTTTCACTTCTGTCATATAAACCTTTTTAGTTAATCTTTCATCCTTCATTTTTTCAACTTGGTCCAAACTAACGTAAACTACTTTTCTTAATTTTAGTCACAACATCATCTTTCACTCCTCATTCTCTAATGACATCGTTTCGGATACGGTCAATACTCCTTAAATCACACATTCTACGTAAAGACCGCATTATCTTACTTTCATGCTTCTCATTCCATACCCAAGTCTCGCTTCCATACGTAAGTGATGGAACTAAAACAGCATTATGTACAGCATTTTACTTTTAGTTGTAAGTTGCGTCAGTATAAACAACTACCTAAATAAATGGAACGCTATGCGAAACCAGATTTATTATTTAGATTAACTTTGAAACTACGCTATAATTGCATGTATTGGATTACACGTACATCTTCTGGGAAATTTGTTCTAAATATTGTTGAACTAAAATTCCGTTTTATTTTATAACAGCGTTGGCTCAAGAAAGTGAAAATATTAATTAGTATAGAAACTGTTATATCATAAAACATTAAACTATGCATAAAGTAACAACTTCGTAAACTAAAACATAATATATGTATATCCGAATTATTATAGGTAGTAGAAAGCCTCCAGTGGTGGATACTTAACGTCAAATTGTACACATTATTGCAAATTACATAAATAATTGCACACAAATTGGTATAGTAATTAGTAATTGTAAAGAAGGTTAGAACTTTTTTTTCCATTAAAATCCATTTTCATAGTATATATTCGTGGGAATTTATTAATTTAGACGAAATATAGGTGATTAATGAATTTATTTTGTTAATATCACTGATTAACAGACACATAGACATTTAAAGTATTTCACAATTCAATTACTGGATATATCGAATTTAAGAGACACAGTAATGAACATTTCTTAAAATCTATCCGTAACCTATAATTATGTTAAATTTCAGCATAATGACTTCAAATACAGCAATTTTTTTAGAAATATATCAAAAATGAATGTTTGTCTATATTTGTTTACTTGCTTCCTTAACGATTTCACTCAAATCCCATGTAAAATTATATTTAACCTACTAATATTTTCTTTAAATTTCGACAGCTAGATGTCGTTATCTCCTGAAAAGTCATAGTTATGATATTTCTTGTTCATCATCATAATACAGACATCCAAAGTTGGCGTTTTATAATATGTGCATTGTGCATAGGTCGAATCATTTATTATATTATTGTATAATATGCTTGGAGTAAATAAAAAGGCTTATAATTTAAGGCGTTAGTTTTGAATGAATTAACATAAAAAATTGCCATCAAACAACGACATATTTGAACCTACATCTAGTCACAGAATATATAATAGTATTAAAGGACTATTTAAAAATGCATTTTTCTAATAACTAAATTAAAAACACATTTCTCAGATTTTGAGGGAAAGGTGGTGAAATGAAATATATCTAGATTGTTAAAAATAAATTCATTGAATGAGAAAAAGTAACTGCGTACCTACAATAAAAGAAGACATCTCGGGAAATTAAAACGAAACCGTGGAAAGTACAATAGCTCAGAGATTCCATTCATTGTGATATAAAGAGCTTGTCACTTTGTTATACTCATATTATTAGACAGAGATTATGTATAAAATATCTTATTATAATGAATATTATGATGAGATATTTAATTAAATTACAATTATGGCTGTCGAACTTCATTTCGTATAACAGTTATTATTTCTTTCATAAAAACTTGAGAAATGTATTATTTGGAGAAGTTGAGTATTTACTTTGGCCTAAAATAGGAAAGGAAACCCTGTCGTAGATAAAAACAAATATGTAACACCCGCATTTATAGTTAGAAATAATTAATAGTTTATAAAAAACAAACTAAAAAACACGCTTTGTCAGTAACGCACACTTGCGCAAACTAAATGAACCCAAATTTGTTTCGTTACAGAGTTCCTGTGGCCACCTTCCGGCTCCATCATCAGATCAGATCGATGGTACCAAATTATTGTACTGTCATATGAATTACATACACTTGCAACGACAATAAGATTTGTTTACATACATAGTTATAGTTAGTTACAGGTAAAACTAATATAAAACGTGCTAAAAATATATTGCATGTGCTGGGATTTGAACCCGGGACAGTCTACTTCTTAGTGGGTAGGATATCTCTTAGGCTAAACGCGCCATCGAAATCGTACCATCGAAGTCATATATGAGATATTGTACATAGCTAGTGAAAATAAAGTTATATAAATAATGTCAGGTATCGGGTACTACATATTAAATTTTGTTGGCACGTCACAAGCAGCCACATCTCGTCTCACTCGAGATTAAGGTGCCTTCGTGAGCTAGATTAGCAATTACTACAACCGATTGCATGCAATTAACGAGCTCAGGCGTTCATTTCCGGATTCCACGCCGGGTCGTGTCCTCGGCGTCACCTACCGAAATGAATTGGCTTCTATATTTTACTGTTACGGGCATTCTAAGTCAGCTTTTCTTCGTGAATAAATCAAGGGTAGGTACATTTATTTACTTTGACTTTAAGATCTGGCTTTGATGCATGAATGAGATTTGTTGAAGTTTTTAGTAAATTCCTGTAGATTTTTTTTAGTTATACTATTCTCTGCATCTATAGACACTGAATCTACTACTACTCAGAGTATGATTAATGAATGTGTTTTTTATATGCATTTAATGCTAATTATACTCAATATGCATAAAAAGAGAGCTTTGTTAAAACAAAGTAAAATAAAATATGCTCGAACGCTCTCTTTTTATGCATGCGTATGTGTATGGATGAATTAATGCAATAAAATTCATTGAAAATAATTATCAAATGCTAGAGTTAGAAAACTAAATTGATTAAGCGATTACTAAATATGGATTTCCGATAAGTATCTGATAAAAATTTATGTTATTATTAAGTATGTAGGTATAAAAAAAATTACCAAAAAGAAACTAAAAAGGTCATACTTAACCATCGACATCTAGTAGTTATTTTAGGACTTTTACGCTTCAGTGCATGTTCTTAAAGGGTACTTTATTTTAAGAGCCATCAGTTAATGTCGTCATTTATTTTGAAAGGTGGATAGAAGACACCTTTTCTAAAGTATTTTTTGCTATAATTAACTACGCGTCATGGCAGGTGTCAGTACTTGGAAAAAACATTTGATACTATACTTTGTAAATGTGTACTTTGTAAATACCCCTCAACTAGCATAATGTTTATTACTTTTACAAGTATTTTCAGTATTGTTCAGAAATCAAATCTGCAATATCTATTTACCTAGAATATTTATATTCATATTAGGTTTTTTTGTGTGCATTCAAATTCAAATATCTTTAATTGTGGACCATAGGTAATTAATTGTACAGTTATTAGATATCACATATTTGATCGCCATGGACATATAAATTATTACATACACTAACTTGTACACAACGAACTATGCAAACACATTATTTTAGTTAATTGTATATTGGTGGCCATGAAAAGCTTAAAACTATCTATTAGTTAGACCCACTTAAATATTCATTGATAGTAGTTTTGTGTATTAGAAAAATGTGTTGACCTTGGGTAGTTTATGAAAAATCGTAATTATCATGCTGACAACATTTTTGCTGAAAATTTTACTGAATACTGTATATTCGTGTATACTTATACATTGATGGCAACGTCAGTATCTTGTGCTTATTAAAATATGGTCTACATGAGTCAGTTTGTTTAAGTTAAACATCTAATACACTTTTGTGTGCTCGAAATGCAAGTATATTGTCAGTAGAGTTTGAATATTCACATTGTGAAAAGGCAACTACATCAGTTCAAAATTTTTTAATCACAATTGTTTCATAATGGTTAATTTAAAATTTAAAATCTATATTGAAAAACTGATTCAATCGTCAGCAGGACCAGAGTCTTAGAAGTGCCGTATAAATGACTTCATTAAATACGCCCTTTATATTCAACATAGCGCGCTGGTGGCGCAAATTGGGTGTTTATCGCGCGGCGCAAGGCGTTACGTGGAACACTCTTGTTCACGAGCCAATTTAAAACGTTTTCCGACGGTCTCGACTAACAAAGCGCTACACAACAAGGAAATAAAATCGTCCAGTGTACCGAACGATCCTTATACCGGGTATTTAGGTATCTTACACAACTAACTTGTATAGAAGAACTCCTTTACTAATATCTCCATCTATAAAGTTCAGTACAGCATTTGCTCAGCGTCAGTTCTGCTTTCTTGAATTTCATTTGTATAATTTAGCTAATAAAGACATTAACATATATAATTTAAATTCTCATAACTGTAGACGTTTGGTGGTGGAGTGGCTGCAGAACAGAACATATTATGAAACAGAGTCACTAATCAGTGTAGTAACATAGTAATTGTATAACACCTTATAGCAGAATTTTAAACTATTTTCACTAATTTCTCATTTTTTTTTGTAAGTCCATCCATGTGTATGTAACTAGTTTTTGTAATCATTAGCTTATATGTATGATAAGGCTTTTTGTCCTACTACAGGCTCTCACTTAGTAAATACTTTTAAGTGTCATTATATAAGTTTTAATTGATGTGAGAGAAATAAACTATATTTTATTTCTATTTTTATTTTATTTTACATTGTAAGAAACTTGTATTTTAGGAACATTTCAAGTGATTTTTAAAATCTTTTTCTGAATTCGCCTATTCTCCGCACATTATAAACTGATTTTCATAATTTATTTTTTATACGAAATTGTATTAAGAGTATCGAAAACTCTGAAATGATATTTTTCATAAAAATTGGTTCTGTACTTTTTTATGAATTTTTAACGCGCAATATTAGCTTCACCTGTAACTATGTATGTAAAGAAGGAAGTCGAATTTACGCAAATTCTAAATTGTCGTATCGATTTGAAACTTTGCAAATGTATGTAACACCTATGACATCTGATCATGGAGCCAGGAGGTGGATAGTGGAACTCTTTATTTGCTGCAGCTAGTAACCTCATCGAGTTTGGGCTCATTTGGTTTGTGCAAGTGTGCGTTTAGCGTGTTTTTTAGTTTTTTTAAGCTATAATTATTTAAATCAATTTACGGGAAATTATAGGTATATTTCATAAAAATCAGTCCAGTAGTTTATTTTTCTTGACAGTTACTACTTATTCAAATAGAGATACCGACGATAGACCGAAAAATACTGTGAAAATCAATAAATAAAAATTTGTAGTAGAAT
Source organism: Nemapogon koenigi (assembly GCA_963924495.1). Taxonomy (NCBI): domain Eukaryota; kingdom Metazoa; phylum Arthropoda; class Insecta; order Lepidoptera; family Tineidae; genus Nemapogon; species Nemapogon koenigi. The sequence continues at coordinate 6,262,961 of OZ004640.1, read as the reverse complement.
TTGGAGTCGGTTTATGGCTGTTAATGGACATCTTTGTAAGTAAGTATTTATTGAAATTATTATAGAAGAACCATCCGCCATTTTTTCTTCAATATAGCTCGAAATTAAATGATATATATTTATTTATACCCCTATAAATCATGGCTTTTAAAATTACAAAATGGTAAAAAACAACCTTCATTATGTGTAGTAATTTTGTTTCTATTTAATCGTGGAAATTGATGAGTACATATCGATATTGAAAACTTAAGTCAACAAACTACGTAAGAACGGTTACCTAAAAGTTCATAAGATATCACCTTACTATTAAGGTGAAACCTATGTATAAAGTTGGGTAGACAAAGGGACAGAAATATCTCTATTACAAAGATTGGCTGACAACGTCTATAGTTTCAAATGAACCCCTTTAAAGTGAAATTGATGCAAAATTGCGTGGGTTGCTCTTCAGGAGTATATTTATTAGGAGTATTTACAGTGTATATTATACTTGATTTGGTGCTTGTTGTTCATGTAAGTAGGATTGTTCGTGGAAATTGCTAAAACATTTTACGTAATTAAAATCATGAGATAATCTAACCTACCCATCTTTGAAATCTATATCTTTTATAAATATAGTACCTAATTCATTAATATTTCTTTATTTACTCTCACAATAGATGGTAGGTATTATGTAGGCAGAAATTTCTACAAAAGACGTCTCGTATTGAAAGCGTCAATACGGAGAATTTCTTGATTTTCTCTTTCATTTGTGCCGCCCGATGCCTATGAGATCCGTTTTCCCGGGGCAGGCTATTTGTGTTCGGCTTGATATCGCTTCGAAACGCCCAGGTGAGTCTCAGAACAAGGCCCTCGGTTATTTTGAGTCGCCCTGTCGCGGTATCCAGACGCTTAAGTACCTCTCTAATTATAGAATTTCAGTGCTGAGCTCGAGGTTTCAACGGAAAATCTCTGACTTTGAGAACATTTTGCTTTGTAGGTTTTTTAACGAGTTTGCATTTTTATGAATACTGTTTTTAATGACTTAAGTATTCAAAGTGAATACTTTTAGTAGAAATTGACGATTATGGAGATATCTGTTTGAGATTTACTATTTCAGTTAATAATAGTCCAAAATAGTTCACAAAGTCGTAGTTTGGCCGTTTGGTACATGCTAGTAGGGGAAGTAAGTTTCGTGACAGGTGGTAGTCTCTAATGAAAGGTACCTATACGCACCTACTTTTTTAAAAGTGTTTTATAATATTTTTATTTACAGTATTTACACATAATATGAAAAACCTTAAAATTAAAAAATAACACCCACTTCGCTCATTAAATAAGGTTGTAAAGCGATAGTGACTTCAATCACATTAATATATATATATATATATATATAATATATAAAACCGTCATGTCGCTGACTGACAATCAACGCACAGACTAAACCACTGAAGATAATATACAATATGAAAATTGGAAGGTATTCTATTGGGGGTGTAGAGGTGAACTAAGAAATTATTTTTCTATAATCAACCTCTAAGGCGGTAAAATGGGGTGTAAACGTTGTATTTCTAATACAACGTAATACCTTGCGGCATGGCTAGCGAGATATTGGTAACAATGCCCACATTTAGCAAATTCCATATTAAACAGAACAGTTGTGTATTCTATACAGTAGCGTTATTAAATTTAACATAATAAAAACAATGACCACCTATCTACCAAAATTATTGTTCTTCCAATTTCTATAATCCGGACAAAATAAATGATATTTTGCCATAATCTTGACGGATCTGTATTAATCTATTAATATAAATAATTATGCATTAACACGTTCGGCCTGAAAATGTTTGCACGGTTAAGATGAAGACATGAAGAGAAAACAAGTTTATACAAAATTTTGAGACAGAACCCACCTGTGGCCGGGGGCGGCGGAAAATGGGAATATGGCGTAGGTACTATGTTATATTTATATCGGGGTTTAATATATTTTTTTATATATAAAGAACATGTCAATGTTTTTTTTTCTTGATTCAACTACAAATATGCAGATAGGTATCTAAAGAAGGCTGTCAACTTTGCTTTGTTTGACTCATAATAAGGCTTAATTTCACGAACTGAAATCTGCAAATATTTAAAAGAAAATCAGGTAACATTCACACCAACTTGGATGAAAATCAATACATTTCTGTACTATGTTCATATCGGCAATAAATAATCTAAACTAAAATATGTATTAGTAAAAAAGATTTTTCCCTGAAAGTAAAAATCTAGTGTGAAGGAGATTTACGGAAGCAATTTAGTCCTTTGCCAACGTCACGTTTTTGGTTGTCCCTCCGCAATTCACACACCTTACTATACCTAATAGGCAACGGTCCTCTTCGTGAGAGAGAATCATTGAGGGTCATAGCCGTATCTAGGGGTAGGTGGGGGGAGGGGTTTGGGGGTTCAACTCCTCCGAAGTCCCGATGTTTTTGAAATTTTGGGTACATTAAGCAATGATGCGTGCGTCGGTGGCCAAATGGTTAAGACGGGTTCGATCCCAGATCCCGGCCAAGTACCAATGGGTTTTTTTTATAAATAACCTTGCCTTACAGCTCCTGAAACCGTGTTACGGTACCAGGGTACCCAGAGGAAGACTAAGTATCCTTCTTTTAGCCGATGGTATATGTGATGTTATATATTTAACGAGTGGCAGTTCTGTTGAGGTATATTTTAGATAGAAAAACATCTAAGTGTGCTGGTTTGTCGGATTATGTACATAAGTTTTTAATTATAAACAACCCAAAAAGCCGGTTAATATTCATTGTATGTACAAAATTCAAAATTGTAGCAAATTTTCGATTAGTGTTAGGTACTATATGCATTTAAAAAAAGTACCTACATTTGTTTCTTACTTAAAAGTACGTACTTAGATTTTCTATTATATTTACAAAAGTGACAACACAAGTTCTTTAAAATAAACAACACATAAGTTCTATAAAATAAACACTAGGGCTTAGTATTAAATGGTACCTACTAACAGTTGATGAAAATCAGCTTTTATTTAGTACGAGTCGTAAAGATACCTACAATTTATATGGAGCAGTAAAGTGAGTGATGGCCCGGTGGGGACATGTTAAATGCCCGCGGGAGATACAAAATAATTGAAACTGCGCCCACCTGTACCTTAAAATAGTTTGAAATTCGCTGCCGTAATAATTAGGTACTTGCTATGTATGTAGATACTACTAATTAATTCGATTTATGATTTCCTGTATCACTATTTATTATATTTGTGGTACCTATTATATTTACAATATTACTAACGCCTTATAGAAAGTGTATAATAAATTAATAGTTTATAAAAAACTAAAAAACAGGCTTTTGCCAATAATGCACCAACCAAAAGCGCAAACCAAATGAACCCAAACTAGAAGGGGTTACGTCGTGGCCACCTTCCGGCTCCATCATCCGGACCCTAGACATCATCTAGGACCAGAGTACTTGTGAAGACAAAACAAACGAACCCAAACTCGATGGGGTTATGTCGTTGCGTTACAAAGTTACTGTGGCCACCATTAGGCTCCATCATCAAACCAGATCGTTGGTACCAAAGTATTGTATTGTCATCCGAATTATATACACTTGCAAAGCCTTAAATCGATACGACAATTAGAAGTTGGACATATTACATAGTTGGTTAGTTGCAGTCGCAGGTAGAAAGCGTGTAAATGCCTTTATTTCACTGATCAAATTAGTTATTTTTTTATAGGACATTACTTATTCCCAATATGACATGTGTCGATTGAAATGTCTTTTCATTCAGGAAATATATTCTGAATGCTCTTTATACTTACACCTAATTAGCTACCTACTTTATAAAACACAATAATGTACATAAAGTTAGCGAAACACTTCTTGCGAATGCGATCCAAAGTTATTTTATATTTTGCCGCTAATTATCCGTGAATTATTCGTGAAATAATAAAATTTGCCGCTCGTTTATTTCAGGAGTTACAGGGTGTTTCGCTAACTTCATATAAAGTTAGCGAAACAACTTTTTAAATATAACAATTTTGAAAAAGTATGCATGCAGTAAATTGCCGTTAATTATCCGTAAACTATTCGTGAAAGAATGAAGTTTGCCGCTCATTTATTTCAGAAGTTACAGGGTGTTTCGCTAACTTCATATAAAGTTAGCGAAACAACTTTTTAAATATAACAATTTTGAAAAAGTATGCATGCAGTAAATTGCCGTTAATTATCCGTAAATTATTCGTGAAAGAATGAAGTTTGCCGCTCATTTATTTCTGAAGTTACAGGGTGTTATATAATGTAAGTTAATTATAGAAACTTTCTAAATGCGCAAGAAAAAGACAATATTATTAGCAATATTTTGTCTCTCTTAAACCTCTAAAAACTTATAAATAGAAAGAAAAAGAGGATGGGTTCTCTTTTTAGGATACAGGCTGTTTCGATAAATATTTAAAAAAATCTTTAAAATGATATGTAAAAGTGAATATGCAGTAATTTTCCGAAAACTAAGTGCAATTAATCCCTGAACGAAAAAAAACTGCCGCGAAACTATCTAAAAAAATACAGTGTTTTTCTTTTCACTTGTCGAGATAGCGACCAAAAAACAAAAAAATAGCTAAACGCGATATGCACTTTTTCTCAGTAAACCATCTCCGAATTATTCGTGGAATAAGAAAAAAATCCTCTGTTCTCATTCTCAAGTTACAGGGTGTTTCGCTAACTTTCTATGGAGACAAAAAGTCACTAAAATGTAAAAGTGAATATGCAGTAATTTTCAGAAAATTAAGTTCAATTAATCCCTGAAAAAAAAAATATGCCGCGCAACTATCTAAAAAAATACAGAGTGTTTTTCTTTTAACTTGTCGAGATTGCGAACAAAAACAAAAAAATAGCTAAACGCGATATGCACTTTTTCTCACTAAACCATCTCCGAATTATTCATGGAATAAGAAAAATTTCCTCTGTTCTCATTCTCAAGTTACAGGGTGTTTCGCTAACTTTCTATGGAGACAAAAAGTCACTAAAATGTAAAAGTGAATATGCAGTAATTTTTAGAAAATTAAGTGCAATTAATCCCTGAAAGAAAAAAATTTGCCGCGCAACTATCTAAAAAAATACAGAGTGTTTTTCTTTTCACTTGTCGAGATAGTGACCAAAACACAAAAAAATAACTAAACGCGATATGTATTTTTGTCAGTAAACTATCTCCGAATTATTCGTGGAATAGGAAAAATTTCCTCTGTTTTCATTCTCAAGTTACAGGTTGTTTCGCTAACTTTCTATGGAGACAAAAAGTCACTAAAATGTAAAAGTGAATATGCAGTAATTTTCCGAAAATTAAGTGCAATTAATCCCTGAAAAAAAAAATTTGCCGCGCAACTATCTAAAAAAATACAGAGTGTTTTTCTTTTAACTTGTCGAGATTGCGAACAAAAAACAAAAAAATAGCTAAACGCGATATGCACTTTTTCTCACTAAACCATCTCCGAATTATTCGTGGAATAAGAAAAATTTCCTCTGTTCTCATTCTCAAGTTATAGGCTGTTTCGCTAACTTTCTATGGAGACAAAAAGTCACTAAAATGTAAAAGTGAATATGCAGTAATTTTCCGAAAATTAAGTGCAATTAATCCCTGAAAAAAAAAATTTGCCGCGCAACTATCTAAAAAAATACAGAGTGTTTTTCTTTTCACTTGTCGAGATAGTGACCAAAAAACAAAAAAATAGCTAAACGCGGTATGCACTTTTTCTCAGTAAACTTACTGCATATTCACTTTTACATTTTAGTGACTTTTTGTCTCCATAGAAAGTTATCGAAACACCCTGTAACTTGAGAATGAGAACAGAGGAAATTTTTCTTATTCCACGAATAATTCGGAGATGGTTTAGTGAGAAAAAGTGCATATCGCGTTTAGCTATTTTTTTGTTTTTTGTTCGCAATCTCGACAAGTTAAAAGAAAAACACTCTGTATTTTTTTAGATAGTTGCGCGGCAAATTTTTTTTTTCTGGGATTAATTGAACTTAATTTTCTGAAAATTACTGCATATTCACTTTTACATTTTAGTGACTTTTTGTCTCCATAGAAAGTTAGCAAAACACCCTGTAACTTGAGAATGAGAACAGAGGATTTTTTTCTTATTCCACGAATAATTCGGAGATGGTTTACTGAGAAAAAGTGCATATCGCGTTTAGCTATTTTTTTGTTTTTTGGCCGCTATCTCGACAAGTGAAAAGAAAAACACTCTGTATTTTTTTAGATAGTTTCGCGGCAGTTTTTTTTCTTTCAGGGATTAATTGCACTTAGTTTTCGGAAAATTACTGCATATTCACTTTTACATATCATTTTAAAGATTTTTTTAAATATTTATCGAAACACCCTGTATCCTAAAAAGAGAACCCATCCTCTTTTTCTTTCTATTTATAAGTTTTTAGAGGTTCAAAAAAGACAAAATATTGCTAATAATATTGTCTTTTTCTTGCGCATTTAGAAAGTTTCTATAATTAACTTACATTATATAACAACCTGTAACTTCAGAAATAAATGAGCGGCAAACTTCATTCTTTCACGAATAATTTACGGATAATTAACGGCAATTTACTGCATGCATACTTTTTCAAAATTGTTATATTTAAAAAGTTGTTTCGCTAACTTTATATGAAGTTAGCGAAACACCCTGTAACTTCTGAAATAAATGAGCGGCAAACTTCATTCTTTCACGAATAGTTTACGGATAATTAACGGCAATTTACTGCATGCATACTTTTTCAAAATTGTTATATTTACAAAAGTTGTTTCGCTAACTTTATATGAAGTTAGCGAAACACCCTGTAACTCCTGAAATAAACGAGCGGCAAATTTTATTATTTCACGAATAATTCACGGATAATTAGCGGCAAAATATAAAATAACTTTGGACCGCATTCGCAAGAAGTGTTTCGCTAACTTTATGTACATAGTTTAGTAACCAAAGATAGGCTGTTCTTACACGCATGGAACGCGGTTTCCAATTCTGGAGTCCATGGAACAGGCTTGGCGCCCTTTAGATTGGTGTCGGTTAAGATATTTATCAATGGAGCCTGCATTTCGGCTGCTCGTGGTAAAAATCTCCGGTAGTAATTTATCATGCCCAAAAACCTACGAAGACCTTGGACAGATTTGGGCAAAGGAAATTCCTGAAGTGCCGATATTCGTTCAGGTGGAGGGCAAGTACCATCTTTAGACACTCGATAGCCTAAAAAGGTAACTTCTGTAGCCCCAAGCACGCATTTAGGTATGTGTAATACGACTCCATAGTCCACCAACCTTTGGAAAATAATCCGGAGATGACTCAGGTGTTCTTCGGAGTTTCGTGAAAAAATAAGAATGTCGTCGACATACGGGTAGCAAAAGTTTAAATCCTGAACGACTTCGTCAATAAACCTTTGAAAGGTTTGTCCCGCGTTTCTTAATCCGAACGTCATATAAGGGAATTCATATAACCCGAAAGGGGTTATAATCGCCGTTTTACATATATCATCGTTATTGATAGGAATCTGTTGGTAGGCTTTGACTAAATCTAAAGTGCTAAAAATGGTTGAGGTGGCTAAATGACTACTAAAGTCCCCTATATGACGCACGGGGTAGCGGTCAGGGATCGTTCGAGCATTTAGGAATCGATAATCACCACAAGGACGCCACGTGTTGTCTCTTTTTGGAGCCAAGTGTAAAGTTGACGACCAAGGGCTTTTTGAAGGTCTTGCAGTGCCGCATTTTATCATGTCCCCAAATTCTTTTTTTGCAATTGCAAGTTTGTGAGGCGCGAGACGACGGGGTCTACAAGAGATGGGGGGGCCATCATTAGTCAAAATGTGATGAACGGTATTGTGTTTGATTTCCCTGAAAAAGCCAGGCGGACGAGAGATGTCTGGAAATTCACTGAGCAATTTGCTAAAAGGTGAATCATTAGTCATCGTAATCGTCTTAACACTGACATGTTTGATGGACGCTATGGAAGCAAGTGTATATATACCAGTTATACCATCAACTAAACGTTTGTTACGACAATCTGGCAAAATGTTGTAGTGTGATAAAAAATCAGAGCCAATTATAGCTGAACTCACATCGGCAACAACAAACTGCCAAGTAAACTCACGTCTTAGACCAAAATTAAGGTTAAGGGAAAGGTTGCCGTAAGTCTTAATAGTACTATCATTAGCCGCATTGAGTTCGAAATTGGTTGGCTGACATTTACCTGACAATAATTTGCGTGGAAAACAACTGACATCCGATCCGGTATCAACCAGAAATTGAATTTTACTACTTTGGTCCGTGATAAATAGGCGACGGCCAGTCACACAACGGTCAATTGTCGCCTTTACTGATCGTTGTTTAGGTTTTTCCGAGAAAGAACAAGGTTTAACACATTTGGTGGCTTGGTCTTGGAACTTGTTATGGTACCAACACAACCGATTAGTTGAAACAGGTTTTTGGGAACGGTTCCTCGCTGAACTTGGGCTCACATTTCCAGTATGTTGAAATTTTGTGAGAGATGTTACAATGCGAGTCAACTCTTCAAGCTGTTTTTTCATGGCACAAAGTCCAAGTGGATCGACCGAAGCAAGTGAAGTAGACGCAGCATGGACAGCTGAATGTTGAGGAAGTGCAGCAGTGGTAGGTGAAACTTCTAAAATTTTGTCGGCAAGTTCCGCAATATCATTAAGAGAACCTTTTTGTGTTGCTAAGATAACCTGCAGATGCGACGGAAGACAAGAAAAGTTGACGTAAAATGAAGGAATCAACTGGGAGTGTAGTACCTGCGAGTGATAACAAGTGGCGGAGGAATTGGGAAGGTTTCCTATCCCCGAGTTCCTCATCGTTCAACAGCTGGCGGACACGTTGTTCCTCGGAAAAAGAGAAGCGATGAATTAATGCAGATTTGAGATAATCGTATTTATTTTTGGAAGGAGGATTGGTAACTATGTCCTCAACTTCGGCAATCACTCTAGTGTCCAACTGTGACACTACGTGATCAAATTTAGTGTCGTTTACCGTTATTCCAGCTAAACGAAATTGTGTTTCCACTTGAGCGAACCAAGTTGTTGGTCGGTCGAACCAGAATGGAGGCAATTTTGCAGAAAGTTTAGATACTACAGCTTCATTAGACGAAACTTGTTGCAACTGTTGTTGAAGCTTACTATTTTGCTCTTCTAAGGGAGCTGTAGAATTCGATAGCTGATCGAGTTGTCGCTGTAGGATGGCATTTTGTTCCAAAAGTGGCGCGGTACTAGACAGTAGTTGTTGAATTTGTTGTTGTAAACTCAAGTTTTGGTCTTCAAGTAATTTAAGGCGCTCGTCTGCGTTTGCCATGCTAAAGAGTAAGCAGTACGTATGGTATTAAGTGAATGAGCGTGTTTGAAATAAAGTAATTAATTATAATTAAAATTTGTGGTCAAACGTGGCGCAGTTGTAAAGCGACACGACACAAAAGAAATGAGTAATAATATTTACAAAAATTAGACATTAAGTTGTACATATAAAAAATAAAAAATCTAATTTAAAAATATTAACTACTAAACTAATATTAGAAATAATGAAAAGAATTTGAAATATCTTCCTTATATCTTCTAAATATCCCCTTAACAGCATTAGAGACAGCGCGCGGCGAAGTTGCAGCCGGGGTCTCCCAGACCGTAAGCGTAGTAGCAGGGTTGAACAGTTTTTCTATTCTTAGGAAAGTAATGTAGTAGTTTTTTGAAGTAAGCGATACTGTAGCCTCATAAAGAACTGTATGGACTCACGCTGGTAGGACATTATGTATAAGTCTGATGAAAACGTGGCTGTTACAATCTGTAAAACCTTGGTAGAATTTTATGAGCAGACTTTTCGTTCGGGGTCACCATTTATATAGGCGTATGTTACGCCTATATTTATAATAATTAAAGCACACGTAAATTCCTTGGTGTATTTCAATAAACATAATATTAAACCTTGTGTTTAACTAAATTAAAATAACACGTCTCTATCGTACATGTCTCTGTCTGACGTCTGTTGACATTACCTTCTTAATGTTTCGTGTCACCATACAATGTCGCCACATGTTCCTCGCCGGGGTGGCCTGCCTGCTGCCCCTTGTAGACGCGCGTCGCGGTCGTTGTGGTGAGCGACAGTGCGTCCCCCAGGAACATTATGATGTATTTACTGGTGAACTTTGGCCGAAACTGACCTTAGCGCGTCCGGTGACGGGGAAGGTCTCA